>CM053586.1:83672099-83698849 GCA_028646515.1 Pseudochirops corinnae | reverse complement strand
TAAACCTTTCTGAAACTGATATCAATTATTTAGAGACAGGAGGGGCTTGGATAAACCCTAATTTGTCCCAAACCTTCCTATCTATCTTTAACATTTCCCATCAAAACTATTATTCAGTCTATTCAGCTTTCCTGTACATTTGCCAACCTCAAAACAAGATGGTTCATATCTTTTACTGACTACTTGCTCTGATCATAGAAACTCTCTATAGAAGGGATAAGCAGGGACATATGACATTCCAAATATGACAGGATAACCATCCTTGGCTCGGTTTAAATTCAGGTAAGGTCACAGATATCCATCCATCCAGTATTAGGTACCACCTCACAGCTAGACTCGGGAATAGGGGTGGACACATTCTCGTTTCAAAGGAATTTCATGGGCAGTTTGCCAGAGGGGTCCTATTGCAGCTGAGACTACAATTGCCCCTTCAGCCTTTACCAAATGTAGCCTTCCACCTGTTATCAGTATAGGATCACACTTCCTCCGAGTAGCTTGTGGGGCATTTGATGCAGGCACTGACTTATGGAGACCACCATACCCGGATTCAAACTCCAAACAAAATTTAGTTATGGTCCCAAATGCCTTTTTCCTCTCCTCAAACAGCAAGTCTCATTAATCACAGCTTAGAGCCAGTTCTCTTATTTATTCATTTTCCTTATGGCCCTAAGGCCAAAGGCTCTATATACTTTAGCAAATGAGAGGACCGCACTACATCCTACATAGTCCTAAGTGACAAAGCCATTCCTCTTGTTCCCCTCACCGATCAAACTGTCATGGCTGTTGGACTTGAGAGTTGCCCCTTGACCATACAGTCACCCAACTCCTTCCAGTTTCACTCCAAAATTTTCAAGGCAGTCGCCCTTAT
The DNA here is from genome assembly GCA_028646515.1 of Pseudochirops corinnae. Classification (NCBI taxonomy): domain Eukaryota; kingdom Metazoa; phylum Chordata; class Mammalia; order Diprotodontia; family Pseudocheiridae; genus Pseudochirops; species Pseudochirops corinnae. The sequence goes on along the minus strand of CM053586.1, from coordinate 83,697,981 downwards.
TTTTGAGTTCTGTTTTTCTCTTTAGTCTCTTGGGTTGAGACTTGCTTTGCTGGTGGAGTTGTATTATTCAGTGTTCAGGTAAGGGTCTTAAGTTCCACATCCCTAATCTCCCAGTGCCACTATTCCCTCTCAGTACACTTGCCCCACCTGAAACAGTGCCTGACCTCACCTGACTTGACCCTGTCCCTCCTGACTGGTAGACCAGTGGGGAAATGAATGTGAGGCAAGTCCTGGAGGACGTGTTCTCATCCTTGGAATAAGGTTGGTCTACCCTTTCTGTCTTGAAAACAGTATCCCCTGCCCCAGGAAGCTGACAAAACTTTCAACCCCTCATCAATGATTTTGTAAACTTAGGGGGCCGTGTTCCTTCCCAATCTCCCTGCACTACCACCATCCCATCTGTACCAAAGGTTGGGATATTTACATGTGAAGAGAAACAGATCTACTGCTTTGTCAGTTACCTCCATCTGATAAGCAGCTTTGTTATAGCCAGTGGTCCCGAACCCCATTTCCATCATTTCCACTTGGTTTACTGTAATTGATATATGTTTTTCATTCTTTGTCATAGCACTGCACCCCAACAGAAATTTCTGTTTGCTTTCACCTTTCAAGGGCAGCAATAAACTTGGACTCATTTGCTCCAGGAGGTTAGGAATTTCCCTACCATTTTTTTTTCTACCCAGCTGTACCAGGACCTCTGGACTTTGCAACCTCCCCACAGTTCCACTTTGGTTCAGTATGTTAATGATTCGCTCCTATGCTTACCAGACCTAGAGTTATTGTTCGTCTTACATCCCCTGGGTTATGCCTCTGGGGAAAAAAAAAAGATTTAAGCTACCCAACCCACTGTTAGATTACTTGGTTTTTACCTTGCCTCACAGTCTAGAGGTGTCTTTCTCTGACCCTCATCCAGGCCATTGAGACCTTACACACTCCTAAGACCAACAAGGTTCTTCAGTCCCTATTTGGTATGGCTGGCTTTCACCATCTTTGGATCCTTGACAGCTATCTTATGCTTCAGCTATCTTTTTTATGTGTTTTCTGCACAAAGACTGAACTGGTAGCCATTGGCGAAGCCTGCCCTATCATCTTCACCAGACAGGAACTATCTATACTGACAGTTACTATTCCTTCAGTTTGACCCATGACTTTGGTCAGCTTTAGAAATTCCGTGGGTTCCTCATGGCTGCCAGGATGCTAATATACCAGGCCACTCATATTTCTTCCTTGTTGGATATGATCCAGCTCCCTTCAGAACTAGCTGTCTTCAAATGCCAAAACCACTTGGGCTTTTCTGATCCTACCTTTTCTGGAATGCTCACATCAGTGCTGCAGCAAAAACCACAGCCATAGGTACTCAGACTTTTTTCTTTCTACTTTTCCACTTTCCATTCATACTACTCCCTGCTCATAACTCTCCATCCTTAGTGTCCTTCCTGGACACTGTGCTGAGAGTCAAAGGAGCCTCTTGGAAAACCTCAGGGATTGTCCCTGACTGCAGTAGACTTTGGACTTCTAAGTCTGGGCCTCCTGCGATATCCTGGCCTCTTCTGCCTGCATGGGTTTGTGTGGTGCACTATGTTGCCAACATGAACAAAATGGGGTGGGGTTGGGGAGGTAGCAGAAATAGTCAGAGATTGGGAAGGCCCTAGTGTAAACCAAATAGCACATACAATATGTTGGCAATGCCAAAGATGTATGCAGCATAATCCTGGAAAACAGGTAAAGACAAAACGGAATAAAACAGCTGCCTTGAGGTCCTTTCGTGAGCATTTGGATGGACTTTATGGAACTCTCAAATAAAGATGGTTTTAAATACATATTGTGTGGGGTGGCTAGGTGGCACAGTGAATAGAGCACTGGCCCTGGAGTCAGGAAGTCCTGAGTTCAAATCCAGCCTCAGCCATTTAACATTTACTAGTCATGTGACCTTGGGCAAGTCATTTAACTCCAATTGCCCTTCTTCCACCCCTCCAAAAAGGAAATAAATAAATAAATACATGCATACTTGTGATAATGGATTCTTTTTCAGGCAAGATGGAAGCCTTTCTTTGTAGAAAGGCTGATGCTACCACAACAAAACAGAACAAGAGCCAAACAAATGGAAAGACCCCCTACTCACTGAGTTAGTACTAGATTTAGAACACCCCCCCCCCCATTATTGACTTTGATGGGTATCCATTTTACAGGATAGGTCATCACCTTAATAACAAAGAGACTGGGTTGAAGGCAAAATGTCCACTGCCTATATCACTCAGAATCCTCCAAGAGTGTGAAGAAAGAATTGATGGAGTCTAGCCACTGCCCCAATATCCTGACTTCCTCATATACCTCACTAGAACAGCAGGTGTGCCTATGATCTCAATTGCAATAGCCAGCCCATTCATGTGGTCTCAGGACCATAATAACCAGCCAATCAGAAAGCAGCACCAACAGGATGCTAGGCATGATATTTAATCACTAAATCACAGAAAGGGTTTTCCTTAAGTGGGTGTCTGCGTAATAATAGCAAAGGCTGTCCTTTAGGTGAACTTATTGATGTAGAGAAGCTTGTAATATCATTACCATATATTAACATACACACACACACACACACACACACACACACACATACACACACACACACACACCAGTGGGCTTTTTCTGTATGCGTTCTGGGTAACCACATGCACAGCTCCACCAAGATGAGGACCCCTCTTGTTCATATTAGCAAACCCCTCCTATATTTTAATATTTATATATTCTGTAATGCATATTCATATATTCTATTACATAACTGCACCTTTTGCTCTATAAAATCCCTGTCTTGGTTTGCTAGTTGCTAGCTCCTTTAAGGAGCCTAGCCTGCCGGGAGAGCAGAATCCTCAATAAATGCCTTTGCATGGGTTGGAGATGATCTGGGTTGGTATTCTTTCAAGACAACTCTGTATCACATCTTGTCACCACAACAGAACCAGGACATAAAAACCAGACTTGCTAAAGTCTATGAACAGACTGGACTGTCCTGGGTCACTGCTCTCCTCCATTGTCCTATTGCAAATTCACAACTTTCTACATCAAGGCACAGGTCTTTCACCACATGAACTCTTGTTTGGCAAACCCCTTGAAATTCCTCTGGTCATGCCTGCTTTGTCTAGTCTAGTCTCACCCTGGAAGATGACTCACTGCTTGCCTATTTCCTTGTATAATGTGCTGAAAAGCCACCTCCATTGCCCCAAACCCTATGTAAACACTGTTCCCTTCCAAAAAGGTGTGATTCTACCCTGATATTTGATCACTAAATGATATTGTGAGAGCCATCCTCACTGGCAAACCTGGTTATTCTCATCATCTACAGGCTTCAAGAGGCCCATTGTCCTTCAACCATTATGTGTCATAATACCCAAGTTTTCCTAACTCTAAGGCTGGTTCTCAGTCTACCCAATAATAAGGTGTTTCTTTCATTATTTTGTGTAAAATAAGTCAGTTTTGGTGTACTAAAGTGCTTTGTAATGGAGATTTACTCTATCTCCTATATAAGAGTTTTGTTGGACACAGACCTGAACTTTGTGTTCTGGACCCCCATGGTAATCTGGTGAAGCCTGCAGACTTCTTCTCAGAATAATGTTTTTAAATGCACAATGATAAAATACATCAGATTAAAAAGGAAACAAATTATAATATAATACATTTAAACTTTTTTTTTAAGGTTCAGGAGCTCCAGTTGAAATCTAAAAGAATTCACGATATGAGGAGGGCTAGAGCACAGGTCTCCCTAACTATATATCTGCATAAGATTGCTAGGCCTTTGTAAAATTATTATGTAGAAGAAGTTTATGGCTTTTCCTCATTTCCTTTTTATTAGCTTTTTTTTTAAAATTCAGTTCAATAGACATTTTGGGTTTTTTGTTTTATTTTTTACTTTAATTAAAAAAATAATTTATGAAATGAAACAAGCATTTCCACAACATAAAAGAATTTTTAAAAAGATGATTGCACGTAATAAACATTTGTTAACAATTGCCTGTCGTGGCAGATTTCTGAAAAACCTGGACTTATATGAACTGGTGCTGAGTAAAGTGAGCAGAACCAAGAAAAGATTGTACACAATAATAGCAACATTGTGTGTTGATTAAATAAGATAGACTTATCTCTTCTCAGCAATGCAATGATTGAAGGCAATTCCAAGACTAGTAATGGAAAATGCTAACCACATCCAGGGAAAGAACTATGAAATCTGAATGTAGATCAGAACATACTATTTTCACTTTTTGGTTTCTTCTTTCTCATGGTTTTTCCCTTTTGTTCTGATTCTTCTTTCACAATATGATTAATGTGGAACTATGTTTAACATTGTGCATGTATAATCTTTATCAGATTGCTTGCTGTAATGGGAAGGAAAGGAGGAAAATTTAGAACTCAAAATGTGACAAAACTGAATGTTGAAAACTGTCTTTATATATCATTGGAAAAAAATTAAAATACTATTAAGGAAAAAAGTATTGATAATAATGAGATTAAAAAAAAAAAACAAGTTGCCTGTTGTATACAGAGCACTGTGGGAGGTCCTGGGAGAGATACAAAATTTAGCAAAGTCCTTGGTCTCGTAAAGATTACAATCTAGTAGAAGAATATGAAACATACCCATTGAAGCAACTGGTGGTACCTTGGTTAGAGTGCTGGGCTTGGAATCAGGAATTCACATTCAACCTTGGACTCTTAGTAACTATGTGACCCTATGGAAGCCAATTAACCTGTTATTGCCTCAATATACTCAACTGTAAAAATGGGGATAATAATAGCATTTACCTTGCAGGATTGTTGTGAGGATCAAATGAGATTTACAAAAGTTCTTAGCACAGTGCCTTGCACATAATTGGTGCTGTATAAGTGCTCATTCCCTCCTCTCTTCCTCTTTACACAGAACATTTTAATACACAATATGAGCCCTGCATTAGGTAGGTGCAAAACAAAATAATCTATAATGGTCTAAGGAGGAAAAGTTTTTCACTGTTAGAGGTGAAGGTTGAACTTTCAAGGATAGGCAGGCATCCATCAGGTAAAGATGGGAAGAGAGGACATTTCAAACATAGTGAATTGTATGTGCAAAAGACACTAAAAATAGTTAAGTGCAAAGCATGTTCAGGGGACCAAGAATATGCCATTCAAGCTAGAGTTCAGACTGCCTAGAGGGGAGTAGCATGAAATAGTGCTAGAATGGCAAGGCAGCAATCAGATTGTGAAAGGCCTTGGGTGCCAGGCAAAGAAAGGAGCTAACATTTTACTCTGTAGACATTAGGGAGACACTAAAGATCTTTGAGCCAAGGCTTGATAAAATTAAGGGAAAATAAATGTAGCAGTGGTATGAAGAATGGATTAGGTGGGATAGGGAAAAAATAAAGATAAGAAAGTCTGTTTGGAGATTTGTGGATTTATGTTGTGGTGGTGATGATGGAAATAGAGCAATTAGGTGACTCAGTGGATAGAGTATGGATCCAGGAGTCAAGAGGACCTGAGTTCAAATATGGCCTCACCTCCCAATATTTACTAGCTATGTGATCCTGGACAAGTCACTTAACCCTATTTACCTCAGTCTTCTCATCTGTAGAATGAGCTGGTGAAGAAAATGGCAAACTACTCCAGTGTCTTTATTAAGAAAATTCCTAATGAGGTCAACAAGAGTCAGACATGACTAATCAACCAAACAGTAACAGAACGGCAATGTAAAGAGGAGAGAGTGAAGGTAAAAGGTATCGTGGAGATAGAATCTACAAGATTTGGTAAATAAGAGGCTCTGGGAGATGAGGGAGAAGGAAGAGTGAAAGGGAATAGACTTTTGAATGTGGGAGACTGGAGGGAATGTGGTTGCCACTGACTGAAATAGTGAAGTCAGAAGGAGGAACAGGTTTAGAGTGAAGGTAATGAGCTCATGTGAGAACATAACAACAATAACAATAATGGCAACTAGTATTTATATAGTACTTTAAGGTTTGCAGAACATTTTTCAAATGTTATCTCATTTTATCCTTCTAATTTTTGGAAGTATTGTTTTACAGATGAGGAAAATGAGACAGAGGTTGAGTGACTTGACCAGAGTCACAGTCATTAAGTGTCTGAATCTAGATATGAACTCAGATCTGCCTGACTCCAGGTCTAGAGCGCTAACCACCGTACCGTCTAACATTAGCTTGAGGTTCCTACGCGGCAGATAGGTAGAGGAGAACTGAACACAGTTGGAAATTCATGTCTGGAACTTAGAAGAGAGGTTGGATCTCTCTGCTACATAACATGTCTTTAGGTGCCCTGAGCCCTTATGCTATCTCTGGGTCATCCCCATATCATAAAGGCCCACTTGGACCCATCCAAATCAGTAGCCTCATACTAATGATCTTTCCCTTTTCCTTCTGTCCTATCAAAACTTAACCATCTTCTGTCATCTTCTCTGGTTACTGCTAATTGACTAGCTAATCTGGTAAATTAATTTCTCAAGATGGTATTGATTAATAATGTTAACCTTTTGCAGGTAATACATCTGTTTTCTAACAGTGGCCTTGTGAAAAAAGAAAGCCTTAATTCAATCAGTGACATAAATGCCAGTCATATTGTAGTCAGAATGTCAGTAACAGATGCTGAAAATTTGAAGAACCTTGACTGCATAGTATGAATCAACATTTATTAAATTCCTACTATGTGCTAGGTAGGCACTGTGCTAAGCTAGTAGGACAGAGCACAAAGAAAGTGCCTGAATTTTTCCTCCCACACACATCCCACCCCTCCCAGCTCTCTATGACTCAAAATGTTATACTATTTTTCTTATTACATATTTTAAAACTGTATATTTGTGATATACCTATTTATACATATCACTAACGTACCTATTACTGTTTTAGCCTCTCCATGACAATGAATTGTTCTGGTGCAGCTTACCCGAGAGCTGTCAAGGCAAGCAAGTCCTTAGATCAGTTGGTCAGATGACTCATGCAGTTTGAGGCAGAGGCAGGAGAGGGAGAGAACCAGAATTTTTAAGTACTCTGAAAAGCTGCCACCTTAGATCACAGTTAAGAGTTGGAGGGCATCGTACACAACCAACTTGCTGCCTTACTTTATTTTCACAGTTGAAATCCAGTAGTTAGACAGGAAATAGGAGGTATGACTTGAAATAATGAAACTGACTTGTATGTGATAAGCCTTTTTATCCTTTAAATTAAAGGATAAAAATGTGTTATGATAATAGTAGAATCATAGCATTTAGAGCTGGAAGGTGCATTAGAGAGCATCTTATTTCCCCTCGTTTTATTTTCCTTTAAAAACAATATGGATGTCTTTTATTTTTATATCAATATCACTTCCCCAAAATACTCCACCCCATCAGAGACCCCCTCCCTTGTAACAAAGAAAAACAGCTAAGCAAAACTGACAGACATGTCCCTGACAGTGTATGCAACTGCATTTTTACCTAGAGAAAGGAAGAATGTTTTATCTGCCCTCCCAATCCCCTTATTTTAAATGTGAGGAAAACTATATCCATGAAAGGTTAATTGACTTGTAATCCAATCCAATCCAACAAGCATTTATGATGTGCCCACTCTGTATTAGGTATTGTGCTATGGACCCAAGGATAAAATGTAAAATCTTTGCCCTTAGAGAGCTTTTATTTGACTGAGGGGATGCACAATACAAACAGATAAAGCACATACATTATAGATAATTGGAGAAAATTGTAGACAGTACTACTAACCAGGGGAATCAGGAAAGGCTTTGCTTAGGATAAAGTACCTGAGCCAAACCTTGAAGAAAACCAGAGATTTTGAGGAAGAAAGGCATTCCAGACACAGGGAAAGGCATAGCAGTCAGAATTTGAACCTGATTTTTTTTTCAATATATTTTTATTTATTTCATTACTTATTTCTCACTTACATGTAATAATATTTTTAACATTCATTTTTAAAAATTTTGAGTTCTAAATTCTCTCCCATTCTCCCCCCCCTTGAGAAGGCAAACAATTTAGTATCAATTATACATGTGGAGTCATGCAAAACATTTCCATATTAGCTATGTTGCAAAAGAAAACAGACAACAAAAGGAGAAAAATAAAGAAAGTTTAAATATTCTTCAATCTGTGTTCAGAGTTCATCAGTTTTCTCTGGAGGGGAATAGCATTTTTCATCATGAGTCTTGGAATTGTCTTGCTCCATTATCTTGATCAGAGTAGCTATGTCTTTCACAGTTGATCATCCTTCATATTGCTGTTATTCTGTACAATGTTCTCCTGGTTCTACTCACTTCCATTTGCAAGAATTCATTTCAGTCTTCCCAGAATCTGAATTTTTTTACTCTAAATCCATCCTGCCAGGATAGATTATTGTAGTGTTCCATTTCATGCTCTTCTAGTACATGTCCCTTATTTAGATTATTTTAAATTGTTTTATTTTTAGAGATTAGTATTTTGACAAAGAATATTTGTCAAAATTTCTTTCTGTAAAGAAGAAAATCCTCAGTCTAAGAATAGATTTAAGAACATTCTGAGAAAAACCACAAAACCACTGTTGGCATTCACATACTTTCCATCTATTCTTTATGTATCTTGCACCTACCTATTTATGTAAAATGCATTTTTTCTCTCATTAGAATGTAAGCTTCTATCAGAGAAAAAGGAAAAGGACCCATATTTACAACATATAGCAGCTTTTTTTTGTGATGGTAAAGAGTAGAAGAGTTGAGGGGGGATGTCTATTCACTGGGGAGTGGCTGAACAAGTTATGGCATATGAATGTAATGAAATACTACTGTTCCATAAGAAGTGAGAAGGGGATGGTTTCAGAAAACTGTGGGAAGACTTACACGAACTGATATAAAGTTAAATGAGTAGAACCAGAACAATTTACACAGTAACAACATTATTGTAAAGAAAATCAATTATGAAAACTCAGTAACTCTAATCAACACAACAATATACCACAGCTCGAAAGGACTAATGATGTAAAATGTTATCTGCCTCCAGCTGTGGAACTGATGGTCTCAGAATGCAGATTGAAGCATACTTTATTTTATTTTCTTTATTTTCTTTTATTCCCCAAAACATGACTAATGTTAAAATATGTTTTGTATGACTTCATATGTATAATGGGTATTATATTTCTTGCCTTCTCAGTGGTTGAGGGCGGGGAGAGAGTTAAGGGAGGGAGAGAATTTGGAACTGAAAATAAAAATAAAATTAAAAATTAAGAATGTAATATTCTTGAGGGCGAGGATTGATTTTGCTTTTACTTTGTATCCCTAACACTTAGAACAGTGCCTGGCACAGAGTAAACACTTAATAAATACTTGTTAATTGGCTGATTCGTGTTTTTTGATGATGCTAAGGGTTGTCCATGGATATGACTGAGTCTGGAAAGAACAGCTAGTTCTTTCCATTCATTGTAAAGTTGAAGACATCTTCAGTTTGACATTCAAAATTCTTCATAACCTTGCCCCTTTCTACCTTTCCAGTCTTCTTAAACCTTACCTTTTCCCCAGCCCCTACTCACATTCTACTCAGCAGTCAATTGGTCAATTGACAATGACCTCCTTGCTGTTCCTCAAACAAGATGAGCCATCTCCCAGCTCTGTGCATTTTCACTGGCTGTCCCTCATGGCTGGAATGCTCTCTATCCTCATCTCTGCCTCCTGGCTTCCTTTAAGTCCCTGATAAAATGCCACCTTCTACAGGAAAACTTGCCAGTCCACCTCAATGCTAGTGCCTTACCTCTGAGATGATCTCCAATTTATCTTGTTTGTACTTGTTTAAATCTTTGTTGTATCTGTTTATATCTTGTCTTGTCTCATTTTCTCCCTCACTGGATGTCATGAGGGCTTTTCTCAAATCCTTTGCTGACACATGGTTAAATTTGATCTACTGTATCCCCCTAATGGATGAGTCTGGTTACCCTGTTAAAAAAGGAAATGAGTTCAACGTATTCTTTTTAGAACGCCTATATTTGAATGCTGGTCCTATATTAATTACCTCCTGTATAACCTTGGCCCTTCTCTGGGCCTCAGTTTTTCATCTCTAAAATGTGGAGATTAGGCTAGATAACATCCAAATCCCTTTTCCATGTCTAGATCCTATAATCTATTTCCCTTCCTAAATGTTTACGAATCATCATTTTAGAAGTACATTCTAGGCTTTTATTAGGAGTCCAGGTCAAACTCACTGGCCTGTAGTATAAAGAATATACCTTCTTTGCTTTTTTTTTTTCAAAAATTGGTACACTTGCCTATTTTCCATGCATATGCTACATTTTCTCCCTGATTTTTACTAAGACCGTAACTAATGATTTAGCCTAAACTGTTATGATGTCTCTGAATGGAGAAAAGGGGATACATAAGAGAATTGTTAAGGGGAACGTGAAATTTGGCAACTAATTATATGGGGAGTAAGTTAGAATGAAGAATTGATTTTGATGCCAACCTTGCAAACCATGGCGACTTAGAGGATATTGATATCCTCAAAAATCTTATCCTCCACTCGGAAAACAACATTTCCACTAAAAAGTAGTATAGCAGATAGACAAAGTAAGTTACTGAGTTAGATATGGGGCCTGTAATTTCACTTCATCCTCTATCAATACGTCCTGGCAATTTCTTTGCTGTTTAGAGTCTTAAATAGTTGCCTACAGGACTGAGAGGTTAAGGAACTTGCCCAGGGTCACATGGCCAGTATGTATCAAATTGAACCAAGGTGTTCCTGGCCCCAAGATATTGCAGGCCCCAAGTTCTGGTCCCAAGTTCTCTTAACTCCTGTGACATGCTACCTATCTAAACAAGTGCACATACAAATTAGATTGTCAACGAACATTTATTAACTAGTTACTATGTGCCATGTGTTGTTCCAGGGATATAAAGAAAGGTACAAAAATAGTCCCTGCTTTTAAGGAGCTCACAGACTAAAGGCAACTGTGTACACAAAAGATAGAGACAGGTACAAGCTGGGGGTCATCTCAGAGAGAAAGTGCCAGCATTATGGGGGATTGGGAAAGCCTTCTTGTAAAAGGTGGGATTTGTCTAGGACCTGAAGGAAGCTGGGGAAGCTAGTAAAGAAAAGGAGGGAGAGAATTTAAGGCATGAGTGAAAATGATGCCTCAAACATCTAATATCAATTGATTTCAGAGTCGGAGGGGGATGGGACAGGACAATTACACTAATTTTTAAAGGAAGTCATCAAGAAACAGGACTGATAAGGAAAAGCTTCTTGTAGAAGGTAGCTTTAAAGAAAGCTGGGGGTTCTTTGAAACACGTGAGAAGGGAGTACATTCCAGGCATGTGCGACAGCCTGTGTAAATGCACAGAGATGAGATGGAATTCCATGTATAGGAAGTAGCAAGTAGGCCAGTTTAGCTAGAATATAGTGTGCAAAGGGGGCTGATGTACAGGAAAATTGGGAAAGTGAACTGGAGTCTGACCATGAAGGACTTTAAAAGCTAGAGTAGTAACTGGATGGCTCAGTGGATAGAATTCAAGACCTGGAGTCAGGAAGACCTGAGTTCAAATTCAGCCTCGGATACTTATTGGCTCTGTGACTTTAGGCAAGTTACTTAACCTTTGTTTGCCTTAATCCACTGGAGAAGGAAATGGCAATTTTTAGGGCAGTCAAGTGTTACAGTGGATAGAGTACTGGGCCTGAAAACTCATCTTTCTGAATTCAGATTTGGCCTTGGACACTAGCTGTGTGACCCTGAGCAAATCACTTAACCCTGTTTGCCTCATTTTCTTCATCTGTAAGATGAACTGGAAAAGCAAATGGCTCCAATATCTGTACCCAGAAAATCTCAAATGGGGTCGCAAAGAGTCGGAAATGACTGAACAACAAAAGTTTGTATTTTAGCCCAGAGGCAAGAGGAAGTCCCCAGAACTTATGGAGAAGGGAGGTGGCATTTTCAGAAGTGTGTTTGAGGAATATCCATTTGGCAAGTACATGGAAGACTGATTGGAGAGAGAAGAAACTGCCAGAAGAGAGATCAGTTAGAAGACTGTACAACAATCTGTGAAAGAAGCGATGGGAGCTGGAACTAGGATGATAACTGATTATAGGGAAGGATAAGACAGACACAAAAGATGTTTTGGAGGTGGAATCAACAAGGTTTAGCAACCTGCTTGATATGCCAGTTGAGTAAAAGTGACAAGGATGACTCTGATGTTAGAGCCTCAGTGACTTTAAGAACCAGGGTACCCCCCATAGAAATGGTAAATTTAGAAACATGAGAGAGTTTTGGGGGAAAGGTAATGAATACCATTTGGAATATGATGAGTTTGAGCTGCCAGTTGGAGATGTTGATGATTCAGACCTGGAAATCAAGAAAGTGAGTAGGGATGAATATATAGATAAATATAGATCTTGAGAGACTTCTGCATAGAAAGTATATTTGAACCTCTGGGAGTTGGTGAGATCATCAATAGAAAGTGTGTAGAGAGAAAAATAAAAGGACCCAGGACAAAGTCCTACAAATCTATCTATGCCAAGGAGTATGAGGAGGAGGAACAAGATGAGTAGGAGGAGAACTGGGAAAGAGGAGTGTCATGAGAACTCAGGAAGAAATATCTAACATGGTAAGCAGTATCAAAATGCTACAGAGGAAAAAAAAAATGCTAGAGAGGGATCGGTGGTAACCTTGGAGAGAACAATTTCATTGAGTTCTGAAGCAGGTTGACAAGGGGTTGAGAGAAATTAGTGGAAAATTAGAGTAGAGGAAATGAGTATACAGTTTGCTGCAAGGGAGAGGAGAGATATAGGCTAATAGCTTAAGTAGATGGATCAAACAAAGGGTTTTAAATGATGGTAAAGATTTGGGCATATTTGTTAGCAGAAGGGAAGTAATCACTGGATAAGGAGAGAATGAAAATTAGAACAAGGAATGGGATGATGGAAGGGACAGGTTCCTGGGAGTGAAGGAAAGAGACTGGATCAAAGTTAGTAGTACAAGAGTTGGCATTAACAAAGAGAAGGGCCAACTCTTCCTCTGAGACTGGATCAAAAGAGGCAAGAGGATGATGTGAAAGTGATTTGAAGTGTAGAATTCGGGATATGCTTTCTACCACGTTTTCCCCTGCTGTTCATTTTCTCATCTGAGTATATTTTCTTGATATACAACACTACACTCTCAGCCCTTTTATCTGTTTTGTTTCCTTTGAATAAGACAAAATCTTTCATCCTCATATTCCAGATGTGTCACATCTGAGCAGGTCTTAGCAATACCTGTCAGGTCAAATTTATTTCCTTGCATGAAGACCTCAGATTCATTTTGTATATAGTCCATACTCTGCAACTGTATATAAACATCTGAGACTATGACTCATTATCATTGTGATTCTTCTTGGACATAGCCTTCAGTAAATTACCAGGCCTCTCCAGTGATAATGTTCCTTTGTCCTACTTGTTTTTGTCTTTGGTTACTGACCTGGGAGATACATGCTGGTCATTCTCTCCTTCACCTAAGCAGCAAGGTGGTACAGGGCATTGAACACTAGACCCCACAACAGGAAAACCTAAGTTCAAATACAGCTTCAGACTCTTACTAGCTGGGCAGATAACTTGATCTCTATCAGTGTCAATTTCCTCTCCGGAAAAAGAGGATAATATTACTACCTACCTCTTAGAACTGTTGTAAAGATAAAATAAGATAATATTTATAAAGCGTTTTTCAAATCTTAAAGTTCTATGTTAATGCTAGCTGTTATTTTCAGCTTGCACCCCTTTTGATCAAATCTATAAGACTTCAGAGTAATAAACCTTTTCTTCAAAAAAATTTTTTTTAAACATTATTCTTTAGATGCACTTTATCTGTGGCCAAGAGTCTATCATTTCTATGTCTTAATCCTTGGTCCAGAAATCCGGATCCTATTGCTGAAGGCTGTTTTCATGACTTAGCCAGTCATCTCTAATATCCACTTTTGTTTTCTGAAATCCCTGCCTTCACTTGGCAGCCCTCACGAAAATGCCACCTGTGTCCCTCCAGTTGTAGGTTGATGTAGTCAAATTTGAGAAGCCTCAGGAGTCTGAAGGATACCTCCCTCCCACCCTGGGAATATAACATATTTCTCAGTTGTTCTTGTTAGTTCACACATACCTTCCTCAGGACCCCCCGTGTAACCCAAGATAATCAAAAGTTTTGAGAAGGGAAGGGGAAGTCAAAATTACCAAGTGCTATAGAGGGAAACTACTTTTTGTTTTGGTAAGGCACACTTTATATAAGACAGAAATGTAATAATGGTAACAGCTTTTCTTTCTCTCTTCTCTTTTAAGGTCACAATGAATGTGGAACATGAAATTAACCTCTTGGTTGAAGAAATGCAACGCCTGGGTACAATAGGTATAAAGTTATATTTCTTTCTTATCTTTCATGGCAGGCTAGATCTCCAGTTGAGGAAGGGTCACTAGCAGGCATTCAGGAAGTAGAGGATACCAAGGTGGTGGTTCTATAGCCAGCTCATCCCTTCATCTTGTGTTTGTCCTTCAGAATGCTCTCTGGAGGCCATGTTATTCCTGTGCCCTCTTTCTGATCTCAGTGGTCAAAAGGTATTTAATCATCCTCTCAGGAGAGCAAGACCATGGACCTTCCTCATCCTGACTTGACTAAAATCAAGGAAATTCTAGTTAGGTCCAAATCTTAGTCAGCTCTATAGAGTATTTGAATTTCTTTCTTGTCCTAAACTGAGCTGTTGTTTTCACATGTTTTAAATGATGAGAGACCTAAATTGAAATTATACTAAATTGTCTTCATTTTCTCAAAATTCTTGAGTTTTACATAACTGCATATTCATGTACATAGAATCAAAATAAGCTATTTTCCCCTCATATTCTTGTGTAGTTTATTTTTTTTAATCTGCATTTCCTTCAGCTACACACTCATCAGAAAATAATGACATGTAAAATTGGTAGCATTAGGACTTTTTTCTTTAGTGACAATGAAAGCTACCATTATATGTGAAAATTCAGGTATTCAGTTGGTTCAGATGAGCTATACAAGAGACTGGAAAGCATTTTGAAAACATTAACAGCAATATAAATACTTAGCAACTAGAATAATGTAACCCAAAGTTTAAAAAAAATGAGATAAACCCACAAATAGCGTCCATTAGCATCATGGGAAAGCTGTTTTTGTTTTTGTAGCTTTCTCTCTTCTTACTGCCATTTTCTTTGCTTAAGAATAAGAATCTTTTGAAATGCCAGAATGCTAAAACTCATCAGTAGCTAGTTTTTTGCCAATTCTGCCTCCACAATTTCTTACACCTATCCACTTCTCTCTACTCACATAACCATTACTCACATTTTCACATTAAGCCATTACTCTAGGCCCTCATCACCTCTTACCCAAACTTTTGCAAATAACCTCCAGTTTACATTCTCTCTTCTCTCCGATCAATATTCCACCCAACTGCCAAAATAATCTTTCTAAGGCATATCTCCCCAAGAAACTCCCGCTCAGGAAACTTCAGTGGCTTCCTAAAATAGAATACAAACTTTGTTTGGCATTTAAAGGCCTTTGCAATCTGGCTCCAGCCTATCTTTCCAGGCTTATTGCACATTACTTTCCTTTGCACCCTCTATATTCTAGTCACCCAGGCCTACGTGCTTTTCTTGAGAACTTGGCCCTCCATCTCCTGCCTCTATGCTTTGACATAGGCCGGCTTCCATGCCTGCATTACAATTCTTCCTTTTTTCTGCCTCTTAAATTCCTAGCTTCCTTCAAGGCTTAATTCATATGCCATCTTATACTGGAAACCTTTCCCTATTCCCTTAGTTGTTAGTGCTTGCTCCTTCCCTTTCAAATGATCATGTATGTACCTATATACATTCATGTTTTTAATCACTACCTCTACTGCTACACCTTGCCACCACTCCCACTGCTATACCTGCTTCCCCTCCCTGATTGTAAGCAATGTAGATTCCTTGAGGTCAAGAGCTTTTTTTTTTGTCTTTGTCCCTTTTCCATATTAGAAATTTAACAGATATTGGATTGGATTGGAATGCAGTGCATCTGTTTGGATTAGAAATTCATTGTACTTTAAATTATGTCTTCTCTGATCACTATGCTTCTTGCTGATTTACCTTACCCTTAATTCACAGATCAACCCTCCTCTCACTCTCATTGAGATAACCCTTGTAAAGAATAGACACATTTTTTGACTAGTATGTAAAAGTGTGACCAACCAGGTGAAAATTATGTCATTTAACAAATCAACAAGTAAACATTGACTCCCTGCAGTGTACTCAGAAGTATGCTGGGTGCTATACAGAATACACTCATAGTCGAATTGGGGAGACAAGTCTAACAACATGAAACAATCAAGAGAAAAATCAAATGAAAAACTATGTGCAACATGAATTCTGAGAAGGGAGAATATTAATGGAAACTAGAGAAGTCAGGGAAAGCTTTATGAAGCAGATGGGTCTTCAGCTGGGTCTTGAATTATGGGTAAGGTTTGGAGACAGAAAGGCCTGTTATAAGAGCTGAATAGCATGAGTCAGTATTTGATAATGAGTCAAGCAAGTATGGAGAAAGGCAAGGAAAGAGGGAGACAATTAAAAGATGGCAAAGAGCTTTTTTTGTCCCCAAACTAAGAGTTTTATTGTAAAAAAAATTCAACCAACCTATTTGGTATTTTAGAGTCTTATTTTCAGTCTCTCACTTTTGGCCCTCTCCCACATACCCGTTTTTCCCCGGGTTTGTCAGGACACATTACCCTCCCAGTAAAAGAGATCCAAGTATATAACCTTTTTTAGGTAGTACTTTTTGGGTTTGTTTCTTTTTTGGACTCTGAGTTTGGAGACAGCATGGTATAGAAATGAAAAGATCATAGGAAAAAGAAGTCTGGAGATCTGGGTTTTAGTATTGCCTTTGGTGATAACTATTTGGGTGATTGGGGCAATTTATGCCTCAATTTTCTTATCTATAAAACAAGAGGGTTGGACTAGGCTAGACCTAAGTTTCCTTCCAGCTATAAATACTATGATCCATGATAGATATAGCTACTTCTCACCATAAAGGTCTACAGGCACCCTTGGTAAAGTTTCTTAACTCCATTCAATTGTGTTGGAAATCTGGCTTCTTTATGTCTATGTCATAGTATACTGCTTTTATGCTTCCTGGGAAAACTGGGCATGCACACTTATTTATTTTTGTTATCACCTGGCCTAGTTGTAAGAATAGTTTAAAATAGCCATCAAAATGTTTGAAGCATGAAATTTCTTTCTACTGCTGAAAAGCTACTGACCTGTTATTAGTTACTATTTAAATTGGAGCATTTCTTAAAATCCATACCGTGCTTTACAAAGCTAGGTCATCTGAAGGTGATGGCAGGAGAGTTGACATTGCTAGAGACATTCTGGGGATTAAAGGAAAAGGCAAGCAGTCCTTCCGACAAATGATGGACCAAGTTTAACAGAACTGCCTGCTATAGCTAACGTAGCTAGAGTTTATATAGTGCTCTGTTGTTTAGAAAGCGTCATACATATGTTTTCTCATTAGATTCTCACAATAACCCTGTGAAGTACAGATGAAGAAAGAGGCTG
This sequence comes from Pseudochirops corinnae, assembly GCA_028646515.1. Classification (NCBI taxonomy): domain Eukaryota; kingdom Metazoa; phylum Chordata; class Mammalia; order Diprotodontia; family Pseudocheiridae; genus Pseudochirops; species Pseudochirops corinnae. The sequence goes on along the minus strand of CM053586.1, from coordinate 83,680,454 downwards.
AGAAGTTAAGTGATTTGTCCAGTTACATAGCTAGTTAGTGTCTAAAACAGGATTTAGACTCAGACCATCTATTCAAATAAACCAACAAAGCACTGCAGAAGAGAAGGCAGTAGTCCACTGGGGTTAGAACATAGGGTAATTTGAATAGATGAACATTTCAGTAAAGATGATACTTTAACTGTGTCAAAGGATCTTAACTCAAGTCTTGAAGAGAAATGTCTATTTTACTGGCAAAACTTTACCACAGGTATTTTATTTCACTACAGACATCATTATTTCATAGGTGACCTTACATTTTAAGGAAAGGAGATATAAATGTGTCTCACTGGTTTTTGGCACATTCAGCATCAGCCTGGCATTTGACAACATTTGTCAAGTATTGTCTTCATCACAGACTTTATACTAATGCTCGTTAGAAGATCATTGGCATTTCTGTGCCACATAGAAGAATAATTGAGAATTGGCTTTTGTTTTTCTTTTTTTGAAGAAATGAGATTGTGGACTTCAGAACTAATAGGCGCTCAGACTTGGATTATTGCGACAATATTCTGGTTGGCCTCTTTGCCTCAAGTATCTCCCCACTCTGTCCTTCCTCCACTTGGCTGTCAAAGTGATCATCCTAAAATGCAGGTCTCACCACATCACTACCTTATTTAATAAACTCCAGTGGCTTCCCATTGACTCCAGGATAAAATGTAAAATCCTCTGACTTTAATGAGTTGGGTTTTTTTTTGGAGGGGGGAAAGGCAGGGCAATTGGGGTTAAGTGACTTGCCCAAGGTCACAAAGCTAGTTAAGTGTCTAAGGTCAGATTTGAATTCAGGACTTCCTGCTTCCAGGGCCAGTGCCCTATTTGCTGCACTACCTAGCTACCCCAGTCCTCTGACTTTTAAAGCCCTTCTTCATAACCTGGCCCTTTCTTATCTTCCCAGCCTTCTTAAACCTTGCTATATTCCACGTACTCTATGATCTATTGGCTTTGGCCTCTGCTATTTGTCGTGCAAGATACTCCCATTTCCTCATTTTGGGCCTTTATACTGGCTGTCACCCACGCCTGGAATTGTCTCCTTCCTCACCTCTATCTCCTATCTTCCCTCAGGTTTCAGCTAAAATCATATCTTTTGCAAGAAACCTTTCCCAGATCGCTTTAATATTAGTGTCTTACCTCTGAGATTATCTATGGTGTGTTTTGTCTATGCCTTGTTTGCATGTATTTTTTTTTCATGTTTCCTTCCCCATTAGATTGTGAGCCCCTGAGAATAGTAACTATTTATGCCTTTCTTTGTAACCCTGGTACTTGGCATAGTGTCTGACACATAGTAGGCACTTAATAAATACTTGTTGACTTTTTAATAATGTGTCAAATTGTGTCTAAATGTGTTGTTCCCTTCTTGAGTCACATGGCATGAAAATGATCTATGTGATTATAGATAATAACTTTTTATTTTATTACTTCTGTGTAAGTGTTACTTCCGCCAAATTGAAACCCTCTCAGTTTTTTCTTGGTTGGTTTAATCAACTATTATGACCAAAAAAATAATCACCCCGTTGTGTCCAGCCCCTCTGAGTTAAAAAAAAAAAAAAAAAAAAAAGGCTGATCCTTGGATGATAGAGGGGGCATTTGACTTTATGCCTTCCCAGCTCAGGAGGACCTGCTGGTGCTCCATTGGCATAGACTTTGGGGACCCTGAGTCATTGCTACACAGGTGGAAGCATCACAGGAGAACTTTTATGAAAAATTAAAAATAACATAAAGTAACAATCATTTATTAAGTGCCTGCTGTGTATGAAGCATTGTGTTTTTTAAATACCTTCTTGCAAGACATTCTGTAGTGATTATGCTGGTTGGTATATGGTAAGTACGAAGTTTGTTTTGGTGGGAATAGGGGGAAGGTGAGGGGAGAGTATATGTATTCATTCTCCTTGAAGCTCATTTGGAAATTCATTAAATTTAAGAGATTGCATTAACTTTTACGTTATTACACAGACTAGCTTATTAGAAAATCTTTGTTAAAGATTGTATCAATGGAGTCAAGAAACTCCCTGCTAACTTTATCTTATACTGATTAGGTGCTGATGGAAAGCTAAGTGTGAAGTTTGGGGTGCTTTTCCAGGATGACAGATGTGCCAACCTCTTTGAAGCCCTGGTGGGGACTCTCAAGGCAGCAAAGCGTCGGAAGATTGTAACTTACGAAGGAGAACTGCTCTTACAAGGTGTCCATGATGATGTTGAGATTGTATTGCTTCAAAATTGATGTAATTTGTGTATTTGGGCATTGTTGTTTTTGTTTCTGGTAAACTATGGATAAGATTCTGAATTGAAGGAAAAAATATCAAAGTGTTTAATGTATTTTTCTATAACTTTGTAATCAAAAGGCTTGTATTTTGGAAGACAGTCCTTTTTGTACTCCTTAGAACGTGTTAGTGTATTGCATCACAATATTAAAAAAAAACCAATAACTATTATTTTTCTCAGGAATACATTTTGAAAATAATAGGAAATGAAATTTGTGTTTGTTTGCATGTGGTGTCTTGGAGTTTTTTTGGTGGGAAAGAGGCATTTTGTTTTAGAAATCCATTCTTAAAGTGAATCCGATGATTATTGCCATGATGTGAAAACAAGAAATAATGATGATTTACCTAATTTGATGACCAGAATCTATAGTTAATATGTAATAAAGTCATTTACATCACTTTAGAGTTGCCTTCTTTATGTTTAAATGTATTTGTGCATTTCATAATGTAATTTATGAAAGTAAAGTCAAAGAAAAATACTCTTAAACCATGGTTTTTAATTTTTAATGGTTAATGTCAGTTGTCGAGATAACAGCTGGAATATTGTTTTCACTTTTGGGTGCCTAATTTCAGAAAGGGAACAGGGAGTATACAGAAGAGAGCGGCCAAGAATGGTGAAAAACTTTGGGGTCATGCCATGCAAGAATCAATTGGAAGATCTAAGTGTGTTTACTTTGGAGAGAAGACTGAGGGGAAATTGGCAAATGTTTTCAAGTGTTTGAATAGCTGATCACGTAGAAGAAACCTTAGACTTAAGCTTCTTGGTCTTGGAAATAATAGGTAGAAGATGAAAAGAGACAAGCAGGCTTGATGTAAAAAAAAAAATTCCTAACAAGTTGTTTTTGTTTGTTTTGAGTTTTTTGTTGTTGTTTTTGTGTTGTTTTTGAGGTAGCTAGGTGACATAGTAGATAGAGCACTGGATCTGGAGTCTGAAAGACCTGGGTTCGAATTCAGCCTCAGATTCTTACTATAATGAGTAACTCTGGGAAAGTTATTTAACCACTGACTGCCTCAGTTCCTCTTCTGTAAAATGAGCAAGTTCTAGGATTATTGTGAGGATAAAAACGAGATAATATTTATAAAGCATTTTGTAAACCTTAAATCATTATATGTGTGCTAGCTATTACTATTAATTATTATTACTATTACAATTATTATCAAAGTTATAAAAAAAATGAAGTGGCCTGCCGTAGAAGAAAATCAGTTCTCCTTCACTTAAGGTATTTACTTGTCCAGTGAGGATTGACTTTAATGATGATTGAGCTTCCTTCCAACTGAGATTTCTGTTGACCAGTTGATGATTCCATCAAATATTTTTTGACTTACTATTTGTTTAGTATTAGGATGCGAAAGTATAAAACAAGGTCCCTGTTCTTATGGATCTTGGAATTTAGGCAGAGAGAAAAGAATAGTCAAACTGTTAGAAAACAATACAAAATATTTATATAAAAGGCAACATGTTGCAATGGAAAAAATATCAGACTGAATCAGAAAACCTGTATTTGAGTCATCATGATACAGATCCATTCACACAAATTCTCAAATTCAGTTACTTCCAGGTCCTAAGTTTTCTCGTGGTCTTTGCTTTATCTTGCCCACTGCTCCTAACAGATATACCCTTTTTTATATCTGCTATGGCTTGCTGTCATAGTTTCCCAAATAGTGATGCTGTTCCATGGAAAGATGCACAGGAGGGTACAGCTGTGTACTCTCTGACCCAGGACCTATCCTTTCAATACTCCTACAAATTCAGGCCAAGCGTCTGCCTTTCAGACTGGTCCCACACTGACTTTACTCACAGCTCTACTCTTCCTTGCACGTTCAGTTTCCAGTTACATCCATATGCTTACATTAAGGAAAGGAAGGAAATAAGCATTTATTAAGCGTGTTATAAGTATTATCTCATTTGATCCTCACAACAACCCCACGAGGTAGGTGCTATTGTTATTCCCATTTAGAATTGAGAGAACTGAGGCAAAGAGAGGTCAAGCGATTTGCTATGCATCACACAGCTGCTAAGTATCTGAGACAGAATTTGAACTCAAGACTTCCTTCCTCTTGGCCTACCATAAATTCACTGCACCATCTAGCTTTCTTAGCTAAATTTCAACTTCTATTATTACTTTCACCTAACCATTCTCTTTCCCTAACTCACATCATGAATCACTCAAAGTCCAACACTAGTATAAACAACTTTATCAACTCTGTTCTCTGTCTACTTCACATTCCATAGTAATACCCAGTGGCTGGTTTCCAGCTATACAAACCCATTACCAGCATGGGGGTGTGATGAAGGGTGGGATGTCCTCATATGTGAGAACATTATGAGAGTGGAGGTAAGGGTAGTAATCCACAACTACAGGAAGCTTGTGAGTAAGTCCTCTTTGCCTCAACTTATATCTGCCAGGAATAGCTAGGTGACACAGTGTTGGGCCTAGAATGAGGAAGACTTATCTTTCTGAATTCAATTCTGACTTTAGATACTTAATAGTTGTGTGATCCTGGACAAGTCACTTAATCCTGTTTACCTCAGTTTCCTCATCTATAAAATGAGCTGGAGAAGGAAGTGGCAAACCACTCCAGTATCTTTGCCAAGAAAACCTCAAATGGGGTCATGAAGAGTGGGAAACAGCTGGAACCACTGAAAACCAAACAATTGCTGCCACCTCTTTAAAGTCAAGCATGCAGCTACGTGTGGGAAATACACAACTTCTATGAGCCTTACATTCTACAACTTTAAAATGAGGGTAATAATACTTGTAACCTTGTAGGAGTTGATTCCAGAAAAAGTGATTTATAAAATCGTAAGGTACTATATAAATGTGAGTAATTCTATTTCTTAAATGTTATCTTGAAAACACTGAACATCAATACAATCATGTAAACCTCTTTAAAAATCATTAAAGTTAGTCAATTTCCACTAATAAAATACAAATTTTCTTTTTTTCCCCTATTACCTACCTTTTCCTGCTCCTTCCTCCAGAAGTAAATAACAAGTACATATATATGTGTTATGTGTGTATGTGTGTATATTATATATGCGTGTATATAAATGTATGTATCTATACATGTGCACATATTGTCAGACAAAACAAATCAGATTGGTTATGTCTAAGAATGCAGGTCTGTTTTTGTATCTCTAAATCATCACCTGTCTGCCATGGGATACAAGTTATTTTTCATCCTCAGTCTTTTGAAGTCTTGATTGGTTGTTATTTTGGTTAGCATTCTGAGATCTATCAGGATTGTTTTCTGTCATAGTGTTGATGGAATCCTAATAAAGCTACCCCTAGCCCCAATATTCTGACTTCATTATAGGCCCCACTGTACCTACCTAATACCCCTGCCAATGTCCTAACTTATGCCTCACTGCTCACTAGAACAAGAAGAGTCCATGAACTCTTAGTTCCTACAGAATCAGCAGGTGTGTCCATATGATGAGATCCCAGCCCCCAGCCCCACAGAAACAGGTGTGTTCTTGTACTCAACCACAATCACATCCATGTAAACCCAAGACAGGCCACAATACCTAACTATCCATCTTGACCAGATTAAGACCACAATAGCTAGCCAATTGGAGGGCAGCATGACCAGAATGTTTAACCACCAAACCACAGAGGGGACCCTTCCTCCATTACTTAATCCCTTAATAAACTCCTCCTGTCTTTTTAATATTAATCACATTCTTATATTTATTCTATGTAAATTTCTGTTATGTAATTGAATCTTTACCCTATAAAAATCCATCTAGCTTTTTCTGAAGTTTTTGGTTCCTCTTGGAATTTAACCCGCTCCATGACAGGTGTCAATCTCAATAAATGCCTATACTTGGATTAGAGGTGGTCTGACTGAATTCTTTGAGATGGTTCCATGCAACACATCATGAAACCCCAATAGTTTTTGGATGGGCAGAGCCTCCCAGACCCTCCCACTGCAACAGTGTTATGATCACTGAGTTCTTATGAGATCTTAACCAGATCATCTCCTGGTTCTTATTATTTCACTGTGCATTAGTTCAATACAAGGTTTTCCAAATTTCTCCAAATCTATCATATTCCTTTCCTCATTTCTAATAGTGCAGTAACATTTCATTACACATAGATCATAGTTTGCTAATCTCTTGCCCAAAGGAGTAATACCTATTTTGTTTCCAGTTCTTTGCTATGCTAAATAGTCCTGCTATAAAATTATTATAGAAATCAGTCTTTTCCCTCTATCCTTGACCTCTGTGAAGAACATGCCTAATAAGAATATCAGTGGGTCAAAGAGTAAGTAGAGTTTAGTGACCTTTTTGGGTATAGTTCCAAATTGTTTTCCAGAGTGGTTGAACCAGTTCACAATTACACCAACAGTTTAGTAATGTCTCTGTCCTTCCACATTTTCTCCAAAAATTGCTATTTTCTTGTATTATCATTTTTGCCAATCCTTTGGATGTGAGGTGGAACACAAGAGGATTTTAACTTCTATTTGTCTTAACATTTTCTTTTCTTATGGTTGTTAATGTCATTCACTTCTGTATTTGAGAACTACCTATTTATCTGTTGTTATAATTAAGCTCTAAATCATATGTGTTCATCTAGTGAGTCAGTCAACAAGCATTAATTCATCATTTACCCTGTTCCAGGCACTATGCTAACTGCCAGCCCTGGGCCTTAAGAAGCTCACGTTCTAATGAGAGAGACAAGTAAAAATAACTAAGTACATGCAAAATAGATACAGAGTAGGTGGAAAGTAATCTCAGAGGAGAAGTCACTAGCAAGTGGGGGTACAAGGAAAAGCTTCCTTCAGAAAGGTGAATTGAAACCTGAAGGAAGCCAGGCTCAAAGTGAAGAGGGAGAGCATTCCAGGAATTTCAGGACAACTAATGCAAAGGTATTGAGATGAGAGATGGGGGAGATGAGATTGAGATAGCAATAGAAGAGTCGGTGATTGATTCATGGGGAAGTAGGATAGGACTTAAGCTCATAATCATAACAGTTAGCATTTATATAGTATTTTAAGGTTTGCAAAGCACTTTTACAAATATCTTGTTTTATCCTCACAACAATCCTATGAACTAGGTGCTATTATTATCCCCATTTTAAAAATACAGAATCTGAAGCAGACAGATCAAATGACTTGCTCAGGGTCACACAAATAGCAAGGTCTGAGACTGTATTTGAACTCAAGAATTCCTGACTTGAGGTCCAGTATTCTATTAGGGAGCATTAGAGAAGAGGGTCGCAACATGAGTAGTGATTTTGGGGGCGAGTTGGTGATCATGGAATGTTTTTGTGACAGCAAGAACACCAGCATGGGTAGATAGCACTAAATTAGGGAGAACTTTGAAAGACAGGCACAAGAATTTGGACTTATGATAGGGAGTAGGGCACCTTGTATGTTCAAGAATATTATAGGTATGTAAAAGCAAATAGCCAGCATTCACTTTGTGAGGCACAGCAAAAAGGCAATTCCCTGGGGGGCAGAGCCAAGATGGCGGCGTAGCAGCAGCAACATATTGCAGCTCTCACATAGCCACCCCAAAATACCCATAAAATAGGACTCTAAACCAATCCTAGAACTCCAAAACGCACACAAGGATACTTCCCACTAAAGTCAGCTTGTCTATGAGGAACCATATCAGCACTGCGAACCGAAACCTGGCCTGAAGCCGCGGCTGTGTCCTGGGGGCGGCTGGGCGGGAGAAGCAGAGAAAGCTCTCTGGTGAGTGGATTAGCAACAGCTGCGTGTGGGGATTGCGAAAGGGGGAGATAAGCAGTCTGGCCGAAAGGTCTCCAGAGCGGAAAAGCAAAAGGCAGAGGTTTTGCACCCGCCTCCACGTTGTAGCTTCCCACCCGCGGCCTGCAGACAGCAGGGGGACTGAACAATTGTTTTCAGGCCAGGGCTCTCGCGTTGAGCAGCTTGGATCCGGATCGTTGTCTTGGGCCTCGGTCTTGGAGTCTTCATTATCCAGTCAGCCGGAAGTCTACGGCAGCCGGGAGGACCCCAGCGATTTGGGACAGAGCTTTCCCTTCTGGAAACAGAGCCCCATAGAGATTAAAAAAAAAAATCAAATCACGGT
>CM053586.1:83651264-83671599 GCA_028646515.1 Pseudochirops corinnae | reverse complement strand
CACACTGGGATGGCTGTTTTGGGGCGGTGGGTGGGGGAAAGAGGGGGAGAAAATATGTAACTCAAAATCTTGTGGAAATGAATGATGCAAACTATAATAAAAATTTAAAAATATTAAAAAAAAAAAGGCAATTCCCTGCCTTCAAGGCGTCTGTGTTCTAACGGAGGAAGACAATACATCAAGGGAACTGAAAGTTGGGGTGGGTGGGAGAAGTTATCCACACAGGGTCATGATAGCAAAATCTGTTGGGACAGAAACACAGTGTTGAGAGAAATGAAGGATGAACAGCCACAGAATGAACTCACCAATGGGATAAGGAGGCTGGAGCAGAAGAATGTTCTAGTGTCAAAAGTTCCAGAGTGGAATGGTAATTGAGGCATTATGGTGAAGTCTGGAGAATCAGAGGCATAGCCAGAATGGGAACAAAAATTGTGATGAAACAAATGCTTTAGGAAGACTAATCTGGACTGTTAGGTTGGTGTGAGAAAAATTCAAGTCAGGGAAGTGACTTACTATTACTTATACAGTTATACTGTTACTTATACAAGCATGATGTGAGGATGCCTTGATTAAGTTGATGGCAATAAAACAGAAAGAGATGCATACAAGACGTGCTGAAGGAATAATTAACAAGACTTAATGATGGATGCAGGTGAAGGAAGAAGGAGAGTAAACCCTATCTTCAAGGTTGAGCCATAGTGATTGGTGAGGGCAGGGAGTTATTCCATTGGGAGACTAGAGAATGAAGAGTTTAAGGAGAAGCTGGTTCAACAGAGAAGATGATGAGGATTTGTTGTGATAATCATTTTATCTCTCTGTTCCAACAAATTAGTATTTTCATTAACAGAGTTTACAAGAGTCTATCCTGACAAAGTCAGGCACCCAATTTTATATCAGTGAAAAATATTCAGGGAAAAGCAAATATGTCTGTTGAACTTTTTTTTTTTCCAGAGGAAGCTGACAAAAGATTTAGTTCAGAGAGCTTTCCTAGGAAAATTCAGTAATAGGATGGAAATTATTAAACACCTACTTGGTAGAAATGGATAAAATTATCCAAGCTTGATGAATTTATAATTCAATAAAGATCTAATGCAGAGTGTGGCAGCTAGGTAGCACAGTATATAGGGTTGTTTTTTGTCTTTTCCTTCTTGAGGAGGACCTTGACATCATGGAGGTGATGCCATGACATGCAAGTGAATTGGATTTAAGTGAGGGAGGGCTATGCAAAGTCACTAGCTTCACTTTATTCTGGCATGGTGGATAGACCCGTAGTCAGGAAGACTCATCTTCCCCAGTTCAAATTCAACCTCAGACACCTACTAGCTGTGTGACCCCAGAGGAAGTCACTTAACCCTGCTTGCCTTAGTTTCTTCTTGTGAAATGAAGTGGAGAAAGAAATGGCAAATCACTCTAGTATGTTTGCCAAGAAAACCCCAAATGAGGTCACGAAGATTTGGATACAATTGAAACCACTGAACAGCAACAAATGTAGAATGTGTATATACAAAATAATTTTAATGGTGGGAGTTTTTGTTGTTCACATTTGTGGTTACATTAGGGTGGGGATATCCCTGCGTGGAAACTCCCTCCAGCAATGTATATCTACAATTCTTTTTTATTATGCAGTCTTAGAGTTTCTTGGGCATACTGAGAAAGCAAGTGATTTTCCTTTGGTCACATATCTGGTGTATATCAGAAGCGATATTTTAATTAACCTTTTATTTATTTGAAGTTCAATCCTGTATTCACTATGCTGTTAGTCTTTTGGGTGCATGTTGAAAAATTTGTTAGATCTGACATTTGTTCCTCTGGCTCCAAGACGTTATAAATTCCTTACTAGAGAATTTATATGTCTTATATATAGTATGCAGAAATATCATGGTATATGAAACGTACAATAATGTCTTTGGAATCATAGGATCTGGGCTCATTATCTTGTCTCAAAATAGCTTGTGGTACAGTGATAAGAGCCTTGAATTTGGAATCCAAAGACCGAGGTTTGAATGAAACCTCTGCCACTTAGTACCTGTGTGATGTTGAGCAACTTCTATGAGCATCAATTTATCATCTGTAAAATGAGGCAATTGGACTAGAGAACCTCTGAGGTCCCATTCCAGCTACAGATTATGATCCCATATAGTACACACAGGCCATAAAAGGAGATATGCCTTCACATAAAATGAGAGCTGCCTTTATTGATAAATGTCATCACTGAGAAATTATGCACATGGAGTTTATGTGAGACGACTGATAACTCTAGTTTATCATATCTACATGACTGGTCTCCCTGGAAACTGATGAAAATTTTATTTCTGCATATTATTACCAACCCACATCCCAAGTTTCTCATTCCAGTTGCTGCAAAATCAGCCATCTTTTGGCAGCCTGGAGTCATAAATTTTAAAGCTGTAGATAAATTGTCTACTTCTTTGAATGGTTATTTATTTAGTATTTATGAACCAGATTTGTCTGATTCCTGTGTTTGTCCCTATAGTGCTAGAAAAATGGAAGAAAAATATCTGTGCACAGATTGGGGCCAAATATGGAAGCATGGTATAATGGAAAGGGTGTTGGATTTGGTTTCAGTAGACCTCAGTTCAAATCCTGATGCTTCTGTTTATTACCTGTGTGAAATTGGCAAATCATTTAATGACTCTTTCCTCATCCTCATTTGTGAAATGGCCTGCCATCATGCTCTGAGATCTCAAGAAACAGAGCCTCACATCCAGCTGTTCTAACTATGGAGTTTATTGGTAGTATACAAACCAATGTGGTAGACAAAGGGTCATTATCTTAGCTCATTTCCTGCATTCTGGGGCCCAGTTGTTTGGTCTTGGTAGGGATTCCAACACATGTCCAAGAGAGACCAGGCCTGCCCAGAACTATAGGCTGGATTGAGTGGCCAGAGTAGAGTAGGCAGATTTTTATAACTGACGTAGACCAAGGAAGTCTAACACTTTTAACAAATATAACAATCTAAGATGAGGAGATACAAGCAACTTTAAATATACCAATCACAGATTGGTCAGATAAGGTTAGTTATAAGAGTTAATAGAGTTCTTCTGGGCCTAAAGGCATCCATCCATGGATCCACCAGTCATTCTAGCTATTTCCGTCTCTGTCTCCCATTTTGGAGAAGGGCTGCAGTCTAACTAGATTGTACCAGAGGTACAATACCTTTATTTTAAATCTATGATCCCATGATACAGAAATAATTCTAAGAGATTGAGGCAGGTTTTTGTGTTTGATAGAATCAGTCATTTTGCTTTATATTTTTTGGTGTAAAAAGAGAGCAAGGGACTCAAGTGCAACCCTTTGACTGAATCCCAAACTTCACAGGACAAATCCCCTTAATTAAAAGATTTGTTCTGTAAAACTTGGACTCAGTCAAAAGGTTGCACCTAAGGACCTAGAAAGCCATATGTGGCCTTGTTGGTCATAGGTTCCCCACCCCTGGTATAGACCTATGATTTGCCTCTAGGCAACTCCTGGGAAAGGAAATTCCCTCTCTCAATGCAGGTCGGCACCTTCTCTTCAATTTTTGGTCTTAGAAAGCAGCCTAGAGCACTGAGAGGTGATTTACCCAGGATCACACCCATATCAGAGGCAAGATTTGAATCCAAGTCTTACTGACTTTGAGGCTAGCTCTCCATCGAGTATATCATTGTATAATGTATCAAAAGGTAAAGAGGAATACCTGGCTTTTTTCTTTTTCATGGCTAGATCTTAGAGAATTTCCTTCCCTCTTAGAAATAGGAAATTATACTCATAGGTAATGGAGACCTTCAATAAATCTTATATGTTGGAGCGGCTAGGTGGCTCAGTGAATAGAGCACTGGCTCTGGAGTCAGGAGGATCTGAGTTCCAATGGGGCCTCACACACTTAACACTTACTAGATGTGTGACCTTGGGCAAGTCACTTAACCCCAATTGCCCTCCAAAAATAAAAGGCAAAAAAAAATAAATCTTGTATGTTCAAAGAATAATTACTCATTTTGGGGTACTGAAAATTTGTTGGGTTGTTTAAGAAAATTTGAGGAATTTATTCTAGATGAGACTAGTAATTAACTTCTAAGCTTCAGTCTATAGAGATAAGAGGCTTGTTAGCATCTGTGAGCTGCTTATCAGCATTTATTGGTGCTATTTAGACATTTCTTTTAAAAGGTAATTAAACCTAAACTAATTGGTCCTAATTCCACCCTCTGGAACCACATAAAATAAATTTAAATTCTCTTTCACATGATAGCTCTTCATGTACTTGAAGTGCAATCTGGTGCCCTGCCCCTGTCCTCTCTAGGTTAAACATCTCCAATTCACTTAACTGATCTTCATATAACATAGTCGCACTCATTCATTCATTTAATAAGTTTATTGAGTACATACAATGTGCAAAGCACAATGCTTGTCATCAGGGGAGATTGTTGTTTGTCCTTCATTTTCAAAGAGGATCAATGACATCATGAAGTGATGTCTTAGTACTTATTTGTGAATTGGATTTAAGTGAGACAGTTCCATAAAGTTATCATCCTTCCTTTCTCTTCCAGAGTCATCAAAATCCAGTGGCAAGACAAAAGTCAGGATAATTGGTGATGGCCCAGGATATAGTGGATGTTTTTGGCATCTTTGATGTCTGACCAAGCTCTAAGTGCACTACAGAGCCTGCTTTAGCTGCCTTCTTGGCCAATGGAACAAAATGTTCTCATCTGCTCATTCCACTAGGGAAAGTCTTCACATACTTGGGGTAGATACATTCCTAATTCACCAATAGGTCTGAGGTCTATCAATTACCCTCAGCCTGGTTTAGCTCATCTGGCACATGCTATGGCTTCTTGGAGCCATAGGTGAGAGCTGGGTGAAAGGTAGACACCAAAGCTCAATGAGCAACTCTGAAAAGGGTTTGGCAAGCTCCCTCACCAGAGGTGCTAGTCTTCCCTTAACACTGCAAATACATCCCAGCCATAGAAGATACAAAAAAAGAGTAAGACATGTTACCTACCTGCCTTCATGGAGCTGACTGACAGATCAAGGACAGTGATGAGGTAATTAACAGAAGGGGGAGGAGAACCCTGAGGGAGTGTATGTTCCTAGTTGTGATTTAAGAGGTCAAAGTTGTAGTCTGAGAGGAAATTGAGGGTTGAAGGAGTGAACAAAACCAAAGGGCTAGGAGGTAGGTGTAAAGGCATTTGTAGTATGGATCAAAAGCCTAAGATCAGAGGTCAGGGAAAATACAGTGATGGTAACAGTAATACACTAGGAGTCAGTGACTTCATTCCAGGGGTCCCTGATCAAGAAAGCTCTCTCTTACAGTGCTGGTATGCAGGCTTCATCTCTTTACTCTATTGTATCAATGATACTGTAAGACCCAAAAACATCCCTCTCATAGATTGGAAATGAAATCTCTTAAGGGGGTTTGAATCCATAAAACTGAATATGTGTAGTGGCAGTAAACCTTGTATCCATTTGCTCACACAGAGCAATGATCAAATTTACATACATAAATGTCTCACATGTATATATATATTTATACATATATATATATATATATATATACACATTTTTTTTGGCTAGAGTTAAAGCAATACTTTAGAAAAGCTTCAACAAAAAAAGTGAGCCTCAAAACTTCCTGTATGAACCCACATACCATGCTGTCAACTCAAAGGAAGTCGTGGAGAGTCAAGATTAGCACACTCCCTAGCACACCATTGTCACATAATGACACTATTTTTTACTCTCTTTGCATAAAATTAATTGTCACTCTTTAGTGCCCCATCCTTTCTCTTTTATGGTGGTTTCCTGATATTTCTCTGTGTAGATTGTCTCCAAACTGAAACAGTTGCCCTGGAGATCAACCTTCTGTCTTGTCTCAAATCTTCAACCCCTCCACTCCTAAGCAAAGGATATCGCTTCATACTTAACAGAGAAAGTAGAAACTCTTCTTGTGAGCTCCCTCTCCTTCCTTTCTCTGTCTCACAACCCTTTGACATAGAGGGGAATAAGACACAAAAGACTGAAAATTGGAGGGATTTTAAAGGGCTTTGAATGCCAGACAAAGGGTCTTATATTTGATCTCAAAGGCAATAGGAAACCACTGGAATTTATCGAGTAGGGGAAGGAGTGACATGATTGGATCTGCCCTTTAGGAAAAATCAATTTAGTGATTGAAGGATAGATGGAATGGAGAGAGACTTGAGGCAGGAAGAATCACCAACAGGTTAATGCAATAGTATGAATATGAAGTGATGAGAGCCTGCACCTGTGAGGTGGCAGTATCAAAGAACAGAAGGTTGCATGCTTAACAGATGCTGCAAAGGTAAAATCAATAGGCTCTGGCACCAGACTGGATATGGGAGGTGAGAGTTAGTGAGAATTCAAGGAAGATATCTAGTTTTTGAGACTGAGGAACAGGGAGGATGGTGTTGGTCTCACTAATGATAGGGAAGTCAGGGGAGAGTGGAGATTGAAGGGGAAATAATGAGTACCGTTTTGGACATAATAAGTTTAAGATATCTACTACTAGCTCAAGAAGTCTGTAAAGCAGTTGGAGATCTGAGAATGAAGATTACCAGTGTTTAGGGCAGGATAGGTAAGGTTTGAGAATCATCAGTATAGAGATGGGAGGAGTTGATTAGATTACCACGTAGTGCAGAGAAAGTAGTAGAAGGGAAGAGAGCCCAGGACAAAACTCTGTGGGACATTTAACCTAGATGAGGATCCAGAAAAAGAGACTGAAAAAGAATGGTCAGATAGAAAGGGGACCAGGAGACAGTAGTGTTGCCAAAACTTACAGAGAAGAGAATATCAAGGAGAAGGTGCTCAACAGTGCCAAAAGCTGCAGAGAGGTGAAAAAGAACAAAAATTCAGAAAAGGCCATTGGAGTCAGCAATTAATAGAGCATTGGTAATTTTGGAAAGAGCAGTTTTGGAGGAATGGTAAAGCCGGAAGCCAGATTATAAAGGTTAAGAGATTAAGGTTAAGTTGGTTAAATTGGAGATAAGGTTAAGGCACCTTAATGGAGGCACCTTTTGTGGATTGCCTTTCCGAGGAGTTTAGCTACAGAAGGCAGAAGAGATATAGGATGACCGAGGATTAAGTGAGAGTTTTTTGAAGATGAGGGAGAGACATGGGCATGTTTGTAATCAGTAGGGAGTGAGCCAGTAGACAGGAAGATAAGTGATAGACTGGGGATGATGGAGTATTTAAATAACCTGCTAACCACTCTCCCTGACTTCATTGTCTCAGTCCCCTTAGTATTTCATGTAAATACTATGTTAGATTAATCTTTCTAAAGCATAAATCTGGCACTTTCATCTCCTTTCTAAAACAAACAAACAAATTAGTGGTTCACCACTGTCTACTAAATAAAAGTCTTTTGTTTATAAAAAATAATGGATTTAAAAAGGACCTTAAAGGTTATCTAGAGGTCCCTAAATCTACCTGAACAGTGAACTCCTTCTATAAGATACCTTCTCCTGAAATTCAGGGCCTTTTACGATTTAGTCCCAATACACCTTTTCTGCTTTATCTCCCACTACTCCCACAAACTCAAAACAAATTAGATAACTTGCTGTTTATCATTCTCCTACTCCCATGTTTTTGCTCATATTCTTTCTTTTACCTGGAATGCCTTTCTCCAGAATTAACCATCAGGTGTCATCGATAGTTCCTGCCTCTAATCATTTGTGCCTTCCCATTTGGGTGGAGTTGCTATTAAGTATCTTATTCTGTGATTTTCAGAGAGTCAGCAAACTTCTATCTCTTCAGTTCTGCCTCTCTGTGGGGGGAGAATGAACTTTCTGCCAAGGAGTATTTAGATTTGTAGATCAGCTCCTTTAGGACTCTTTTACTCTGTTGGAGAATCCTCCCATCTCTTTCTCTGTCTCTTTCTCTCCCTCTCTTTTTTTATTGAGAATTTTCAGTGAATTCAAATTGTATGCTTTCACTCAATGCTTTCCATGGAACTGGGCATATGCACTTAATACTGTAATTCAGGATACTGTCAGCATTTACCTTTAACATAGAATCTATAAGCAAAACAATAGCATACAAGAATTAGAATGCAATGAATAATAACATAATGGAACATATATACTAAATAACTGTGAGCCTGCTGCTCTTCTGAACCCTTGAAACTTCCCACACATTAGATCTATTTGCAACTGAGGGTAGGGACTGTCTTTCCTTTATTAATTGTACCCCCAGAGTTTATCATGATGCCTGAAATATAGGCACTTAAAAATGTTTTTTGGATTTATTGGATTAGAACCAGTAGTTCTAAGAAATGCTTATTTTGAGTTTATTTAGTTGCCCATACTTACTCCCATTCAAATAGCAAAGAAGTGCCCACTTAATGCTTGATGTATTAGATGATAATGCTGAAATTCTGGAGAAACTCTGATCCTGGGACTCACGGAATGGACTTGGGATCTGGGTGGACTTGGGAGAAGACAAAATCAATCACTGTTCTCAACCTCAGTTATCTTGACTCTAACCTCCCATGGCTATCTATAGTCCGTTACAGTACCCTAAGAGGAGATTAGATAGATAGATAGATAGATAGATAGATAGATAGATAGATAGAAAGCTAGATATGTGTGTATATACATATATGTTTGTTTATATTTTTCTGTGTATATGTGTTTGTATGTGAATGCATACATGTATATTTGTATATTGTGTGTACAGTGTATAGAGTGCCTGATCTTGAGTCAGGAAGACCTGAGTTCAAATCTAGTCCAGACATTTACTAGCTATGTGACCTTGGGCAAGTCGATTAAACTCTGTTTGCCTCAGTTTCCTTATCTGTAAAATGGGGATAATAATAGCACCAATCTCCCAGGGTTGTTGTGAGGATCAAATGAGATAACAATTGTGAAGCTTTTAGCACAGTGACTGGCACATCATACATGAGTTAGAAATGTTAGCTATTATATGTGTACATGTATATATGTATATATGGAAAGTTTCATTGAAAAAAATTGTTTCTTTTTTGTTACCCTCAATATCTCCAGCCCCTCATAATTCTCTTTCTCCCTCCCCACATTTCTTTTGTAATAAATAAGTATAATCAAGTAAAACAAATTCAACATTAGCCATATCTGAAAGTGTATGACTTACTTGGCACCTCTAGTCTATCACTTCTCTGCCAAGAGATGGGATACATTCAGCAACAGTCTTCTGGAGTCATGGCTAATCATTCAATTGATCCTACTTCTCAAGTCTTTCAAGGTTGTTTTTCTTTATAGTGTTGTAGTTAATGTATAAATTGGCCTCTCTGTTCCGCTTGCTTGATTCTCCCACCTCCATGTCTTTGCACAGGCTGTCTTCCCTTGTCTGGACTACTGAAGACAACTAATAACTGTGCCACATGGACCTTTTCAGACTTTTTAGTGCAAATCACTGTCATGGGGCACCTGAAAGGACAATTTAAAAAATTATTAGTTTATTTTTAGTTTTCAGTGTTTGCTTTTATAAAATTTTGAGTTCTAAATTCCCCCCCCTCCTTTTCACTATCCCTTCCCCAAAACAGCGTGCAATCGGGGCTATACATATGTGATTGTATTAAACGTATTAAGGACAATTGTTGTTGAAATTTAATTATTTTTAATTAGCAAGTATTTATTTTCTCTCCCTTCCACTCTGAACAATCAAAAAAAGAAGAGCATTCAAAACAAATATGAACAAATACCCACTCTGTATACAGAAATGTATGTCTCATTCTGCATTTTAAGGCCATCAGTTCTCTAGCAGGTGGTGGGTGGCAGACTTCATTTTCAACTCTTTGGAATTGTGATTTGTCACTGCAATGATGAGAGTTCTAAATTCTTTCTAGGTTATTTTGCTTTATAATATTGTTGTCATTGTCTAAACAAACTGTTCTCCTAGTCCTGCTTACTTCTCTGTAATCATTTCACAGAGGTCTGCCCAGTTGCCTCTGAAACTGTCTATTTTGTCATTTCTTACGGTGCAATAACATTCCATTATTTCAAACACCATAATTTATTTAGCCATTCCCCAATAGGTAGGCAGTTCCTTAGTTTCACATTTTTTGCTATTATAGAAAGAGTTGCTATAAATATTTTTTGTGCATGCGGGTCCATGAAAGGAAAATTTTTGAGGCTCCTTGGTATTCCAAGATTGAGGATATGGACAAATGTGCCAAATGGCATCTTGCTGATTTGTTCAGGACATTTGACTGGGGGAGAATGTAGTAGAGGAGCTGGATTTGAGTAGGCACTGTGCAAATCTAATCTTCCTGCTACTGACCAGCTGTATTTTGGTATTTTGGGGATTACAAGCCCTTGACTGCTGCTGCCTGTGTGTGACTCAGCCCTGGCAGTGTCATGTCAGTGAAGAAGAGAAACCTTCCGGTTCTGTCTATTTCTTCATTTCACTTGTTTGATAAGCAGTTCTCTTTGTCACTAGTCTTCTGTGAGGGGAATGGGAGTGGGTGGCTGTTCCCATATGGAGATGGTACTAGATGATATTGTACCTGGGCCCCTTTTCTTTTCTTTTTTCTTTTTTGGAGGGGGGAAGGTAAGGCAATTGGGGTTAAGTGACTTGCCCAAGATCACACAGCTAGTGAATGTCAAGTATCTGAGGCCAGATTTGAATTCAGGTCCTCCTGACTCCAGGGCCATGCTCTATTTACTGTACCACCTAGCTGCTCCCTGGGCCCCTTTTCTGCTATGTGTTTCCTTTACTAAGTAGGTGACTGAACATTCTTGAAATGGACATACTCAGAACTGGAGGTGACCTTGGGAGTTTGGAAGACCCTGGGTCTATTAGATGGAGCTGACTAGGAACAAGGTAAGACTCTTCATAAGAGAAAATGAACACTAGCAGAAGGTGATTGGACAATGCGACAGAATGCTTTATGTTCTAATGAGTTTTAAGTATCAATCTCCTGAGAAAGTATAATAGTAGCTACAAATTAAATTACTGAATCCTGTTAAAAGTCATTCTCTCAATGTGTGCTCGTGAATGCTTTGTGTCCCTTAGCATTTCTTTTTGTGTGTGTAGGAGATAACAGTCCTATACCTGATTCAAATTGTATATAATACATTTCTACTCCTAGACCCTAGACACAGGTCAAAATGTAACCTTCAAATAATTCATCCCAGGGCACTGGAGTAGAAGTTCCACAAGCCAAAGAATATGAGAGTTTAGATTTGCCTATCATTCAGAGGCCAGGATCCTCAAAGGTCTGAAACTGGACTAAACTGCATACTTGGCCAAGTTCAGAGCACAATAGGCTCCCATTAGTAAAGAGGAAATGAACATAGTGCCTTAGCCCCACTAGGGCCCAGGAGTAGTTCTTTAATCTTAGACATATATCATCAGCAGTTATATATACTTTCTGCTGAAGTATTTAAGCTCATAATAAAAGTTATATCTGTGGATATATAAGCATACAAGAGAGTAGGACAGAACAGTTGAAATCTTGTCAGAATAAATCCGTTATCAAATTTATTCCATTTTAATGAAAGACTTTCTTTGCACATTTCACATCATAATAATACTATTTTTATTAGCTGTGTTTCCATTAAATAGAAGGTACAATATGAAAAGTAAATTACTGATGAACATGTACATCTAATGTGCAACAATGTCATATCCTTAAGTTCTATCTTCTCCCCTTTTTCTTTAAGACACATTATACTACCTAAACCCTGCAGGTGATGACTATTTTTAAAATTATTAATCACTGAATGTAACAGGGAGCCAAATGAGAACCAGATGTTGTTCAAAATTCAGAACCTTTCTTAATGTATTCCCAGAAAAATCTGGTCTTCATTGTCTATTGTAAGACCTGATTACATAATTTTGAATGATGAATGCAAGGTGTTTCCCAAAGACTGGGAAAGAAATGAATGATGCAGATTATTATTAAAAGATCATCATTAATCCCAAATATGTATTAAATACTTACATATGGATGCTGCTGTTAGGACCTTTACAATGCAAGTTAATCAGATGTGCTAAATACCCAGTAATGTTTAGCTACATAAAACAAATAGTAATAATGATAAAATTCCAAAAGCCACAAGAAATACTGAGACTTGTGTGATGTGTTCTTTAAAAAACCCTGCAGCTCCTACTTATCACTGATTTCTGCAGAAACCTGGATTCTTCTAATACCCTAAAATGCATCAGCATTTATCTTAAACACAATGGAACTGAATTTGTGCTTGTCTTGTGTTTAAAATTTCCATTAGTTACTTTGCTATTTCTGCTAGAAAATGTTTGCATGCACAGTTGTAGCAGATTGGTCTTTAGAATTCCTCTTTCTCAAATGATTTCTCTGAGCACCCACCTTCCCTCATTGTTTAGAACAGAGCCTGGAACATAGTAAGTGCTTAATAAATGTTTGTTTTCTTTTCTTTTTCTTCCTTCCTTTCTTCCTTCTTTCCTTCCTTCCTTCCTTCTTTCCTTCCTTCCTCCTTCTTTCCCTTCTTCCCACCCTCCTTTTAGCTTTACTGCCTTCTTTCCCATTGTTAGTGCTCTCCCTATACTGACCCATAGAATTATTTTAGTGTTTTCTTTGTATATATCATACTAACTCATCTATGTACATTTTTTTTCCTCTCTCCAAGGGAACGTAATCACCTTGAGAGTGGAAACTTTTCTGCCTTTTTGTTTTTTTGTCCCCTGTACCTTGCAGTTCTAGAATGTAGTGAGGTTTTTAAAATGCTTGTTGAAAGAATGAGTGAATATTGATTTTACTTTGGATAATCTTAAAATTTTATTACTTTATAATTGGAACAATTTCTCCTAAAACATTCCTCTTTTAAAATTTAGGTTATACTGCTAGCTTTATGTATCATCTAGCTTGGGGTCTGAGTATGTATATAAACAAAAGCAAGATTTGATGTACTTATTTATTTATTATTCACCCATGGTCATCTCCAGTGAGGCAGGTAATTTTCCATACAGGATCCAAAATGAAGAGAGAATCTCAATAGAAAAATTCTATAGGTGTTCCTCTTCACAAGTGCTGATTATAGAAAACTCTGGATAGAGTATGGTCATTGAGATCTGTGATCTGTGATCATTTTCCATTCTGGAAAAGAAATTAGATGAAAAATGCATATTTCTAAAATCATAGCATGATATGGACCAGATGATACCTTGAATTGCTGCAACACTGCATATCTTGGACAGGCACTCAAGATTAACTGTGAGGTAGCTCTAGAACTGAATAAGAGGAAGAAAGTAGACTAGATTATATTGGGAAATTGGGCAACAATTGGGCCCAAGTTATCTCCGAGGGAGACCAAGCTCCCTGTCACAAAAAGAATTTAAGAAATATTTAATTTCCAATAATTGCAGTCATCTAGTTTCCACACTTCTATTCATGGTACATTAAATATTTTTACATTTGCTAATTGAGATAAACAAAAAGCTAATAGATATAGAAAATAAAGTCTATTAAACAATACAACCCAATTTTTAGCAAAATTTCTTTCTTTTTTTGTTATTCTGTGCTTTACAATCAAACATGAGTATTTCTATGTGCAAGATCAGAAAAAGGGGCAGCTAGGTGGTGCAGTGAATAGAGCACCAGCCCTGGAATCAGGAGGACCTGAGCTCAAATCTCGCCTCAGACACTTAACACAAAACTAGCTGTGTGACCTTGGGCAAGTCACTTAACCCCATTTGCCCTGCCCTCCCCCCTCCAAAAAGAAAAAAAAAAAATCAGAAAAATAAAAATTGTATATAAAATCACAAATCTCTATTACCAATAAATTTAAAAGCATTTATTAAGCATTTACTAAGTGCCAGACACTATGTTAAGTCCTGGACATAACAAAGAAAGGCAAAATCAGTTACTGCCCTCAAGGAGCTCACATTCTAATAGGGGAAGAAACATTTAAGAATAACTAAATACAGACAAGCTCTATACAGAGTAAGTGGGAAGTATTCTCAAAAGGGGACACACCAACAGCTGGTATGGTGGTAGGGATGGGGACTGAGAAAGGCCTCTGTTGGGAGGTGGAATTTAAAATGAAATTTGAAGGAAAACAGAGAAGCTAAGATGCAGCATCAAAGAGGGACAAAATTGTAAGCATTGAGAGGGAAGATGCAGTGTTGTGTTCAAGGAAAAACAAGAAGACAAGTATGTAGCATACCTGGATTGCAGTGTATGTAAACTATAAGAAGTCTGAAAAAGGAGAGAGATGGCAGGTTGCAAAGATTTCAAAGTACCAAACAGAGGAAGTAGTGTGAAGATGGTTAATAGGGCAAAGTTAACAGGAAGAAGTGCAGCAAGCTCCTGCCACAAAACTTCTTCAAACAGATCTAGAAAATGCTCTGGATCAAAAAAGGTCATGCTGAGTAATTTTATCAGCCCAGTTCAGCATAGGGAGACAGATAGAGAGGACTTTGGATAGTGGGAATAGTGTCTGGCTAGAGTCCCAGACTCTGAAAGAGAACTGAAGCTGTACACTGGGGTAAGGTGAATTCCTTGATGTTGTCCAAGGAATAGGAAACGGTGCCAACAGGCAACTTTGTTTCTCACTACCCAGACTCAGTTCCAGGTGACCCAAGACTGACTGAAGCAGGGACCCATGTACAGGGATGGCATTTTGGAGTAAGGAGCAGTTGTGGGTTCTAGACTGTGTACTGAGTGAGGAATAAGTTCAAAAGCAAGTAGCAGCTGTATAGCTATAACTCCAAGAGGGTAGTTGAGTCCCAATTTCAACTTTTAACACAGTTTGAAACCTAAAAAGGAATAACCAGAACAAGAATTCCAAGCTGAAGGGAAACCTATAGTTCTGTCACTCTAAACCCATAAAACTTTCCAGTTAGATAACAGTGACTGAGTCCATCAGCATTCTACTGGAACATCAAGTAGACAAGCTCACAGACTTCTTGCAAAGACCCAAACCTAGGTCAGGATTTGCAAGGCCAGAGGAGGGGGCTGATGATCAGACTTGTCCTGGATCAGAACATTTTGAAAGTACTAAAACCTTGCATGTCCCCAGTCTGAGTTGTTTCTGAGATTCTGGAATAACACAATATTTAAGATACCAGGAAAGCAGTAATAGGACCAGCCCAGATATTCCCTCTAAAAGTATACAGAATCTGACCTCTGTCAGGAAGTAGGCTAGAAGAATGATCAAACAAACAAAAAATGAATCCCATCATAAGAAGCTATTACAACGACATAGACATCCAAGATGAAAACCAAGAAGAAGAGAATGACTGAAAAACACCTATAAACAAAGCCTTAAAGAAAAACAGAGCTTGAGCACAAATTCAACTAGAATTATTAGAAGAGATGAAGCAGGAGTTTTTTTTTAAAAGGGAGTTTAAATATTTTTATAAATTAAATGAGGGCATTGAAGGAAACAATTAGAAAAGAAATGAGAGCTATGGAAGAAAGAATTGGAAAGGGAAATGACATCTTAGCACAAGAGATACAAAACCTGGCCCAAGTAACAAACTCTCTGAAAATTAGAATTGATCAAACAGAAGCTAATGACTTCATAGGACAACTAGAAATATTAAAACAAAGTCAAAGTTCTGAAAAAATAGAAGAAAATTTAAAGTTTTTTACAGTAAAAAAACAACTGACCTGGAAAATAGGTTGAGTAGAGAATTTTTTTTTTTTTTTTGCTTTTTGGAGCAGGGAAGGCAGGGCAATTGGGGGTAAATGACTTGCCCAAGGTCACACAGATAGTAAGTGTTAAGTGTCTGAGGTCGGATTTGAACTTAGGTCTTCCTGACTCCAGGGCCAGTGCTCTATTCACTGCACCACCTAGCTGCCCCCAAGTAGAGAAAATTTAAGGATTATTGAACTATATGAATGTCATGAGCAACAACAACAAAAAGCCTAGACATCACTATGTTTCAATAAATAAAATTGCCCAGATTTCTTAGAACCAAAGGGCAAAATGAAAATTCAGAGTCCACTGATCATTTCCTAAAAGAAATCCCCAAATGGAAACTCCCAGGAATATTACCACTAATATCCAAAGCTTCTAGGTAAAATAAAAAAAAAAAACAAAAACCAAAAAGCAAACTACAAGCAGCCAGTCAAAGAAGGTGAAAAAAAAAAAAACTGGGAAGATTTGTAGGAATTGAAGCAGAACCATATTGTAAAGTCAAACTACTTAGAAAGAGTAAGGACTCTGACCAACCATGATTCTAGAGGACTAAGGATGAAAAATTACCCATCCCTTGATAGAGAGGCCGAAAGCTTAGGATGCAAAAATGAGACTTTTTATTTTGGACATAGCCAGTGTGGAAATTTGCTTTGCTTACTATATATGTTTGTATCTAGTGTTTTTTTTTTTCTTTCTTTCTCATTAGGGGACGGGGAGAGGGAAGGAGGGAGAGAAGGGATGTTTTTGTTGATTGAAAAGAATTAATTAAAAAATATAAAAAAGAGGACCTTATATTTGATCCTGGAGATACTAAAGAGTCACTAAGGCTAATTCAGTAGTTTGGTGAAATGGTCAAACCCGTGCTTTGGAAAAATCACTTTGACAGCTGAATAGAGGATAGATTGGTGTACAGAGAAATATAAGACAAGAAGACCAGTTATAAAAGTGTTTTAACAGACCTGGCTTTGTGAGTAGAAAGAAGGCACAGATGCTGAGAAGGTAGAAATGACAAATTTGACAATGGATTGGATAGATGAGGTGAGTGAAAACTGAGGATGACCCTGAGGTTTTGAGTCTAGGTAACTGAGATAATAACAGTGCCCTTAGCAATAATAGGTTAGTTAGGAAAAAGAGGAAAGACAAGTTCTATCTTGGACAGGTTCAGTGTGAGATGCTTTTCATATATACATTTCAAGATGTCCAGAAGGTAGTTGCTGGTGTAATACTAGAGCTCAGGAGAGAGCCTAGGACTGTATATATGATTCTGGGAATCCCATGTGTAGAGATTATAAATAAATAAACCCAGAGAAATTGATGAGATCACCAAGATAGTACTGAGAAAAAAAAGAAGAGGGTACAGGACAGAGTTTTAGGGGGACAGCCATGACATGGATGGAGAATCAACAAAGTACACAGAAATAGTCGGATAGGTAGGAGGAGAACCAAAAGAGAACAGTGTCACAAAAACCTGGAGAAGAAAGACTATCTAGAAAAATGGGTGATGAATTGTCAAATGTTACAGTGATATCAAGGAGGATTGGAATTGAAGAAGGGCATTAGATTTGGCAATTAAGAGGTCATTGGTAACTTTGAATGAGATGTTTCAGATGAATAATGAGGTTGGAAGTCAGATTACTAAGGACGTAGAAGAGAGTGAGTATAATGGAAGGGAAGGTACTTAGTGTATGGAATATAGAGTTGGGTGGGACAGTAAAGACCCTTGCCCAAATTAAACTCAGAGGCTTCTTAAGGTAGAAATTAGAAAGGGATTTTTTATGACCTCACAAGAAAAGATGTCCCCAATTTGACGAAGGGCCAGAAGGGAAAAGCACTCTATAGAAAGCAAAAGCATGATTATAAAGCTCTAACATGGAAATTCCACACCGTCTCAACTGTCCCACCTTACCATTGGTTGGTAAGGCAAGCTGACAATCTTCTTATTAATGCCAACCAATCAGTGCAAAGCAATCTCAATCCATTACCATAATTATTACTAACAAGGCTCTAATTTTGTTAGATAACATACATAATACATGAGGTCCACTAAGCAAGTGCAGTAATAAGCCCAGAATACTGAACCCCCTTCAGTCCAACCTAGACTTGTCCTTATCTGGGCCTGAGCGTCCCAAGGCCGCTGTCTGCTTTCTGATTGGTCAAATCCACCTGCTGCTGCCAGCTCCTTTTATTCTACATTATTTCATTTTTTGTATTATCTAGGAGTTCTCTCAGAACTGGGAACCCAACCTCTTTCCAAGGCTACTGACTCAACTCTTCCCAAGGCTACTGTCTGGTACTTTTTTATCAGTAGTCTTGTTTCAGCAATTCTTGCAGTTCTGTAGAAACTTAACCCTTTGCTACCTTTCACATTACCATTCCTTTCCCTAAACTAAAAACGCCTCTAATTTGGTCTCAACAGTTAATCCAATCAATTGTATTAATACTCAATAGCTCTTACATTACCCTGAAATACACAATGACCACACATATATGGGGAAACGATACTGAGCTTACTTACAAAGTATCAAGAAGCAATAAGAATGCAATAGGATGTTCAGAATAGGAAAACTTCATTGCAAGTCATCCCTCACAGAATAGATGTCTTTCTCAAAGAGTTTGGCTCTTTTGGAGGTAGGCTATAGGATGACAGAATACTGGGATGTTAGGATCAAGTAAGGGTTTAGGGATAATGTGCTTTTAGGTAGAAAAGGAGTAAGTAGATGAGGAGAGACTAAGATAAGAGTGAGGATAATAATGAGTGAAAAATACAGGACAAGTCAGGCTATCAAGAGTGCATTTAGAAGGGGAGGCTATGTGGCACAGTGAATAGAGTGCTGGACCTGGAGTCAGGAGGATCTGAATTCAAATGCGGCCTCAGACATTTAACTCTAATTAGCTGTGTGACCTTGGGCAAGTCACTTAACCCCAATTGCCTTGCCTTCCCCCCTCCAAAAACCAAACAAACAAAAAGTGCATTTAGCAGGGTTGACTCCACTAAAGAAAAGGGCAGCCTCTTCACCTCAGTCCAGAGAGAAGGAGATCATGAGATAATGTCATAGTGAAAAACCTCAATTTTTTTTTTGCTTATTTTTTGGAGGGGGGAAGGTAGAGCAATTGGGGTTAAGTGACTTACCCAAGATCACATGGCTAGTTTTTTGTGTTAAATGTCTCAGGCCGGATTTGAACTCAGGTCCTCCTGACTCCAGGGCCAATGCTCTATTCATTGTGCCACCTAGCCATTTCCCTCAATTTTTTTTTTTGATGAAAGTATGAGGTGATGTCCTCAGCAGACAGGATGGTGGGGACGAGTAGCAGAGATGATAAAAACAGAAGAAAAGAAGGTTCATGTAGCTCTTTGTATTTTTTTTAACACATAGAAGAGAACAGAAAGGAAGGAAACAGACAAGTAAGATAGCTTTGAAACTAATATGTTGAATTTATTATATTATCTTAAAAACTGTACCCGACCCCACCAAACACCACCAATATCTTGATTTCCCTCATCAGCTATCCCTTTCTCAGGGCCTTTTTCACTGGGGATGGGGAGTATGAATATAGGGGTAAGGAAGGAAAGCACCTGAGCTAACCTGGAATAAGAATAATCCTCCTTATTTGCTGATTCTTTGCTACAACCAAAAGAACTCTTAGGCATATTTTCCTCCCGAGATAAGATAACTTCTGGGGCCAAAGGAATAGAGTTATGGGTATATGTGAATAAGGACTGTCATTTTTCTTCATGGCAACAGTAGGATGAAAAAGAATGATTCTACTTTTAAATAGGGTGTCCTCCATCTTAAAGATTTCCTTTTAATACAAGGAATTCTGGTAAGACTAACCACTGAGAAATGCATTTCCCACAGGAATCAATCTTTAGCAACTCCTGTGCTCTAGGATTTATGCACTTTCCCATTTTCTGTTCTGCTAGGGAATTCCACTGATTGGCTATGTAAATGAGAGGCCAAAAAGCTACAAAAAAATCTGAATCTGTGCCCTAAGA
Organism: Pseudochirops corinnae; assembly: GCA_028646515.1. Taxonomy (NCBI): domain Eukaryota; kingdom Metazoa; phylum Chordata; class Mammalia; order Diprotodontia; family Pseudocheiridae; genus Pseudochirops; species Pseudochirops corinnae. Next base: position 83,651,997 of record CM053586.1, on the reverse strand, counting down.
AGCTGAAACTGATGAACAGTTTTCCTTAGTACACTTATAATGAACAGTTTCCCTTAGTACACTAATAAATTTCTTTTCCTTTCAATCTAGCTATTTACTTTTTGATTCTCAGTCTTATAGACCTCACGAACAGATTGTCTCTGGGTTTTACAGAACACAGGATAGGGAACTCCCTCAGCAGTACATATGGACCCTCTCCCTTTTTCTTTGATGTTTTTGGAGTGCATGCTAATATAGTAATGTCACTGGGTCAAAGGGAATGTACACTTCAGTGGCTTTTTGAATATCATTCCAAATTGTTTCGCAAAATATTTGGTTGGACCAAGTCATAACTCCATCAATAGTGTATTAGCATGCGTGCCCTCCCACAGCTTCTCCAAGTGTCATTTTTCTCTCTTAATTTTTTTTCAAAAGTTTTCATTGATGTCTTTTGTTTTTTCACCAACATAGTTTCCTCCAGAATTTCTCCTCTTCTCTTACCTTGAGAGCTATCTCATATAGCAAAGAGAATTTTTAAAAACAATAAAGAAAAAGAAGAGGGCAGAGCCAAGAGGGTGGAGCCAAGATGGTGGCATAGCAGCAGCAACATATCGCAGCTCTCACATGGCCACCCCAAAATACCCATAAAATAGGACTCTAAACCAATCCTAGAACTCCAAAACACACACAAAAAAACTTCCCACTAAAGTCAGCTTGGCTACAAGGAACCATATCAGCACTGTGAACCGAAACC
>CM053586.1:83632400-83650764 GCA_028646515.1 Pseudochirops corinnae | reverse complement strand
GAGACTTGAAGCAGAAAGCCAATCTGCGAGCTATTGAATTAATCTAGGTGTAAAGTGATGAGGGTCTGTGGTAGTGTCAGAGGAGCGAAGGGGGAGTTTATGAGAGATATTACGAACAAAAAATCTACTGGTTTTATCAACAGGTTGTATATGGGGGTGGGGGGAATGAGGTAGAGTGAGGAGTCAAGGATTATAAGTCATGAGCCTGGGTGACTAGGAGGGTCACTCAGGGTCACTATAGAATGTAAAACTTCCAAAACCTTGAGTTATGAGTCTGGGTGACTGGCAGGATGATAGTACCCTCAACAGTAATTCAGAAGTTAGGAAGATGGAGAGTTTAGGGAAAAAATATAATGAATTCAGTATTAGACATATGGAGTTTAAGATGTCCAGTTTAAGATGTCTAAGAGGCAGTTGGAGGTGCAAGTCTGGAGGTCAGGAGAAAGGTTAGGGCTAGATAAACATATTTTAGAATAATTGGTATAGAGATGATAATCAAATCTATGGGATCTGATAAGATCACCAAGTGGAATATTATAAAGGGAAATAAGAAGAGAGCCCAGGCCAAAGCCCTGGGGGACATTCATAGTTAGTGCATATGACCTTGACAAAGATCTAGCAAAGTAGACTGAGAAGGAGTAGTCACATAGGTAGAAAGAAGGCAAAAATAGAATAGTGTCATGGAAACCAAGAGAGAAGAGAATTTCAAGGAGAAGGGGATGAAAGACAGTTTCAAAGTCTGTAGAGAGATCAAGAATAAGAATTTAGAAAAGTAGATATGGCAATGAAGACATCATTGATAACTTAAGAGAGAGCAGTTTTGATTGAATGGTGAGATTGGGAGGCCAGACTGGAGAGTTAGGAAGAGAACTGAGAGGCATGGAATTGGAAGCATTGATACAACACTGAATAAGTAAATTAATTTGGGTAGTATTGTAATTTTTATTATATTGACTCAACTTACCAATGGGCAATTAATGTTTCTCCAGTTATTTAGTTCTGACTTTATTTCTTCAAAGAGTGTTTTATAGCTAGAGTCACAGAGTTCTTGTGTGAATCTTGGAAGATAAAACTTCCAAGCATTTTGTGACTTTGAAAGGAATTTATATTTAATTTGTAGGAAAATGCTTTATTATAATGTTCAGAAAACTTATTAATTATTATGCTACTTAAATCTATCTAGAGATTGTTTGAATGCAAAATGTTGCCCTTACCTCAGTAAGTCTCCAAGAATGCTAGAGATAGCTACAAAGAAGTTTGGTTTCTCCCAGGTGCTAGATCGACCCAAAACAAGGATCCTTTGGATCTCTACACCCAGGTCTTGTTTTGGCTCCAGGCAAACTTGTGTTATGGGTTCCCCTGGTGCTTTGGCTTTGCCCAAATTTTATTGAATGTCCACATTTATTCATATTCATTTCAATCTACCTTACTTTCAAGTTGCCTTCTTCACAAAATTGCTTAAGAGTATACCTGTGGTTTGTGTGTGAGTACCCTTGTCTAAGTCCTATAGAATGTAAAATTTCCAGAACCTGGAGGAAAGAGAGTCACACCTCCTTTCCATCTTGTTCTGTTCTATCAAATGACCTAATAAATTTCTTTTTAAAACTATTTCAGATTTTGGGGTTTGTTCTCGGACATCACATTCTTACTGCTGGGTTTTGTTGGCTATATATAAAAAAGGCTGATGACATGGATATATCTTATATCCTGTAACTTTAAAGTTATCAATTATTTTAATTAATTTTGAGTTGACTCTCCAAGGTTTTCTATATATACCATCATATCATCTGAAAAAAAGTGATAATATTGTTTTCTTTTTTCCTATGTTTATTCACTCAATTTCTTGATCATCTTGTCCTATTGCTAGTACTTCTAGCACTAAGTTAAATAGTAATGGTGGTAAGGGACTTTACCTCTCTACTCACTGGAAAGGCCTCTAACTTTTTACCATTACATATAATGCTTGCTCTTGGATATAGAGTAATACTATCTAATGGAGAAAAGCTAGACGACTTTCCAATAAGATTGGAGTAAAGCAAAGATGTTCACTCTCAGCATTATTTTCTAATACAGTTCCATGAATTCTATAGTAATAAGATAAGAAAATGAAATGAGGGGAATAGGCATAAACAAGAGGAAAACAAAAGATACAAAGGTCTACTTGGAGAATCTTAGTGATTCAACTAAAAAAATAGAATAATAATCTCAGCAAAATAGCAGGATATGAAATAAATAAATACACAAGCATCAGTATTTATACAATATACAATTCATTAGTCTTTCTGTATATTACTAGTAAAACCTACCAGGAAGAGAAATTTTATTCAAAAGAACTAAAGAATTTACACAATATTCATGAACTCATCTATGAAGACACACATACAATTTATATGTATATAGCTACAAAATATTCTCAACAAAAACAAAGATATATATGTATATGTATATGCATATACATATGTACATATATGCATATTTGTATATATATATATATATACATATTATATATATGTGTAGAAATATTAGTTGGTTTTGGTTGGACCGTGCCAACATAATACAAATGATAAGACTACCCAAATTAATTTGCTTATTCAGCCCAATGCTAATCAAAACATCAAAGAGTTACTTTATAAGGCAAGAAAAAATAAGTACAAAAATAATCTGGAGAAAAAAAGAAAAAAATTTCATGGGAAATAACAAAAAAAAGCAAGAAAAAAGGGGAAACAACAGTATTAGATTTCAAACTACACAATAAAGCTGAAATCATCAAAACTATCTGGCACTATATAAATATAGAAAAGTTTATCAGTGGAACAGATTAGGTACACAATACAGCAACAATTAACATAGTAAAAAGGGTATGAGGAACCCAAAGTCTCTCCACTAGTGGGGTAAGGACTTTCTCATATAAAACTGCTGGGAAAACAGGAAAGCAGTCTAGCAGAAATTAGTTTTAAGCTAACATTTCACACAATTTACCACAATAACTTTTCATATATGCATGATCTAAATGTATAAAATAATATTATTATTATGTTAGAGAGGAGGGGAAGAATTTCTGACAAAAAAGGAATAAACAAAATCATAAGAGAAAATGTAGATAATTTTTAATTATATAAAATTGAAATGTTTTTATACAAACTAATCAAGAAAGGTATAATTAGAAGGGAAATGGTTAATCAGGCAAGATATGTGTAATGAAATTTTCATATAAAAATTTGCTATATCTAAGATACATAGGAAACATTCAGATGTATAAGAAATAGTGCCATTCACCAATATATAAAAGTCAAAGGTTATGAACAGGTGATTTTTCGAAAGAAGAAATACAAGCTTTTGACATTCATATGAAAAATGCTCCAAATTACTAATGATAAGAGGAATTAAAATTAAAATAACTCTTAGGTTCTATCTCCTACCCATCAGATTGACAAATAACACTGAAAAGGACAATCACAGTTCTTAGAGCGTATAAAGAAAGATAGGCACACTAATGCATTGTTGGTGGAACTGCAAATTGGCCCAATGATTCTGGACAGCACTTTGGAACAATACCTCCAAAATATACTAAATTGTGTATACTTTTGATCAGTTATAACACTCTTAGATGTAATAGACCCCAAAAGACAAAAGAATGAAGGGAAGGTCTCACGTGAACAAAAATATTTATAGCTGCATTTTTTGTTTTAGCAAAGAATTGGAAACTAAGGTGAAGTCTATCAACTGAAGAATAGCTGAATGAGGCCAGCATATGAATGAAATGGAATATCATTAACCTGTGAGAAATAGTGAAAGGAATGAGTTCAGAAAATCTTGGGAATACATGGGAATTGATGTATAGTGATTTCAGCAAAACCAGGGGAATAATTTACACAGTAACTACAACACTGAACAGAAAAACAACTTTAAATGACTTCAGATCTCTATATTTAGTAACTAACCATGCAATGACTAGCCATGACTTCAGAGGACTGATAATGAATCACATTTACTCCTCTTGACAGAGAGGTAAAGATCTGCAGGTATGGTATGAGACATGCTTTTCCAGATATGATCAATACAATACAAATTTGTTTTGCTTGATTATGCTAACTTGTTACAAAGGAGGGATATTTTCTGTGAATAGGGATAGGGGGAGATGGAAAAGTGATATTGATGCCAAAAAATGAAAGAAAGAAAATCATGTTAGTGAAGCATTTAAAGGAAATGCACAAAGAAGGTTAGAAGGAGGTTTAAAAAGCAAAACTATAGAGACAGCTTTATCACTAACACCCTGCACTGAGTAGATACTTAAAAAAAAAACAGTTGTAGATGCTGAAATTTGTAGTTCCATATATAATTTTTTTCTATTTATAAAAGCTTGTATTTGTTATTGTTCTCTGGTTTACAATAACAAAAGATTTTAAAAAAATAGTGAGGAGCACCAGCTCATAACTTTGTGGCTCCTAGACCTTACTTTTTAAATTTATTATGTGATGTATCTTTTATGTTTAAAAAAAGTAGGTAAGCCAAAACTTATATAGCTTCTAAAAGGTGGTAGAAATAGGGAAGTCAATTGAAAAAAAAGACATGGAAAATGTTTTCATTGACAATTTAAAAAGTGACTCTGCATTTTTTATACTACAAATGCTCATTTAAAATATATTTCATTCATTTGGAGAAGGTTCAGTGCATTGCCAAGGGTTTGAAAACACTTGTGAGTACTTGCAAGTTCTGTATGAAAATGAAGGGAAATTCTCTCTTAACACCCAGAAACTCACACTCCTGTTTCCTGCTAGAACTTGCTGGTCTCTGTTTCATTTCGGCAAGAAACAACAACTGCTGTTTCAAAGCAGTCAATAATCACCCTGCAGTTTGTAGGTTCTATTTTCTTTACAGTAGGAGGTAAAAGGGCAAAAGACCAAACCAAACCAAAAAAACAAAAAACAAACCAAACACAAAATGTAACTGACCTGCCCATCCACCCAAAATAAAAGTGATTTGCCAATTCTTACAGGACATTGGAAACTATTTCACAACATACCAAAGAAAATGCAAAGATATGCTTAAGATATCCACTTTTGGGGTCCTGGGGAATGATGCTTAGACCCATAAAGCTTGGAAGGCATGGAGTTGCTGGCATAGCCAGCAGACTCTCAGACTGAAAGCTAAGAAGTGATGGGAAGTTGATTGTAACTCAGTTTCACTAACAGCAATCAGGAGCCAGCATGAAAAAACTTCTCCCAGTGAGTACTTTGATTTAACTGTGTCATCTATTTAGAGACTGAAATCATTAATCTAGAAACATAGCATTGTATAGTAAACAGATTGGTGGATTTGGTTTCAGGCAATGCCTTAGACTCATACTACCTACATGACTGGGACAAATTACTTAACCTCCTAGTGCATTTAGCAACTTCATAAAACCATAAGTTACCAATGAGTTATTCATATTGATAAGTGGACTCACAGGTCTGGGGGAAAAATAGTCCCTGATAAGCAGAACTTCCTTTGGTTTAAAATTGGTCAGGCAGATTCGTTTAATTTGGTCTTTAAAAACAAACACAAAAACCACCAAAAAACTTTAAGACATTTCCCACCATTTGAGGCTTTAAGAGGGTAGGAAATGCTATTACTTTGCTAATCTTGGTTTTATTGTTTAGGATATCTCAGCTAGATGACATGTTGATAGCAATTACAAAACAAAGGAACACAACAAAAATGTTTCATTCCCCATTGCCATTCCTATCCCTCAACTAATACATAAACAACATCAAGATTCTTCCATGAAGTCTTTTTATTCACAATATTGTTATTTCTACATTTACAAAATCTCTTGTATAGGTCCCTTTTGCACCATTCACATAGCCACCATTCTAACTCAGAGCCTTACTACTTTGTGACTGGGCTAATTCAATGGCCTCCTAATTGGTTGCCTTACTTCACGTCTCCTGCCACTTAGATTGATCCTTCACTCAACTGCCAAAGTGTCTTTCCTATTAATGCACAGACGACCTTGTTATCCTCTTACACAATAAACTGCAGTGGCTCCCTATTAGCTCAGGAATCAAATACAAAGTCTATTTGGTACTTAAAGCCTTTTGTAACCTCACCCTTCCTACCTTTCTATGTTTCTTACACTGTACTAGCCAACTTGCTGTCTCTCCTACCTGACACTATATGTTCTTGCTCCTTATCTCAATGTCCCTGGCTTCCTCATCTCAAATCACATCCTTTGCTGGTCCTCTGAGCTGCTATTGCCTTTCCCTATGCAGTTACCTTCTACCTACTCTGTAGATATTTTCTTCAGCTAAACATTCTATCCACTGTTCAACCAAGCTGGCATGTATAAACACATGTGTATGTATGTATGTATGTATATGTATATGTGTATGTAAATGTATGTATGTGTATATATATGCATGTATATGTGTGTTTAGGTATATTTTTATATAATTATGTTATTTTAGCCAGAGGGTACAGAGGGAGCTAGATGGCTCAGGGGATAAAGCACTGGGCCTGGAGTCAGTAAAACCTGAATTTAAATCCAGTCTCAGACACTTACTAGCTGTGTGACCCTGGGCAAGTCACTTAACCTCTCTTTGCCTTAACCTACTGAAAAAAGAAAATGGCAAATCACTCCTGTATCTTTGCCAAGAAAACCCAAGTCATGAAGAGTGGGATACAACTTAATGACTGAAAAAGACAGAGGGTGGTAGGCCTATTAAGAATCATCATGACAGGGGGCAGCTAGGTGGTTTAGTGAAGAGAACACTGGCCCTGGAGTCAGGAGGACCTGAGTTCAAGTCCAGCCTCGGACACTTGACACACTTATTAGCCGTGTGACTTTGAGCAAGTCATTTAGCCCCAATTGCCTTGCCCTCTCCCCTCCAAAAAGCAAAAATAAAAAAAAAAAAAGAAGCATCATGACATAGTTAACTCTCTATGAGACTTGGAGACAGAAAGATCTGGGTGTATATCTTTTCCCTGACACTTATTAGCTGTATGACCATGGCCAAGTCACTTAATTTTTCGATGTCTCATCTGTAAAATGATAATAATAACACATATATAATATAGAATATATAACATATTATATAATGTATAATAACACATATATAATAATAACAATAATAACATTGTACTTACCTCACAGGGCCTTCGAGAGAAAATGCATACAAAATATTTCGCATACCTTAAAGTGTTATACAAATGAGAATAATTATTATACTAGCATTTACATGATAATCTTTCAGTATTTACATTCTCAAGTGGCTTTCTGAGATATGTGTGTTGTCCATCTAATTACATGTCATTGACAAAAGACATTTATACATTTTGTTTACAACATACATATCATAGCAATCCTGCCATGAAAGGAGGAATTGTTATTTCTACTTCCCGAAAGAGGAAAAGGGAAGGTAAATATAATATCAGTTATTAAGCGGTATCACCTCAAGCAAGCTTTTTGCAGTGCTAGGTTTAGAACTATTGTTCATGACTTGTGTTTCTAGCCTGCTATACGTGTATTTCTTTGTGTTAGTCAAAGTTAATACCACAGTCAGTTCTAAGAATCTCAATAACCTCAATTTTGATAACTAATTTTTTACTTCCACTTTTGTGTTGCTAATTAATAACCAGGAGAACTCAATTTACCTTGAGATCTCAGGACACAGATCCAGAGTGTCCAAAAACGAGGGCACTGGAACAATAACTATTTATTTGAACTTTGGAGGATACCATCCAGAACTGGAGGCCCCTTTTCTTTAGGGATTTCACTCTTCTTTAATGGCATCTCCACCCCCACCCCTTTCTTCTGGAGGTTCATTTGAGAGTACATAAGACTGGAGGCAGAACTGCTTCAGTTGAGGTTGAGGTAATCCAAATTGTAAGGGAAGATAGTCTCATTTAATTGCAAATGTATGAGACTTTCTATATAGTATGTTAGTATCTGGCCTGAGACATTCACTAACTGTGTGACAATAGATATTTGGTCACAACTTCTCTGATTTTCAACTCTTCGCTCTTTAAAGAGTTAGATGCTGCACTTATGATTTTAATGGTGTAGGAAACTTCCAGAGAAGGAAACTCCTTGTACCAATTGCAGTTTGTTACTTTCTCTGCCATGTATATAATCTTCTACAGCTGTTTAGAGCATTGAGTATTTAAGTGACTTAAGTGAATGAGGATCACTCAGCTAGAATTTGTCAGAAGTAGGACTTGGATCTAGTTCTTTCTGGATCTGAGACCACCAACTTACCAATATGCCATACTGCCTGTTCTGTATATAAGACAGAGGTAATAAAATCTGTAGTAACTTTCCAGGGTTGTTTTGAGGCTCAGATGAGAATATTTAAAGTGCTCTGCCAGATTTAAAACCTATATAAATGTCAGTTATTAATTATGACAAAATTAATAAACCTTTACTGACTGATAAGGCTCCTAATGTTTCTTCGGGAATTTCTTTTTTTGGTGGGGTGTAGGGATAGTTTTTTCCCCCTAATTTGTTTATTTATTTTTAGTTTACGACATTTAGCTCCACAAGCTTTTGAGTTCCAAATTCCCCTCCGCCCTTCTTCCCTCCCCAAGATGTCATGCAATCTGATATAGGCTCTATATAAACATTCACATTAAACATTTTCACATTAGTAATGTTGCAAAGAAGAATTATAACCAATGAGATGAGCCATGAGAAAGGAAAAACAAAACAAAAAAGAGAGAGAGCAAATAATATGTTTTATCTGCGTTCAGACTCTAATTCTGTCATCGGATGTGGACAGCATTTTCCATCATGAGCATTTTGGAGTTGTTTTAGCACCTTGCACTGCTGAGAAGAACCAAGTCTATCAAAGTTAGTCATCACATAATGTGGCTGTAACTGTGTATAATGTTCTCCTGGTTCTGCTCCCCTAACTCAGTATCAGTTCATATAAGTCTTTCCAGGTTTGTCTGAAATCTGCTCATCATTTCTTATAGCACAACAGTATTCTATTACATTTATATACCACAACTTGCTCAGCCATTCCCCAATTGCTGGGCATCTCTTCAATTTCTAATTCTTTGTCATCACAAAAAGAGTTGCTATAAATATTTTTGTACATGTGGGTCCTTCTTCCATTTGTATGATCTCTTTGGGATACAGCCCTAGAAGTGGTATTGTTGGGTTAAAGGGTATGCACATTTTTATAGCCCTTTGGACTGGGATTTCTTACATGTCATTCTTCCTTTTTATATCTTACAGGAACTCACTCACCATTTGAGCTTCAGAAACATGGATGTTAATAGTCCATAAACATTTATTAAACACCTACCATGTGCCAGGAACTATGCTAAGAGCTGGTATTAAAAATACAGGTTTAAAAAAAATAGACAAGTCCTTGCCCTTAAAGAGTTACAGAAGCTGAAAGATTGGGGGAAGCAGCCCAATAGGGGTAGTAGGGAATGGTGCTTTGGACTTCATGGTTCCACCCTCTAATAAGAAGGGGCAAAGGGTAGTGATGAATTATGAGTACTAAGGCTGATTTGATCTTGTAGGGTGATTCGGTTTTCCAAAAGATGAGCTTGCTGGGGCATAATGAAGTCAGAGAAGTCTCAAAGTAGTGCAGCCAGGTGGGAAATGAGATGTCTGTTCTAAGCCTCTTCCTTAAATGGAGGCTTTAGAGCTCATGGCTTCATGCAAAATATAAATAACTATGTACAAAAAGGGAAATGGGTTTAAGTCCTGTGGTTAAGTCCTTCTGTTGGGTCTTTGTGATTTTGGACAAATCACAAATTTCTTGAGCCTAAGTTTCTGTATACAGGGGATTGGACTAGATGACCTATAAGGTGCCTTCTAGCTCTAAATCTATAATCCTTTACTCTTACCTCAATTTTGTTTCCACCATCTTGGTTTTCAGTATTTCTATCTTTGTAGAATGATTAGCTAGAGCTATTATCTCTTCACAAGTCTGATTTAGTCTCATCTAGAACACAGACTCCCTGGTCTCCAACTCCTTAGTAATTTAATGTCCTAATTGTACTATCATCAGGAACTACCCTGAGAATGAACCACTTAAGAAAGGATGGCATGGGGCTCTTCAGTGACATCACAGGGGGTGGGGTGTATCAATATATGCACATATATGTGTGTGTGTATTTATGTGTGTGTGTGTGTGTATATATATTACATATATGTAATAAATGGAAAACAACAGAGACAAATCACTAGAATTAAAAGGGACAGAAAAAAGGCTTCCCATGGAAAGTAGAATTTAACCAGAACATAAAAGGAACCAGGGAAACCAGGAGACAGAGATGTTGGAGAGAATTCCAGGTGTGGGAAATAGAGAAAATTCCCAGAGTTGGAAGACAGAATGTCTTTTACAAGGAACAGCAAGAAGATCAATGATACTGGATTGAAGAGTTGGGGGAGGGAGGGAGTTGCCAGGTGCCAGCAAAGAAGACTGGTGATGAAGATCTTTGAAACAGAGAATTTTTAAGTTGATCTTGGGGGCGATGGGGAGCTACTGGAGTTTACTGAACTGAATGGTGACATGGTCAGACCAGTGTTTGAAGATGGATTGCTAGCAGAGTGGTGGTTGTATTAGAGTCAAGGGAAAAACTTGTAGCAGGGAGAACCACCAGGTGGTTATTTGCAATAACCCAGGCATGAGGTTTTGAGGGCCTGCATCAGAGAAAGAAGAATATACTAGAGATGTTACCAAGGTGAAATTAGCAGGCCTTGGCAACATATTGGATTGGTGGGGGGGAGGGAGAAAAAGGGGGGTGAAAGAGAGAGAAAGAGGGAGTGATGGAGGGAGGGGGAGGGGGAGGGGGAGGGAAAGAGAGAGAGAGAGAGAGAGAGAGAGAGAGAGAGAGAGAGAGAGAGAGAGAGAGAGAGAGAAACTCCAAGACTTGCTGTTTATCTGTTAAGCTATGCTGCTTCTCAGATGTCCATTACTCCTACTTAAACTTTGTTTCTACCATCTTGTTTTTCAGCATTTCTGTCTTTGTAGTATGATTAGCTAGATCTATTATCTCCCCACAAAGTTGATTTAGGCTGATAATATAGTATCTGGAATGAACTAGGAATGGAATTATTTGGCTTTTCTCCAGCCTCCTTTTGTATTCATCAAATTCATCTGAATAAGGATAGTTCATTGAATTAGAAGGAATAACAAGAAGCTCAGATGGTGGTGCCCTTTGAACCAATTACAGTCATGTTTGCAAGGAGAGATTTCAATCTCAGATCTTAGATGAATGGTGGGTGGTAGCTGTGAGAATTTTTAGAAGGTATCCATAAATGAAATTCTTTAGATGATATTACACTTTGTGCTTCATTACCTTAGTTTTTATATGCTCTAGGAGAGTGCTTTTTCCTTCTTAATTTCCATTGAACCATTTGATTTTTTTTCAAAACCTAAGTCTTAGAAAATCTAAAGTTACCGATATATTTCTGAATCCTTCACTTTATTAGAATATGAAGTCACACTTACACAGTGCTTTTAGATTTACAAAGCACCTTCCATTCAATAACCTAGTGAGGTACAGTGTATATTATCATCCTTATTCTACAGATGATAACACACTGGCAAGTCACAAAACTAATAAAAAGAAGCCAAGACTAGAACTAGGCTGCAATTCCTATTGTCTTTTCACTTCTACAGGGTTGTGAGTCAGGTCAAGACTATATGTCTATAAAAGGTAGCAATATGAAACTGTACAAGAGGCAGCCTTTTTCATATCACTTGATTTAAGACAGGTAGGTGGAGTAGTAAAGCACTGGGCTTGAAGTCAGGAAGACCTATGTTCAAATTCTAACTCAGACAAGTACTAACTATGACTCTAGGCAAATCATATAACCTTTCTCAACCTCAGTTCCCTCATCTGTAAAATGGGGATAAAACCACCTACCTAATAAGAGTTGTTGAGATCTAAATGAGATAATAAATGTAAAGCACTTTGCAAAATTTAAAACGATATAATAGCTAAATAATAATAGCTAACATTTATATAGCGTTTACTATGTGGGAGCTACTGTCCTAAGTGCTTTACAATTATTATTTTATTTTACACAACTATGGGAGGTAGCTGTTATCATTATTCCTATTTTACAAAAAGGGAAACTGAGGCAAACAGAATAAGTGATTTGTCCAGGGTCACACAGCAAGGAAGTGTCTGATGTTGGATTTGAACTACCTCTTAGAGTTGGTGTGAGGATCAAACGACATATACATAAAGCTCTTAGCACAGGGCCTGGCACATAGTAGGTGGTGAATAAATGTTTGTTCTCTTCTCACTTCCCTTCCTTTCCTATTAGGCTGGCTTTGGAGTGGGAGGAAATGGGTTTAAGTCCTGGCTTTTCCGTTGGGTCTTTGTGAATTTGGCTAAGTCACAAATTCCTTGAGCCTGAGCTTCTGTATACAGGGGATTGGACTAGATGGCCTATAAGGTCTCTTCTAGCTCTAAATCTATAATCCTTTCCTCTTACCTAAATTTTGCTTCCACCATCTTGATTTTCAGCATTTCTGTCTTTGTAGAATGATTAGCTGGAGCTATTATCTCTTGACAAAAGTTTGATTTAGTCTCATCTAGAACATAGACTCCCTGGTCTCCCAACTCCTCAGTAATTTAGTGTCCTAATTGTACTATCTTCAGGAACCACCGTAAGGAAATTCGGAACCACTTAAGAAAGGATGGCACGGGGCTCCTCAGTGACATCACAGGGGGTGGGGTCTGTCAAAAGCCAATTCGCAAAACTCCACCAAAAGAAGGTGAGCCCCTTCTCGCGGGGCACTCGTGACGCCACAGGGGCGGACCCGCCACTCATGAGGTCACCCTGTGGGCGTGGCGAGCAGAACTCCTCGAGTGTCGTCACGGGCGGTGGGCGGGGACAGAGCGTGTAGGAGAAGCAGAATCAAAACAAGCTGGAGACCCGCCTTTTCCCTCCGGCTCCCAAGTGTCTCCCTCACGCCCCAGAAGCAGGCGCTGGCCGCGGCTGCTGCTGGCCCTGCGAGTGCGCCGCCGAGCCCCAGGAAGCTGGGCGGGCGGGGGAGCCTGGCGAGCGATGGAGCGGGAGATGCATGAATAGACCGGGACCCCAGCCCGCGCCTTTCATTCTCCGCTCCGCTGCTGAAGGGGCGGGCGGCCGCGGCAGCCGCCGGGCGTGGGGCGGGGGCCATGAACAGCCGCCCCCGGGGGAGCCGCCTTCGCTGAAGCCCGGCGGCCCCGGATCCTCGCGAGATGCCCAACCCCAAAAGCAGTAAAGGCGGCCGCAAGAACAAACGCGCCAACAGCAGCGGGGACGAGCAGGAAAATGGAGCCGGGGCCCTGGCGGCGGCGGCGGCCGCGGCTGGCGCGGCGGGAGGGGGAGCCCTGGCCACGGCGGCGGGCTCGGGAGCTGCGGCGGGCTCGGGAGCGGCGGGAGCCGGAGCGGGAGCGGCGGGAGCCGGAGGAGCGGCGCCCGGCGCGGGCTCGGCGGCGGGAGTGGGAGCGGCGGCAGTGGCGGCCGCGGCCGCCTCGAGCGACGCCAAGAGCGGTAAGCCAGCCGGGGCTCACCTGGGAGGGGGCCCGGGCCGCGCCGCCCCGGCTGCAACTTCCTCCCGGGCTGGCGGGGCCCGCCCGGGCTGGCGCCTGAGGCGCGTGGACAATGCCAGAGTCGGGAAGTTCCTCCCCCCCCCCAACCGGTGACAGCGCCCCGCGGACCCGGGCCCGTGTCTCTGCGGCGGCGGGCACGGGCCACTGCGGGTCGGTCCCTCGCGACCCCCGCCCTTCCTTCCCTGCTTTGTAAGGGCGACCGAAGGAAGGAAGGGGCTACGAAGTTAAGGAGAATGAGTCAATGGAAAACTTGGGCATCACCCCTTTCCCCCTCCCCCTTTTAAATGAGAGGAGCGAGGAAGGGGGGAGTCTCAGCTCCTGCAAATCGGGGCTGCCTCTCCTCGTGGCCGCAGGTGACCGTGCTCTCTGGATAAATTCGCGCTAGGGTGAGACAGGCTGTGTAATTTGTTGGAGGAAGAGACTCTCGACTTCCGTTCTCAATCAGGAGTTAAAACTATTCGTAATTTTGCTTTACGGATTTTTTTTTTTGTGTGGGGAGAAACTCCCAGTTTTCAGCGGATCCTAAGTTACATTACATTTTTAGGAAGGATGTTTGGGTGGTTCGCTAAAATAGGACGGGTTTGCATCTCTTTAGGCGTAGAAAAGTTTGCAAGTAGTACTTTTGAGTTGCTCTGATCTGGTGCCACCTTTTTCATGAAGTGGGGGTGGTGTGTGTATGTGTGTATAAATGTCAGAGGAAACTTAGCAGAAAGACTGGGATGCTCTGTGTGTGTATATATATGTGTACGTATGTACAGGAGTGGAAGAAAGGTAGAAAAAGCGGGGTGTGTGTGTAGGGGTGGAGGAATGGTAACAAAGATTGGCGTGTATGTGTCTGTGCCTGTGTATGTGTCTGTGTGTATACGGCGTGGAGGAAAGGTAACAAAGATTGGGATGAGAGAGAGTATGAGGGGGGAGGAAAGGTAGCACAAAAATTGGTGTGTGTGTGTGTGTGTGTGTGAGTGTGTGTGTGTGAAGGAAAGGTAGAAAGATTGGGATGCTGTTGGAGCATGTTCCAATCATTCTTTTTACCCTTTTGAAGAATTCCTTAGGTAGATGGGTCACTTTTTTTGGTGGTGCACCTGCATTTTCTAAGCACTTCTGCAGTGCTGTTAATGGGAGAAGATTGATCAAGTTTTTACTGCAGGTTAACAAAAACAAAACTACAGGCCTCATTTCTTATGGCTCTCATTTTGAATTGACCTTTTTTTTACACATGATTTTGAATAATGGGGTAGTTAGGGTGAATTTTTGCCCTTTTTTGCTGATAGACCTTTTGACTTCCCCTTGGATACTTAATTTTACCTTAAAACTCACTCAATCAGTTTAACTTAGGTCTGTGTTTTCCTCCCCCTTTGGCACTTTTCAACAGTTTTTGGTTATAATAAAAGATTGCACTTCAAAAACCCAGGCAAAGTCTATGTGGTACCCCTAGTGGAGTGCCAGTGAAATATTGAGAATTGTAGGCAGATATGCATTAAATATACAGTTTATTATCTCTGAATGATTTTTCAGATTGTTTTTGATTTCCATAAGGAACCAGAGACTTTGCATAATCAGTTAGATCCATGTTACCTCTTGTTGGTATTTGTTGCTTACAGAGAGGTCTAAGGGATCTACATTGGGAGAATGGATCCTCCTTGAATTCAACCTTAAAGGTTAGGTGTATATGTGTAATTATATCTATGTTTGTATATCTTTATATAGCTATATAAACATATCAGTTTCACTTAGTAACTGCTTATAGTCTTTTATTAATAAATGTCTAGACTTTTAAAAATCCATTTAAGTTATCTGCCCCTACCATGTCTTGGGGGTGATGGTGGAGGTAATAATGACTTCCATTTTTTAACCTGCTCCATTAATTAGTACTTGATATGTCTTAAATATACCCTGTTCAAACTGAAAGTCTCCCTATCCTCCTAATACAAGATTTTGGTGAACAAGTTTTGTGTTTCCTCCTACCAGTGTTTCATGATTTTTCAGATTTCCAATCTGCTCCCTTTACCCTCTAGGATGAAGATTTCTTCATTTTATTATAGTCAAACGGTAGTATTTTGGGGAATGTTAGCATGAGATAGTGGGGAAAAGTCCTGGTTCTTGAGTAAGAAGAGCTGGGTTTCAATCATGCTTCTTTCACTTAATCATCTTTGTGACCTAAGGTAGATTGCTTTACAAACTTTCTGAATCTCAGTTTCTTCTTCTTTAAAATGAAGAGGCTGTACCAGATTGATTCTGAAGTCCTTTCCAGTTCTAAGTTTATGACCTTGTTATCCTTCTTCTTCTCCATTTTTGGTTACAGCCTACTGGGAGAACATCCCCAGAGAACAATCTTAATAATAACAGCATCCTAAAATGTATCTTTTTCCTGGCTTGGCAGTGCCCAGTCCATTGAATTGAGACCCTGCGGACCTGGACAAGAGGCACATAGAGTGCATGGATAAATTGTTACCTGCATCTGGGTGGGCGGGAGAGAGATTGGCCACATTGTTAAGGTCATAGGTCTGTGGAAGTTTTGAAATAGCTTATTTTTGTGTCTTCTATGGAAATTCTTTTTACATATTCGCTAGCTTATTTTGTCCTCACTGTCACAGGTAGATAGGGGAACATACCTACCCCAAAAGGGTTATAGTGAGAAAGATACATAGTAAGCTCCAGTGTTAAATGAGTAGTTATTGTTATTTTTTTGTCTAGAACTGTAATTTCATTGTTAGTATTAGGCCTATTTAACATAAAAAGAAACTGAGACACTAGCAGAGAATCTGATTTTCTTACAAGTTAAAATGCCTAGAAACAGAGCCAAGCGTTATTTCAAGTCCCTTGTGCTTTCCTCTACTATTATCATACCTTTAAATAATGACCATTCCCTTTTTTTTGTGTTTGACTAATAGCTCAAAGACCTTCATTTTATACCTCTAGCCTTTTATAGCTTATATTTGTCCATATTATACTTTGTATATTTTTTCTTTCCTGGAATAGATTTATTAGATCTTCTTATGTTCTGTCCCCATTAGTTTGGCACTTTCCTACTTTGTAAAGTTTAGTTTCATCTGAAAATGTGACAGTTTTTGTACACTCTCCAGGTAATTAGTAATATTCAATGAGACCAACCCTAGCACTTATTCCTAAAGAAAGGCCTTCTCGCTTCAATAACCAGAGATATCACCTTTTAATCTTAATGTTTCTTGTCTCTAGCAGTTAGTTACCTGTCAAAGATAAAACAGAACCCTATTGCACCTCTGATTCCATGATACTCAATTTTTGTTATTGTCTTTGGTGTTTAACTTTATCAGAGGCTTTTTAAAAGTCCAAGGGACTTAGAGTCATATTTCTTTTTTGTTTACATACCTGTTTCTATAAGAACTTCCAATAAATTTGTCAGTGTACTTCTCAGTATATTTTGGTGCCTATGGGGAAACTCCAGGCCATTTCCTTCCCTCTTTTTTTTCTTGCACCAGTGCAGAATGTGAACTGGGTAACTAGTGGTTAGGACTGTATAAGCAAGATCATCTCTTGTGGCACTGGGAATCTCTTGGGAAGTTCTTCATGTGTTAAAAAATAATCTGGAAATCTAATTTTTCTCTGAAGAAATGAGCTGAGAGATGGCTATTTAACTGTATGGAAGATACGTTTCTGAGTTGGGTCTTACTTAATAGTTAGGTAGAAAAACTGAAAGAAAAGCATAAGATGTTTGTATTGCCATGAAGAGTGAGAAAGCTGACATTATTAAAGGGTTCATGTTAGGGGATAGATGGAATTGTATGAGATCAGATCCTTATCTCTAATATGGGAGTAAATTGGCACAAATCTGAGAAGGCTCTGGTTCAAAATAACTGCATGTGAGCCATGTCTGTCTATTGTCAGTTTTTTGCTTTCTGTTTAAGGAAATTACAGTTTGGGGCAGAGGATAGTGTTGGAAGGGTAATTCTGGTAAATTTATATTGAAAAGAAGAGGCAAGAAAAAGGATCTGTGGAATGTTTTTTTTAAGCACATTAATGTTTTGGAGATGCTTTCACATATTTGACTGGAGACTAGGTAGACTTAACCACTCCCTTTTACCAATGTAGGTGAAGAAACAGTCTTAGAGAAGTTAAGTGATTTAGACCAAGGTCTTGTAGGTGCTAAGCTGTAATTGTCAGGACCTAAACTCTTGAGCTTCCTATTTTTAAAAAAATTCAGAAGTGTAAATTGATGCCCTTTTTTACATTATTATCGCTTCCCTCATGATTACTCTCCTTATTCCTTCTTCCTCTTTCCGTCGCTTTTCCTTGAACCATCTTTTTCAGGTGTAACATTTCTTAGCAACTTCACTTGTATAATATATGCTTACCTCAGCAGTTCCATTTTAGTTCTTAGTTGGCCTTTTATTTCTTACCCAAGTAAATATCAACTGCTTCCCATAACAGGTGAAGACGACACTATAGTCACTGGGTAAAGGCCCGGGTTGTGATTGTAGTAAGTGTGGAATGGAGGGATAGGAATTTGTCTTAGATAAATTGGATATTAATTGTAATATCTTTGTATTTTCTGGAAAAAGATTGAACGTGTGAGACATCTCTTTTTATTCATATAGAATTGGTATTGGAGATTTTTTTGTAGGGATTTATTGGTAAAGGATAAAAAAAGCTTCATTTTTATACTTTTTTGTTTTTTACTTTTTTTTGGAGGGGGGAAGGTAGGGCAATTGGGGTTAAGTGACTTGCTCAAGGTCACATGGCTAGTTTTTTTTTAATTTAAATTTTATTATAGCTTGCATTATTCATTTACACAAGATTTTGATTTACATATTTTCTCCCCCTCTTTCCCCCA
>CM053586.1:83611196-83631900 GCA_028646515.1 Pseudochirops corinnae | reverse complement strand
GACTGGGAGAGGGGGGATACACTGGGATGGCTGTTTTGGGGTGGTGGGTAGGGGAAAGATGGGGAGAAAATATGTAACTCAAAATCTTGTGGAAATGAATGATGCAAACTAAAATAAAATTTAAAAAAATTTAAAAAAAAATAAATTTAAAAAAAAAAAAAAAGAAAAAGAAAAGTAACCCACCCCCCATCCCAAAAAAGTTTCTGCTCTCAAGGAGCTCACAGTCAAAATGGAAACTGAAAATAGAAGTTTCCATCACTTATCAGAATCTCACCCAGTTTATTATTCAATTGAATAAGTTATATTCAATCAATAAGTATTTACTAAAGACTTTCTACTAAATAGCATATATTTTAGGCACTAAACTAGGTCCCTGGCCAGTAGAAGGGAAATGGTACTAATACCACAAAAAGACTGTCACACCCTTGCTACACACAAAATATCTCCGGGGATATCCCCTAGTATCACACCATTTACTTATTTACATAAAATGCCCACATAGTAGATTCTTTTGAGCTTGTGTTAGCACTCTAACATCTTGATCTTTTCTTGTCATATTAACAAAGAGCCAATAATTCTCATCTCATATTAGCTTTCCTCCCTGTTGTTCAGCTTGTGTCCCTCCCAAAGATCAGTCTACTTGAGTCTGAAATCTTCAAACACTGTCACCCTCCTCATACTGAATTGTTACCATATTCTAATGTGCCAAGAGGTAGTGTTGCCTAAACCAACCCAGAGTCACACAGAGCTGACACAAAGTGTTAGGAAGTCCTGAGTTCAAGTTCCACCTCTCACTCATTAAGACCTTCCCTCTACAACCCTACTCCCTACCCCATTTCCCTGCTCTCTAGTATTGAAACCCTCTTGTGAAATCAATTCTCCCATTGCTCTTGGAATGGCTGTGCTCCAATTCTACTCCTCCATGTCCCTACTCACCAACTTAAAGAGCTGTGCCCCTTGTTGACCACCACTCCCATAGGGGTGTGGCCTCCCTTTTTATAATAATCGAAGTTCCTATACAGTCAGGATCGCCTCTTCTTTTGCTTTTGTATCCCCAGTACTTAGGCATAGTGCTTGGCAGGCAGAAAACAATTCATGAATACTTCTTTTAAAAATAATTTTTAAATCTCTCCCTTGATGTCACTGAAAATTTAATGATCAGTTTTCCTTCACAATAATTACCTTCACTGAGAAAACTGAAACCATTCACAATGAGTTCCTTTCTCTCATCTGCTCTTCTCAAAACCCCTTCACACCATTCCATACTCTCTCCTCCTTTTCCCCAGTATAATGAAGTGGCCTTTCTTGCAGGAATAAGAGTGCCCCTGATCTCCTCTTTCCCTTGACTTTCCCAGCAAATTACACATCCAGTGACTCACATTCTTTCTCTAATCTACAAATTCTACCTCCATCTACTGAGGCATCCCTTATTAACTTTCAAATAAGCCTAACTCTCCTTCCTCCATCTCCTCAATCCACCATCCTATATGATTCCTCCTTTTCTCAGTCAACTACCAGAAAAAAAAATTGTCCGTATTTGCTGCTTTGATATTTCCTTTCTTCTCATTCATTTTAATTTGTATTATGAATTTAACATTAACAAACATGAAAAGTGCAATGTACAATAAAAACACAAAAGCTGCTTTCTCACTTCTCCCCTCCTTTAATAATGGCTTCTGAACACACCACAATTGAAATTGCTCTTCTCCAAAGTTACCAATGATCTAAATTTCTGACTACTTTTCTCAGTCATCATCCTTCCTGACCTACATTTGACACATGCTGACAACCCTCCACTCCTAGATAATGCCTCCTCTCTCCTGGTTCTTTTGCTATCTGTCTGATCACTCTTCCTCAGCCTCCTTTGCTGGTTTATCATTCTTTTGGGGCCCCTAACTATGTATGCCATAAGACTGTCCTGGGCCCCTTGCTTTGCTTTCCCAACAAGCTACCTATTGACCACATTAGCTCTTATGGGTTTATAATATCTATGCAAATGACTCACTGATTTATATATGCAGCCCAATCCTCTACCCTGAACTTCAATCCTCCATCACCACTTGCCTACTGTATATATTTCAAAATGAATGTGCCAGGGACATCTCAAACTCAACATGTCCAAAATAAAGCTCATTTCTTCCCAAAAGCACCTCTCTCTTCCAAAATTCCCTTTTCCTGAAGGGTGGAGTCAAGGGCAGAAAAAAGGCAGCAATCCACCTGAGCTCTCCGCGAAACCCTTTTGAACACCTTTAAATAGTACCATAAAACTATGGAGCAGAAGAGCCCACAGAGGGATGGAGTGAAATAATTTTCCAGCCAAAGAAAACTCAGAAGATCAACAGGAAAGCTCTGTTATACCTGACTGAGAGTGGACAGTGCAGACGCAGTCCCAGCAAACCAGGAGCAGGTCTCGGGAGCCACTGAATCAGCAGTGGTAGTAGCTACTTTTGGAACTCTCAGCCCACAGACAGTAATGTGGCTGGATAGATCAGGAGATTACAGGGATCTCTTTGCTGGCACCAGGAACAGGACTCTGTCTCTCTGCCCATACTCAGGTCCGAGTCACAGTTCTGGGTGGCAGTTTCAGTGCAAGGAGGAACAACAGCACACCAGAACTTATGGCCACAGTGGAGCAGAGACCCTTCTCACAATTCCAAGGCAGAAAAGAGTGCTTGTGGTTACTCACAGACCAGGACAGGAGTAAACATCTCTCCTTAGATCATAACACCCTGGAATAGCTAAAAACTTACAGGTCCCTACAAGCATCTCTGAAAACAGCTGCACAAAACCCCTGAAACTTAGGACAGTGTACCCTCAACCCTGGAAGCAGAGCCCTACTTTGAGTTAAAAGTCAGAAAATAGGCTGGGAAAAATGAGTAAACAACAGAAAAAATTCTGACCGTAGAAAGTTACTACAGTGACAAGGAAGATCAAAATACACACTCCGAAGAAGATAACAAAGTCAAAGCTCTTATATCCAAAGCCTCCAAGAAAAATGTAAATTGGTCTCAGGCCATGGAAGAGCTCAAAAAGGATTTTGAAAATCAAGTAAGAAAAGTAGAGGAAAAACTGGGAAAAGAAATGAGAGTGATGCAAGAAATTCAAGAGAAATGAGTCAACAGCTTGGTAAAGGAGATACAAAAAAATACTGAAGAAAATAACATCCTAAAAAACAGACTAGGCCACATGGTAAAATAGGTACAAAAAGTCAATGAGGAGGAGAATGAAAACAGAA
This sequence comes from Pseudochirops corinnae, assembly GCA_028646515.1. NCBI lineage: Eukaryota > Metazoa > Chordata > Mammalia > Diprotodontia > Pseudocheiridae > Pseudochirops > Pseudochirops corinnae. The sequence continues at coordinate 83,628,665 of CM053586.1, read as the reverse complement.
CTGGCAAAATGGAAAAAAAAAAAAGCACAAAAATTCACTGAAGAAAAAAACTCCTTAGAAAGTAGATTTGGCCAAATGGAAAAAGAGCTACAAGAGTTCACAGAAGAAAACAATTCCTTAAAAGTTAGAACTGCTCAAAAAGAAGCTAACAATTTTATGAGAATTCAAGAAACAATAAAACAAAACCAAAAGAATGAAAAAATAGAAGACAATGTGAAATATCTCATTGGAAAAAATAAATGACCTGGAAAACAGATCCAGGAGAGAGAATTTAAAAATTACTTGACTACCTGAAAGCCATAATTAAAAAAAGAACTTAAGACATCATCTTTCAAGAATTTATTAAGTAAAATTACATTAATATTCTGGAACCAGAGGGTAAAATAGAAACTGAAAGAAATCTAACAATCACCTCCTGAAAGGGATCCCAAAATGAAAACTCCCAGGAATATTATAGTCAAATTCCACAGCTCTCAAGTCAAGTAGAAAATACTGCAAGCAGCCAAAAACAAATAATTCAAATATTGTGGAGCCACAGTCAGGATAACACAAGATTTAGGACCTTCTACATTAAGGACTGCAGGGCTTGGAATATGATATTCTGGAGAGCAAAGAAGCTAGGATTACAACCAAGAATCACCCACCCAGCAAAATCAAATATAATCCTTCAGGGGGAAAATTGGATATTCAATGAAATAGAGGACTTTCGAGCAGTCCTGATGAAAAGACCAGAACTGAATAGAAAATGTGACTTTCAAATATAAAATTTAAGAGAAGTATTAAAAGATAAACAGGAAAGGGAAATCATAAGGGACTTAATAATGTTAAAGTGTTTACATTGCTACATGGGAAGATGATAATTGTAACTCATAAGAACTTTCTCATTATTAGGGCAGTTGGAAAGAATACATATAGACAAAGGGCACAGGTTTGAATTGAATATGAAAGGATGATATCTAAAAAAATAAAATTAAGATGTGAGAGAGAAAAGTCCTGGGAGAAAGGGAAAGGGAAGGGTAGAATGGGTTAAATTATCTCACATTAAAAAGGCAAGAAAAAGTTTTTTACAATGGAGGGGCAGAGGCAGGAGGTGAAGGGAAGTGAGTGACTCTTACTCTCATCAGAACTGGCTCAAAGATAGAATAGCACACACACACTCAACTGGGTATAGAAAAGTAGGAAGGGAAGAGGACAGGAGGGGAGAGGGAGGAATGGAGATAGAAAGGAAGATAGATTGGGATGGAGGTAGTCAGAAGCAAAACACTTTTGAGGAAGGACAAGGTAAAAGGAGAGAATAGAATAAATAGGGTGGGGTATAGGGTGGAGGGGAACAGAGTTAGCAGTAATAAATGTGCAAAAAATGTGAAGCAAATTTCTCTGATAAAGACCTCTTTTCTCAAACATATAGAAAACTGAGTCAAATTTATAAAAAAAAATGAGCCATCTCCCAAATGATAAATGATCAAAAAGATATGAACAGCTTTCAGATGAAGCAATCAATGCTATCTATAACCATATGAAAAAATGCTCTAACTTACTGTTGATTGGAGAAATACAAATTAAAACAATTCTGAGGTACTACTTCATACCTATTAGATTGGCTAATAGGACAAAAAAAAGAAAATGACAAATGGTGGAAGGGATGTAGGAAAAATGAGACATTAAGGCACTGTTGGTGGAGTTGTGAACTGATTCAACCATTCTAAGAGTGATTTGGAACTATGCCCAGAGGGCTATAAAACCATGAATACCCTGTGACCTAGCAAAACCACCACCAGGTGTGAATCCCAAAAGAGATTTAAAAAAAAAAAAGGGAAAGAATCTACATGCACAAAAATATTCATAGCAGTTCTTTTCTGTTGGCAAAGAACTGGAAATTAAGGGGATGCCCATCAACTGGGGAATGGCTAAACAAACTGTAGCATGTGATGATGATGGAATATTATTGTGCCATAAGAAATGATGAACAGGATGTCCTCAGAAAACCTGGAAAGACTTACATGAGCTGATGGAAAGTGAAATGAATCGTGTACAAAGTAACAACAATATTTAAGATGATCAACTGTGAATGACTTAGTTATTCTCATCAAGATCTAAGACTACTCCAAAGGACTTATGATGAAAAATGCTATCCATTCCCAGGAAAAGAACTGGTGGTGTCTGAATACAGATTGAAGCATCCTTTTTTTACCTTTATTTTTCCTTGAGGTTTCAAGTTGGGTTTTTTTTAATCTATGTTTTCTTTTACAACATGACTAATATCAAAGTGTTTTGCATAACTACACATGTATAACCTATATCAAATTGCCTGCCTTCTTATGGGGTTGGGGGGAGGTGAAGAGGGAGGAAAGGAGAGAATTTGGAACTCAAAGTTTTAAAAACAAATGTTAAAAACTGTTTTTACATACAACTGGGAGAAAATAAATTCTAAATAATTTTTTTAATTAAAAAAGATTTGCACTTCTTCATTTGAGAAGTGTTTGCTCAAATCCTTTGAACAAGTAGCCTTTAATTTAATTACTAAACAAGTAACCTTATTTCTGTCAAAAGCACCATGATTCTTCCAGCCTCTAAGGTTTGCAACCTGGTTCACAATCCCAGCCTTATCCTTGACTCCTCACCTTCCCTCATTACACACATCTAATCAGCTGCCAAATCTTGCCATTTCTAATCTATAACTTTTGGCTCTAACCTATTCTCTCTAATCACACAGCCACTTCAGTTCAAGCCCTTATCACCTCTCACCTGCTGTTCCTGTCTCAAGTTTCTCCTTACTCCCAAATGCCATACACACAATTGCCAAAATAATTTTCTTTAAATGCAGATATTATCATGCTACTGCCCTACTCAGAAAATTCCAATGGCCACCTTTTGCCTCTAGGATAGAATGAATATAAATTCTTCTGCTGTTTTAAAATCCTTCACAAGCTAGGACCAATCTCACTCCATAATTCCCTTTCAAAATACTCTGTCATCCAGCCAACCTAGCCTTTGTTCCTCTATACATGACACTCTTATCTCCAGTCTCCAGGCCTCTGCCATAGCCCTGCCTCACACATGCCCAGAAATACACTCCTTTATCCTCACATCTACCTCTAGAATTCTTTTCTTTCAAGACTCCATCCACTTAAGAACCACTTTCTAGATCAGAATTTAAATGCAGACTGAAGCAAACTACATGCTTTCTTTCTTTTCCATGTTTGGTTTTGTTTCCTCTTTCCCATTGTTCATTCCATCAGTTATAACCCTTCTATACAACCAGAATAATGTCCAAAGTGAAAGTATTTGCAGATCCTATACTTGAATGCATGCCATCATGGGGGCGGGGGAGAGAGAGGGGAAAAAATTTGAACCTCAAGGGATTGTGGAACTGAATCTTGTAAACTAAAAGTAAACAAACAAATCAACAAAAAAAAATTTTTTTAAAGAACCACTTTCTACATAAAACTTTTCTTGAGGCTCATGCTCTTTCTCTCCCCATCTTGCATCTCTTTATGGTTATTCTGTATAAGGAATGTCTCAGAAGACTTCCAAGACACCATACTTACATGTCCTCTACCTGTCTCCCTTATTAGAACGCGAGCTCCCTGTGAGCAGGGATTGTTTCATTCTTCGATTTGTATCCTCAGGGCCAGGCACATAAACAGCTTAATAAATGCTTTTCGATTAACAATAACAGTCCATAGGATCTTGACACTTACCAATCTTTAACTATAGAGTTCAAATTCACTCTATTTGCCACATGACTGTCCATACTGAAGAGGGGAAGAAAAAAGAAGGGAGAGGCAGAATAAGGGAAAGTTCCAATTTAACTGAAGACAAAGGGTAAAGTTCTTATTTAAACTAAGAACTGGAAAACAAAAAGTATTTTTAATGTTGTTCGGTCGTTTTTTTCAGTTGTGTTCCACTCTTCAAGACCTCATTTAGGGTTTTCTTGACAAACATACTGGAGCAGTTTGCCATTTCCTTCTCCAGTTCATTTTACAAATAAGGAAACTGAGGCAAACAGGGTTAAGTGACTTGCCCAGGATCATACAGCCAGAGTGTCTGGCCACTTTTGAACTGAAATCTCCTGACTACAGGGCCAATGCTCTATCCACTTTGCCACTGGAACTACTCTAGCTACCCTAACATTATCCAAGCATAGATGTGCTGATGTCAGGACCTTCTTTCAGCAACTGGAGTGTACTAAGGAGTTTAAATTCAGTACAAGTCTGTAACATATCACAACAGGCATATATATTTGTCAACCTTGACACCATTCCATTATCCAGGTAATTAATGAAAATACTAAAGTGCTGGGCAATAAAAATTTTGTGAACCTCAAAATATATTTTTCCTCAATCTTGTTACTCGAGGCTAATCCAAACCCACAAAAAAAAAAAACTACCTTTAAAACCATTAAGATAAGAGTAACGAAATTCAGGGTACGCTGTCCCAATAAACAGTCAAGAAAATCACTGGAGATAATTTGGAAGAGCACTTGTTCTGAAATCTGAAGGTTCAAAATTACTTTTCTGTCTCTTTCTATATGTAACCATGGGCAAATAATGACCTCCCTTGAGCCTCAATTTCTTCATCTAGAAAATGAGGGAGTTAGAACAGATGGCTTCTGAGGTTCCTTCTAGCTCTAGCTCTATGATGATACGTGTTCTGTTAATAAACAATAGTAAAAGTAGCAGATAATTATGTAACACTTTAATTTTACACAACAGTTTCATTTGAAACTCATAACCACTCTGCCACGTAGCATCTTACAGGTATTATTAGACCCATTTTATAAATTTAAAAAATGAGTCCTAAGTAGAGCAAATGATCTTCTCATAATTGGTAACTGTTAAAAGGTAGAATTTGTTTCTTTATAACTTTCTCAGATCTAAAATTCTGTAATTCTATGAGAAAAGTTGTATATTTTTGTCTCAAGCCCAAATTCAACACTGACTTTAGGCTCAACTCTACATATATTATAGATACATACCCACACGGCATGATTCAGGGTCAGTTCCAAGACCTCATCTCAACCAAAATATGTAACCTCTCACCAAGTTAACATTGCCTTTTTTCCCAATACAAAATTATAACTATTAATGTCAGTCTATTGGGATCATCAAAGTGGGAGAATTATTTTTTGTTGTCAGTAGGTGTTCCCCACAAGTGTGCCTGGACTAATTAAATGAGTTTAGCTCACTGTTAAATTTTCAGTGTCAGCATTTACACCTCAAAAATCAGCAAACACTACAAATTAGGGTTTGATTTACTGTTTTGTTGACTGTCCAAATAAGAAAGAGATGGAGAAAATGTTCATAATGCAAATTAGACTTAAAAATGTAGAGTGGTACTTTTTTCCCCCCCAGATAGCCAGTTTTGAAACGTTTACCAGCATACTCTTGGCTTTCCTTCATTCAAGTCAAAATCAATTTTCCTTTAGGATACCTACATGATTAAAAAGTTTAATACCACTGTATTCGGATCTTCAACTGACTTAATTTTCCATATAGGTCCTACCTCACATAAGTAAATAAACAGCTTCTGACCTACCCAGAATACTAATCACATCTGTATTTAAACATGAGATTTTTATTGTTTTTCCCCTTTTAATGAGGACTCACATTTTTCTTAAGAGAGATATGATTAAGTAACCCTAAATATAGGTTATATATTTTATAACCTATAATATATATAACCTAAGTATAGTTTATATACACTATATATTTATAAATATGGATATAGATAGGCTGAAATCTTGTACAATAGAGAATCCAAAGTTTTCTCAATGAAGATAAACTTATATTCAAGTGTCAGGTGTGTTTTTTCCCCCCATAAAAAACAAGTATACAGTATACAAGATAGAACTATGAAGAGACTGATGTTACCTTGTAGGCTGTGTACACCATCTCATTACTTTACATTTGCACCTCATATTTTGCATATAATCCTAAAAAAAAACAACCTTATTTTACATAAAGCTCTATGAAGCATTAGAGAACCTTGGGAAATGGAAGGAATAGATGCCATAGCTAAATGGTATAATCCTTTCTATAGCATCTTCAAGTCTTCCAGCCTCTACCTAAAAACCCACAGTGAAAGGGTTCCCTTCCCAAAGAGGAAGCTAGGTGGCAAGTGAATAGAGTACTGGTCTGGAGTTAGGAAAACCTGAATTCAAATTTGGCTTCAGAAATTTACTAGCTGTGTGACCCTGGAAAAGTTATTTAACCTCTGTCTGCCTCAGTTTCCTCAACTGTAAAAACAGGAGTAAAATGAGATAATATCTAATAAAGTGTTTAGCACAGCGCCAATAGGCATTTAATAGATCCTTCCTTCCTTCAGCAGTCCATGACACAGTTCTAGTGGCTAATAAGTTTTTTTTCCTTACATGAAGCCTAAATTTGCCCCACTGTTATTTCTGCCCCATTATTTTTAGTTCTGCTCTCTGAGGCCAAGCAAGGACTGGTCTAGTGCAGGGGTGGGGAACCTACAGCCTTGAGATTATACCTTATGCTTCTCCTTGGACTATATGCATAGTTAATACAGTCAGTTTTGGAATGGTTCTCATAGACACATGTTGTTTTTGCTGTTTTACGCTGTTGCTACTGAAATGTTCAGTTATGTCCAACTCTTTGTGACACCATGGACCAGGAGGAGGGAACCTGCAGTCTCGGGGCCACATGTGGCCTTCTAGGTCCTTAGGTGCAGTCTTTTGACTGCATAAAATTTTACAGAACAAATCTTTTTATGAAAGGGATTTATTCTGTGAAGTTTGGATTCAGTCAAAAGGCCATACAGGAGAACACAGATTCCCCACCCCTGGTCTAGTGGTTCTTCCATGTGACAGTTTTTCATCTACCAGTAAAGATATATCCTGCCACTGTTCCAGCCACCAAGTTCTCTTTTCCTCAGCCCAAACATCCCCAAGGACCTACAACCAATCTTCCTAGGACATAGCTTTCAGTCCCCTCCTCATCCAGGGCACTCTATTAGAGGGTCTCTGTAGCTTAATGTTACTTCCAAAAAGTAGTACTCAGAAATGAACACAAGTAATATTGGCTATCACTTTAAAGGCATGGTATTGTTTTATTATTAATGTCTGAGTTGTTTGAAAGAGAAATTTCAAAGAAATCTTTCAACCAAAAAAAAACCCAACATAACCAGTAAGTTTATATATTCAAAAACCAGTCTGAACTCAAATGAAATTAGTATTGTCACATGTATATTCAAAGATCTCCTGTATATACTCTATAATAAATGTTTTATATAAATATGTGAATGTCCAAGTCTGTTCCCCAAAATGAAATTGTTGTCAAAAAATATGATCTTCAAATGAAAAAGACGTGGTATAATTTTTATTCAACAAGAGAGTAACATTTAAATCAAGGTAGAAGATAATGACACTGTGTCCCCACATTGGGTGGCGAAGTAAATAACAAGTCTGAACTGTAAACATATTGTTGTTTAAAGCTATAATTTTGCTGACAACAAATGAAGTTTTTCTATCAACTTCAAAAACTAGTACAGTAGAAAGAGCCACTCACTGGATGTAGAGTCATTCTACGTAGATTCAAACCTCAACTCTGCTGTTCACAACCTACATGACCCGTGGCATGTCACTGAACCTCTCTGTTGCCTCAATATCTTCATCTGTAAAACCAGAAGACTGAACGAGCTCAGGGTTCTCAAACTTTTTCGTATCATGTTATCACCCTGGCAGTCTGATGAATATCAGTATTACTGTAGTTTGTAGCCTGAAGGAAGGAAGGAGGAAAGGAAGGAAAAAAAGAAGGGAAAGGGGTGAGGGAAGAAAGGTAAAAAGGAGCTATACTCTATAATCCCTAATCAACTAGTAATAAACATCTCTTTCTAGAAAATCCTAGTTATCTTTTTTCCACACTCCTCTAATACATAGTAAGCTCACAGAAAACTGGTCTTTTTAAAAAAATTATTATTAATTCAATTATTTTTAGTTTTCAACATTTACTTCCACAAGATTCTGAATTGAGAGTTTTCTCCCCCTCCCCCCATCCCAAGATTTCTGATTACCCCCCTTCCTCCAATTTGCTCCCTTCTATCAGCACCCCCATCCCCTTCCCTTCTATTTTCCTGTAGGGCAAGACAAATTTCTGTATCTCATTGCCTGCATATCTTATTTCCCAGTCGCATGTAAAAATAATTTTTAACATTCATTTTTAAAACTCTGAGTTCCCCATTCTCTCCTTTCCTCCCTCCCCATCCACCCTCAATTGAGAAGGCAAATGATTCAATAAAGGTCATACATGTGTAGTACTGCAAGACATTTGGTAACAGTCATGTTGTGAAAGACTGTATTTCCCTCTATCCTGCCTATCCTCCATTTATTCAATTCTCTCCATTGACCTGTCCCTCCTCAAAAGTGTTTGCTTCTGATTACCCCCTCCCCTAATCTGCTGTCCCTTCTATTATCCCCCCTCTTACTTATTCCTTTCCTCCCTGCTTTCCTGTAGGGTAAGATAGATTTCCATACCCAACTGAGTGTGTATGTTATTCCTTCCTTAAGCCAAAACTAATGAGAGTAAGGTTCACTTATTCCCTCTCACCTCCCCCCCAACTCTTCCCCCTCCATTGTAAAAGTTCTTTCTTGCCTCTTTTATGTGAGATGATTTACTACATTCTACCTCTCCTTTTCTCTTTCTGGTAGTACATTCCTCTCAACACTTAATTTTATTTTTTAGATATCATCCCTTCACATTCAGCTCACTCTATGTCCTATGTATTCACGTATGTATGCATGCATGCATGCATGCATGTATGTATGTATATATGTATGTATATTCCCTCCAACTACCCTAATACTGAGAAAGGTCTCATGAGATACAAATAACATCTTTCCATGTAGGAATACAAACAGTTCAACCTTAATAAGTCCCTTATGATTTCTTTTCTTTGTTTATATTTTCATGCTTCTCTTGATTCTTGTATTTGAAAGTCAAATTTTCTATTCACTTCAGGTCTTTTCATCAAGAATGCTTGGAAGTCCTCTATTTCATTGAAATTCCATTTTTCCCCTGAAGTATTACACTCAGTTTTGCTGGGTAAGTGATTCTTGGTTTTAATCCCAGCTCCTTTGACCTCTGGAATATCATATTCCAAGCCCTCCAATTCCTTAATGTAGAAGCAGCTAAATCTTGTGTTATCCTGATTGTGCTTCCACAATACTTGAATTGTTTCTTTTTGGATACTTGTAATATTTTCTCCTTGACCTGGAAACTTTGGAATTTGGCTACAATATTCATAAGAGTTTTCCTTTTGGGGTCACTTTCAGGAAGTGATTCGTGGTTTCTTTCCATTTCTATTTTACCCTCTGGTTCTAGAATATCAGGGCATTTTTCCTTGATAATTTCTTGAAGGATGATTTCTAGGTTTCTTTTTTGATCATGGCTTTCAGGTAGTCCAATCATTTTTAAATGATCTCTCCTGGATCTATTTTTCAGGTCAGTTGTTTTTCCAATGAGAAATTTTACATTTTCTTCTATTTTTTCATTCTTTTGGTTTTGTGTTATAATCTCTTGATTTCTCATAAAGTCATTAGCTTCCATTTGCTCCATTCTAATTTTTAAAGAATTATTTTCTTCAGTGAACTTTTGGACCTCCTTTCCATTTGGCCAATTCTGCTTTTTAAGGCATTCTTTTTCTCACTGGCTTTTTGGAACCCTTTTGCCACTTGGGTTAGTCTATTTTTAAAGGTGTTATTTTCTTCAGCATCTTTTTGGGTCTCCTTTAGCAAGTTAAGCTGTTGACTCGTTTTTCTTGCATTTCTTGCATCATGCTCATTTCTCTTCCCAGTTTTTCCTCTAATTCTCTTACCTGATTTCCAAAATCCTTTTTGAGCTCTTCCATGGCCTGAGACCAATTCATATTCTTCTTGGAGGTTTGGATATAGGAGCTTTGACTTTGTTGTTTTCTTCTAGTTGTACATTTTGATCTTCCTTGTCAACAAGGAAGTACTTTGTCACCAAGTAAGATTCTATAGTCTGATTTTTCCCCCTCTTTGCTCATTTTCCCAGCCAATTAACTTGACTTCTGAGCTCTCTGTTAAGTAGAGGGTGTACTGCCCCAAACTTCTGGGGTTTTGTGTACCTATTTTAGGACATATTTCTAAGGATCTGTAAATTTTCAGTTGTTCCAAGGTGGTATGATCAAAGGAGAGGTGTTTACTCTTCTCCTGGCCTGTGCTCTGGTCTGCGAGCAGCCACTTGAAACTGGGAAGATTTCCTCTCCACCACTATAACTTGCTAGCAACTTGCTAGCCCCAGGACTGCCACCCAGGACTTCAATCCAGATCCAAACACAGGCAAAGCAAGAGAATCCTATCTTAGAGCCAACAAAGAAATCCCTGCAATCCCTGTCTGATCAGCTGCTTGATTCCCCCACCATGTATAGGCTGAGAGACCCAGAAGCAGCCACCACTCTGGGGCTGAGGCTGGACTGCACTCAGGTCTCTAACCCAAGTGAGAGACCTTTCTTACTGACCTTCAAATTTGTCTTTTGCATTTATGGGTTGAAAAGTCTGGAAATTGCTGCAGCTGTCAGTGATTCAGTCCCCTAATGCTTGCTCCAGTCCCATCTGTGCCAGTGTAGCCCAAACTGAACTGTTCCTCACCCAGCCCAGTGCAATAAGACCTTTCCTGTCGACCTTCCAGATTGTCCTGGGCTGGAAATTTGTTCAGTCTGTCATTTTGTGGCTTCTGCTTCTCTAGAATTTGTTCAGAGTCATTTTTTACTGGTGTTTTAGAAGGTTTGGGGGAGAGCTTAAGCAAGTCCCTGCTTTTACTCTATCACCTTGGCTCTACCCTTCCAACCTGGTCTTTTCTTAAAGATACCTCATCTCTGGTTTTACTCTTTAGTACTGGTTCCTACTTCTTTCATGTCTATACCTTGCCCCAAACACTGAAAAAGAAGGAGGAAATGCCAGGCCTTACTCAACATAAATAACCTTTATTCACTACCATTCAGAAACCTTTCTATTCACATTTGAATAGCACCCTCACCCCACAAATAAAATAACTGCTAAGTCTTGTGGAATCTACCTCCACAACATCTCTGATTTCTATGCCATCACTTCATTTTTGTCCCCCATCACCAAAAGTTCAGTCCTCATCACCTCTCTCCTGGACAACTGCAATAGCATCTTAACTGCTCTCCCTGCTCCCATTATAACTCCTCTCCCATCCACTCTCCACACAGCTGCCAAAATAATCTAAGACAAAGGTGTAACCATGTCACTCTCCTTCTCAAAAATCTTCAATGGCTCTCCATTGTCTACAAGATAAAACACAAACACCTTAGCCTGGAATGTAAGTCCAGCTACCTCTCCAGTCTTACTTCATGTTCTTTCCAACTACTTGCCTCATGAAGTCTACATTCTGGCTAAACTGGAAAGCCTGACATTCCCCAAGTTCAATACTCCACTTTCTGTATATTTGCAAATTGTCCCTCAAGCACTCCTTCAGTTCTCACAGAAGTCTTTACTTTCCTTCAAGGCTTACTTAAGGTGCCAACTCCTCAATGAAGTTTTCCCTCATTCTTCTCTTCCCCGCCCCCCACAATTGTTAGGGGCCTCTCCCTCCTCAGTTCTCCTAGTACTACACTTCTTTGTATATATGCTTGAAACTGCCAAGTGGAATATAAGCTCCTCAAGGTCAGGTACTGTTTTCCTTCTATTGGCAATATCCTCTGTACCTGGAACATTGCCTTACATATAATATGCACTTTTAAAAATAATCTGAATTGAACTCAATGTATATTTTTTGCAAGTTATTAATAAAAATGTTGAATTGAAAAAAACAGCTAAAAATAAAGACGTCTGGTATTCCATATTAGACATCTTCATCCAGCTTGATACTGATCTTGTGGGTAAAAAAACAACCACACTCTCTCGGATATAAAACTGTTTTTCAACTGGTTATGAATCCACCTAGCTATTCTATCATTGGGTTCAAATCTTCCTATCTTGGACAGAAAGGCTAATTTGGTATACAGCAGATTGGTAACTTGATATACATCTGGGGAAGAATGTCAAAAAAGAGTTCCTCAAAGAGATGATTTGTGAACTCTTGGAAGAGGAAGTGATGCTTATTAGCAGTCAACATGACAGACTCACTAATATTCAATTATGTCAGACTAATCGAAGATCCCTTTTGGACTGAATTATCAGACTAATAAACCAGGGGAATCCTGCAAACATAATACTCTGGGATTTGTGGCAATATACTTGCTAACGTCTACACAGGCAGTTAAGGGGCAAACAGGGGATTCAAACTCAGGCCTTCCGATTCTCAATCCTGTGTTCTTTGCACCACACCACACTCAGGTCACTACTTCTTAGGGACTTTGTTAGCATCTGGGCCAGGACCAGAACCCAACTCTACCCTCTACCATACCCCAGAGAATGTTTGTTAGAGACAATATAATGCCTACCATAGCATACAAGTAAGAAAACCTTAATTATAGCAGAATGAACATGCACCAAAGGTATATAGCCGATTAAAATTAAACAAATTTGCTTTTTAACTTTCTCCCAAACCTAATTTCTTTCACATCTTCAGTTCAAACCCATAAATTTAACTACCTTTATATTAATAGTATGTAAACAAGTCAAAGAATCAAGTTTTTCCTTGAACAATTTAACTTTCTATTTTTTCTCAGAAGTATCCAGGTATCAGTGGAAGACTGACACAAACGATGCAAATGTATGCTGAGGACCAAGATGAAAGGTCCAAAAGGCCCTATATAACTAATCCATGCCAAATATCCTGAGGAAGAAATTAGTATTATACCTCCTGGCATGTCTCCTTCAAAAACCAAGTAAAGTTCTAAGAATATAAAGTGGACAATTATCCTTTCTCCATTTTTAGCCACATTTACTGAAGGAAAAATGAAGGAAAGAAATAAACAATTTTACATAATTTACATCAATTCTATGTGTCTAATATAACCAGAACGTTCCAAAATAATTTTCCTACATACTTAAAACAATGCTAGATTTGGATTCTACCCAATATGGGAGCTATTCTTGTCAGGTTCTAGGACCAAGTTAAAAAAAACTCCAGTTTTCCATGAGCTAGATATTGAACTATAATACCATTTACAATACTGACAAATTTATAATCAACTGATTCTACTAAGTAAACATTTAACTAAATTTTAATTCACTGACTCCAAAAGAACTAAAGTTCTTTACACTAAGCTGTGTAATGTGATATACTTTTTCTCACACACACACACACACACACACACACACACACAGAAATATCATCTTCAAAGACCTACTTTTTGCCATTCAGTTTAAAATGAAGAAATTCTAATTGGCAATGAAGATTTAAGTTAAGGAATACTATTTTAAATGGTGTTATTTCATTAATATTGAAAAAATAAGCAATTTAGCAAAAGAGAAGATATTAGGAAGGCACTTAGTAATTGAAGCTTCTCAGTACTTCACTTTAAAAGCTCCAACCTGCCATGTGTTTAGTCATCTAGGGGGAGCATATACTTGCCAAAGAGAAGAACACACTGGGAAAATTATTATACACACATGCTATTTAGTGACGATACGTACCTTATAAAAGTGCAGAATACACAAACACTATATTCCTTTCTCATTTGTGCCAGTTTCGTGTCAATATACCAACTCCCAAGACTGTTTTCACACTAACATATTTTAGGAAATAAATGCCAGCACACTGCAGCAAATTAGGCCATCATTTTCAAATTAATTTCCCTATTTTCCCATACCCTTAACAAACTAACTAATACCAGATATTGTCATGAAGCATGTAATCATTGCCCCGTAGTATTCCTTGAAACATCTCCTGTTCTTTCCCAACTCTCTCCCCCCAATTAACCTTTAAAAAGGCCTTGGAAAGATCCCCCCCAGTGAAACAGCAATTCTCCTAGGGTGTGGAGTTGACAGATAAAGCCTTGGGGGCTATAGGTCAGAAATGTTTTTAAGAGCAAGACTAGCAACCAACAGACAAGTTACAAGATCTGTTTCAACAAAGAAAGACTTGCCAAAGGAGAGGGAGTGTCAGCACATTTTACATACTTAGATTAAAATTAAACCACACATTCAAGGACTACAGTCAAGCCTAAATTCTAGCAATAAACCTAGCTAGCTACCTAATAATACACACAATATAATATACAAACTTTAATAAAATTCTCTTACCACAGGATGTTCAAAGTAATGGGAACCATTAAAACTTTAAATTAGTCATGTCAAAATACTAATACACAGTCTTCTTTTATCCCAAAGACAGTACCTTTAGTAGGGAATACTGAGGTATTAAAACCAAGTAGTATTTTGAGTTAGAAGCACTGAATGAATATTCAAAAATTTTAAATTATGTATTATAATCCAAGTCATATACATTGTTCATTCACTCACTTTTTTCCTGTAATGTTACTAAGGGCAACATGTTAAGTGACTGCAGATTTCATTAGAATCATTAAGATTCAGGGCAAGAAGAGACCTTAGAGATCATCTCATCCAACCTCACTTTCCTGATGAGGAAACTGAGTTCCAGCAAAGATAAACATATTTGCCCATGATCACACAAAATAGTAAGTAACATAGCTTCAATTTGAACCAGACCCCCTGCTTCCAAATTCAGTATTCTTGCCTGTACACTACAGATAAGGAGTCCCTGTAGGTGATCTAGGGTTCTACACAACCAGAGCACTTAGAAAATTCCATTATCTATAGCAGGACCTCTTAACCTGGGGTTTATAAACTTGGGATTTTTTTTGTCTGTTTACTTGCTTGCTTTACATTTTGATAAGTGTTTCAAATTAATTAATTTAATTTAATTAATTTAATTTTAAAGGAATTAATTTAATTCCTTTGTAAATCTATATTTTACTTTATGCATTTAAAAGATTATTCTATGAAGAAGTCCATAGTGTTGCCCAGATTTCCAAAGAGGTCTACAGCAGAAAAAAAGTTCAGAATTCTTGGTTTTTACAGGGAATGTCTCACCTATCTGGACTTTGTGCAAAGTATCCTTTTATTGTGTACATACAGCATTTCCCTATTTTATGCCTCAATACTCAGCAGACTGTTAAGTAAACTCATCTTTGTGACTGCAGCTATCATACAGAAGAATCCTGTACAATCCTCACAGATACATGGCAGACCCTTCCGCAGAGCAGTCTTAAATAGGTTACATTGAAATTGGTCTACCAATTCAAAAGTTTTTTTACAGTCAAACAATAAACACCATAGGACCTTATAATCACTATACTCTGAAGGCATGGTAAAATATCTACCAAAGCCTATTTGTTCTCTCTGAGGAAGAATGATGGTCAGAAGGCATCTGGGAAATTCTAATGCAGCCAAACAGTTCCCCGTGGCAAAAGTCAATATTTTTAAAAATATCTAATATATAAAATAAAAATAT
This sequence comes from Pseudochirops corinnae, assembly GCA_028646515.1. Taxonomy (NCBI): domain Eukaryota; kingdom Metazoa; phylum Chordata; class Mammalia; order Diprotodontia; family Pseudocheiridae; genus Pseudochirops; species Pseudochirops corinnae. Next base: position 83,613,240 of record CM053586.1, on the reverse strand, counting down.
CTAATATATAAAAATATATTAATATATATTATAATACACATTATATTATAATATATAAAATATATTTTAAAATATCTATTAAATATACCATTTAATAAATTATGGAACAGTATGATCTCAAAGAATCAAAATTCTAGAGGATTCCAACACTAATGGTTGCATGGCTAGTGAAAGTCTACAGCAGCATATTACCAACAATTAATAGCATTCAAGGATAGTAAAAGACATCAAAGATTTGTATAATTGGAAAAGAAGAAGGGTGGGTCAATCATTAAGAGAGAATGAAATAACAGAAGAATCAGAGGAAGGCCTCCAGGGTATCTGACAGATTATCTATGGAAGCTATATGGAAAAGTTTAGACAAAAACCACATAGGATGAAAAGGCATGAATGGGCTGATCTTTGGGTAAAAGAAACATCCAGTTCAGTGGGAGCACAGAACCATCAGAAGGCCTGATAAGTAAATGTGTTTCGTTTAAAATGTGTTTCGTTTAAACAGTTATCAAGAAAGCTACCATGTGTTTCGTTTAAACAGTTATCAAGAAAGCTACCATAATTATGAATTTTGCTGTAATAAGTCATTATTTCAGTATAATTATGTTAATTACTTCTAAATAGGCCTGTTGAAATCCTTTAAATAAACAAAATTTCAAGCTAATATTCTCCCCTAAGATTCTTCCTTCTTCAACTCACCTATAACCTATATAGAATAGGAAAGGTTTTAAAAAATAAGAATTGAACTAAAATAAGCTATCCAAATTATAGTTTAAACTTTTAAATGTGTCTATCTCAAGGTTTAAACTCAAAAAAATTTCTTTAAATTTAAACCTTAAAAAAAATTCAAGTCAAGATGCTGAATCAACATGCCCAACTTACATCATGTCTAAATAATTCATCTCAATAAAATTTATAGGATATCTTCATAGAACTCATGATGATATTACTACTTAATTTTAAACAAAGAAAGAGGGACTAGATCTGTTATTTCATTAATATAAGGAACTCCCTGATGAGGAAATTCCACCTACCAATACCGAGAGGCAACTTCTCTATAACCTGTAATCTTTATAGAGTTGTCGATAATATCAAGACATTAAGTGTCTTACTCAGTGTCATATAGCCACAATGTTCTCAGGAGTAAAATCTGAATTTGAGTCTCCACGCTTGCAAAGCCAGCACTCTATCCACTTCTTAATTTTATAAAGCATGATAAAGGAAATCAGTGAAAAATAGACTACTGAGGGGGCGGAGCCAAGATGGCGATGTAGCAGCAGCAACATATCCCAGCTCTCACATAGCCACCCCAAAATACCCATAAAATAGGACTCTAAACCAATCCTAGAACTCCAAAACACACAAGGATACTTCCCACTAAAGTCAGCTCAGCTATGAGGAACCATATCAGCACTGTGAACCGAAACCAGCCTGGCCCGAAGCCGCAGATGTGCCCCGGGGGCGGCTGGGCGGGAGGTGCAGAGAACCCTTTCAGGTGAGTGGATTAGCACCAGCTGCGAGTGGGGATTGTGAAAGGGAGAGATAAGCAGTCCGGTGAAAAGGTCTCCAGAGCGGAAAAGCGTAAGGCAGAGGTTCTGCACCCGCCTACTCTTTGTAGCTTCCCGCCCGCGGCCTGCAGACAGCAGGGGGACTGAGCGATTGTTTTCAGGCCAGTGCTCTCGCGTTGAGCGGCCTGGATCCGGATCGTCGTCTTGGGCCTCGGTCTTGGAGTCTTCGTTATCCAGTCAGCCGGAAGTCTATGGCAGCCGGGAGGACCCCAGCGATTTGGGACAGAGCTTTCCCTTCTGGAAGCAGAGCCCCACAGAGATTTAAAAAAAAAAAATTCACGGTCTGAACAACCATGAGTAAGAATAAACATAAGAAGCCAAGTAAGAACAACTCCCAAACCCTAGATTCCTTCTTTGGGGAAAAGAAAGATCATGGGAGAGAGAGGGAGGAGGAGAGCACAGCCAGAGCGCCCCCACCAGAGGCCTCCAATAAACATGAAGAATGCCTTAAAGCTAGAGATGAGCTGAAGAAGGATTTTCAA
>CM053586.1:83596584-83610696 GCA_028646515.1 Pseudochirops corinnae | reverse complement strand
ATATATATATACACACACACAATTATTATTATTAACTACATCCTACTGGGACTTAAGATATACAGGCACTGTGGTAGGGAGATCCATCCTGCCCTACTGGAAAGTCAGAGGGGGGAGGGGGGAGGACATAGGAGAGAATAGATTGGGGGAGAGGTTACACAATGGGATGGCTGTTTTGGGGTGGTGGGTAGGGGAAAGTTGGGGAGAAAATTTGTAACTCAAAATCTCATGAAAATGAATGATGTAAACTAAAATAAATAAAAGTTTAAAAAAAAAAAAGAAAGTTTTTCTTTACCTTGAGATAAAATTTACCTCCCTGTAACTTCTACTCATTACTCTTAATTTTGTTCTCTAGGACCAAATAAACAGCTCTAATTTTTCTTTCAAATGATACACCTTAAAATTCTCAAAGATGACTGTCACTCTTCCCTACCCCCCCCCCCCAGTTCTGCATATTGAAATTAAGCTAAATATCCTTAATTTAACCAACTGATAATTATGTGGTTTCAGGTCTCTTCTTTATGGCTGCCTTCCTCTGGATATATACCAGCATAGTATGGTTATAGAATACTGTATTTAGGGAGGGTTGGAAGAAACCTTGGAAGTTATCTGGTTCAGTTCTTCCATTTTACAAATAAGGGAAATAAGGCTCAGATTATTAATGTTTTTTTCCTAAAATATATCCCACAGGACTGAATATTGCTCAAGATCTAGTGTAAGCAGAGCAGAATATAAAGGGAATATAATGAAAACAAAAACAGCTTAAAATTGCATCATTTTTTTTGTACTGCCATATTATATCACTGACTGCACGTTGAGCTTGTAGTTCAAATGTTATTCACATGAACTGTAGGCTAGTCGCATTTGCCTCATAGCCATTGATTTTTTTCATCTCAAATATAGGACTTTACAATTATGTTTATTAAATGTCATGTTATTAAGCTTAACCCATCATTCTAACCTATCAATAACTTTTTTAGTCCTGAATCTATTATTCACTGTGTTAGTTATCCTTCCAAATTTCATGTCATCCATAAATTTGGAAAGTATACCATTTATTTCTTCATTAAAGTTATTGATAAGAATATTGAATTGAATAGGCCCAAGGAGGAATATCTGGGGCACTCCACTGAAGGCTTGTTTCCAAGATAACACTAATCTGTTCATTACCATTTTTTTTTTGGACCAATCATTCAATGCATTCCAGGTCAATGGTATTATCATCCAGTGCTCTCTTGAAGGCTACTAGGTGCTCTTTCATTGCCTCCTCATTTAATATAGGCTTTACCTTTGAACTTAACTTAGATTTTTCCTTTTCACTATTTTTTTGTTTTGTTTTTGCCTTTTTGGAGGGGGGAAGGCAGGGCAATTGAGGTTAAGTGACTTGGCCAAAGTCACCCATCCAGTAAGTGTTAAGTGTCTGAGGCTGGATTTGAACTTAGGTCCTCCTGACTCCAGGTCCGGTGCTCTATTCACTATGTCACTTAGCTGCCCTCCTTTTGACTATTTTTATTCTAATTTATACAGTTTGAAGATAATTCTTCTTGATTGAGAAAACATATGCAAAAGAAGAATTGAGTAATTATGCTTTCTCTCCATCATCTATTATCATCATAACATTTATCCCAAGCAGTGACTTTATCCCTTATTTTATCTTTCTTTTACCTCCTTTTTTTTTGTTGGGAAAGCAGAAAAGACAGGTAATGTTAAAAAGGAGATCTGGATGCCTATGAAGGAGAATGTAATAAACATAAATGAGGCTAGATCAAGGGATTAGAAGAATCCAAATATGCCTTCTGATTACAGCAGGAGATTTGGAACAGTGCAGCAGAAAAGAGCAAGTTCTACCCATGTTCCCATCTCAGAAATTCCTTTTCTTACTTCATCCCTTCATGTCTAGCAAGTCAGAGTGTCTCAACACCCCATGAGAGAGGCCAGAGTTATAAGACAGAAAGCTGATGGCAGTGAAAAGGCCGCTACATGAGTTATTGTTCACACCTTACTTTAGTGGGCCTGATGACTATTTTAGTTTATATACCCTCTATAACTTTGGAAAATGAAAGTAGCAATTTATTACCTGCTGCAAGTATGTTGCTTGACTCTTTGCTTTTATGTTGACTCCTCACTAAATTTCCCAGCTCACCAATCCATCTCTTTTCCTCACTACCTCTTCCCGTGCTACTCTGATGTGACCCAAGTCTTCATTGCTTGCTCTTGACTGAACCATACAGATGGTAGCCATTAAGGTGAGAAAAATGACAGCAATTAGCATTCCCATGAAGAAAGCCAAACAGAAATTCTTCCTAATATATATTTATATTGCTAAACTCTATTTATATTGCTAAACTCTCTGGATAGAACTCTTTTTGATATCCAACATATCTCTCTTGAGAGCAAACTCTATAAAAATGTTGATCAGAATTTGGCCACTGCTTACAATATTTAAAACTGCAAGATTATCTTTTAAAAATTATGGTTATACTACATGAAAATTCTCCTGGAAAGCATCAGGGGATTTTGGTAGAATAAGAGCTCCACATAGGTCAGTAGTAAGATACGACACTCAGTCAAGGCCAAATTAAGAAAAGTACTACATAAAAAAAGGAAAAAGGAGTTAGTTCCATTGTAGGCCACCGTGTCAACCTATTTCTGGAATCTTTTGTTATGTTCTTCATGGTAGATTTTATAAAGGACATTGACAAACTACTTCAAAAGACCATTACTATGACTATTAAGAAGACTCAAAATTATGCCAAACAAAGACTGGTTAAAGTAGAGGTATTTGTCCCAAAGAAGAGAAGACTGAGGGAACATAATAATAGTAGCCCTCAAGCATTTAAAGGACTGTCATATCAAAAGGGATTACATTTTTTTTTTTGGTTGGCCTTGGCAAAAGTAGGCTCAGTGGATGGAAGTTAATAGGGAACAAATTTGATCTCCATGTAAGGAAAACTTGCCCATTATCAGAGCTGTTCGAAAGTAGCATGGGTTAATCTGATGAATTTTCCATTTTTGAAGGTCTTCAGTTGGAGGCTGGATGTCTATTTGTCAAGATATCACAGCAGATATTCATACATCAGATGTGAGTTGTACTAGAAGACCTTTGAGGTCTCTTCCAATTGTGAGATTCTTTTGTTTTGTATGGAATTTGGCAAAGAAAGATTTGAGTGACCTGTTGTACCACTAGAAGACTGAAAGTTGTTTGGATCTCTGATCTACACTGTCATGGGAGTACTGTTGTCAGCAAATGCTTTGATTTCACTGCGATCTTTGATTCAATGGATTGCATCATACTGATGCACCTGTGGTATAGTTGGATTTTGTCTAGCACTATAAAAACATGAAAGGCCATGTTTAGAGTCTATTTCTGGTGAAAATTGAGAGAAGACATGATTTATTTGTAGTGCTTAATGCAAAATTTTTATTTTTTTAAATTTTTTTTACCACAACATAAGTGTTGTATGGGTTAGGTGGGAGGGAAAGTGCCGGGGAGGGGTTGACAAATAACATGTTGAGAAATGTGTGACCAACTATTTTTGAAACGTGCTCTGTTTCCATAATGGCCAACTCTTAAAAAGTACTGAAACTACTAATAACAATGATAGTGTTCACCATAATGATTCAGGGAAACAAACTGCGTGAATCATAGTTAAGTGAAGTTTCTTAAACAAAATTCTATTGTTGATTTAAAAATCAAATCAAATACTTTTCCAAGGGTAATCTGGTATCATTTTGCCGTGTTTTGCTGCCTTTAGGGAACACCAGGCCATTAACCCTTATTGCTTAGAAAAGCTCCAAATTGGTGATTAATTATAAATGGTATTATACTGCAGGTGTATAACACAATGATTTGAAGACCATTTAAATCAATTAACTTTTACCTGACATCTTCCCTACCATTTCTACCCTTTTATGCCTGTTAAATGAATCAGCCAGTAGAAGGAAAAATGCAAAATTCACAGAAGTCAGTCAGAAAGTAGCCTTTAATCGACTGCCTCCACATCAGTGTCTGGCTTAGGCATCAGTGCCACACTGGAAGCCTGTACTGGACACTGTGAAGTTTGCCTTTGGCCCTCTGCTGCAGATGGTGGGGGTTGACTGTTGGGTTCACAAACAGGTAGCACAAGTGGACAATGGTCACTTGCTGTAGGCTGTAAGTGCTGACCATTAGCCTCTTGGGTTGATTGTGAGGGTAGATCATCAACATTTGCTGCAATTTGTAGGGGCTGGCTTGGAGGAGCCTTTCCAATTGGTGGCAGGGATTGGCTATCTGCTTCTGCTGGTGCTTGGAAGGGGTGACTATCAGTCTTCTCTACAGGCTTTAAGGACTGACTTTGGGAAACTGCCTCTGGTAAAAGAGACTGATTGTCAGTCTTTGGTGGAGGTGTGGCCTCCTCACATTCCTCAGACTTAGATGGAAGATTTGGTTGCATTAGGGAACTCCCTGAGCTGCAAGCTTGAGGACCACATATTTCCAGCTCTGTGTTTTCACAGGATTTGCCATGAGGAACCTCCACATGATGAGTTACCATGAAAGCTGTTGCCAGATTCTTCAGTGCATTTTCATCGGTACTGGCTACCTGTGCATCAACTATTCTATCGGCTGGGGCAGTTGTTTCAGGCTCTTCTTCTGAGGTGTTCTCATTTTCTTCTTTTTCTGGGATTTTGGCTTCTTTAATTTTTTTGTATAGCTCATTCCTCTCCTCGTGCAGAGCTCTACAGAGGTTCTCTAGTCTTCCAATTTTCATCACAAAGCACTCGTATTCTTTAGCCCTCACTGCTTTCTGTGATTTTAGAAGGGAGAAGAAAAATGACAGCAATAGGATAGAAAGCAAAACAGAAGATTATTGAAACAAACAAAATCTTACCTTCAAAGAATGTAGGTGGAAGCAGCTGGACTAGAAATTTGGATAAGATTACTTTTTTTTTTTTTTTTTTGGCAACACACATGTATTAGAACCCCAATCACTCTGCTGCTTTTTTGGGAAAGAAAGGGATAAGGCAACTCCATGCTTCTCATTTAGAGATTCTGAAATCTTGAAGCTGCTGGGGATTGCTATTTTTTAGCATTGGATTGGAAGGGGAAAGTAAGAACTCTGATCAATACTATGGGAGGGATTTCCTTGCAGAAAGGAATAACAGAATAACTCTGTTGGTAGTGAATAAGGTGATATAAGACCCCATAATTTGTGTAGCTTTTGATGCAATAATAGTAATAGTGGCTAGTAATTAATAATTGCTATTTCATATGGCTTTTTAAAGTTTGCAAAGTGTTTTACATTATATTATTTGATCCTCACAACAATCTTATGACTTGGCTGTTTATTATTATTATTATTATTATTATTATTATTATTATTATTATTATTATCATCCCCATTTTACAGATGAGGACACTGAGACTAAAAGAAGGTAAGTGACTTGTCAAGGTTCCATGCCTACTTTTGAGGCAGGATTTTAACTCAACTCTTCATGTCTCCAAGTCCAATGTTATATTCACTTATGATCTACTATATGACAGAGATAAATTTATACTTTGACAAATGCAGTTTTGTTCTTAGAGAAAACTATTATATATCTATGATGACTGATCACCTCTTCTTCCTCTCCTCAGCAATATGAAATATATTTGGAGGAGGAAAGAGAAAGAGAGGACAAGGGATGGGGAGAGGTGTATATGATGCTCTCCTGGAAGGACCAGCCATGCACATATTGTATTCAGGCAGGTGTCTCCTATCAAGGACAGAGCAGTAAATTGAAATGATGGCATTCCCCTGAGACAGACTTTTGAATTAAGGAAAACATGTAAATTAGGGTCACAAACCTACTTACAATCCCTGGTCTAATTCTAGATCATTTTTGTGCGTATTATCGTTGGCTATATTTTAATATGGCAAGTCCCTGAAGAGCCTGGCCATTTTTCACTGACAATAATTTTTGCCATTATGTTGCAGGCCTTTCCTTAGCATGGCTGTTTTGGCTGAAACCTAGAAAAGCTATGACAGAATTTTCTCACCTCTTCAATCATGTCCAGGAGTGCTTTGTTACAGTTTTCAAATCTTGATTTCCATGTGGCTGTATCTTTTTCCAGCTTTTTCATTTTCTTCGTTGTCTATAATAATGATGATGATAGCTAGCATTTATATGGCGCTTTACAGTTTGCAAAGCACTGTTCAAATATTATCTTAATTTATCCTTACAACAACCTTGGAGTTTAGGTGCTATTATCATCTACATTGTAGAGGTTAAGCGATTTGCCCATGATTACACAGCTAAAAACATCTGAGGTAACATTTGAACAAGTTTTCTTCATTCCAGGTCCCATGTTCTATTTATTTGTGCCATCTAGCTGCCTTATACTCTATAAGAGGAGTATAAGAAACTGATACACCCAAGACTAGTAGCCATCTTCTCCTTCTCCCCTCTAAAAAAGAGATGCTTTTATTACCAATTACTAAGACAAATGAATTTTCCATAGCAAGGAGTAAAGATTTAGGAACGTTAGAATGCTAGAACTGGAAGAGACCTTAAACATTGTCAAGTCTAATCCTCATTTTATATATGGGGAAACAAGCCTAGAGAGGTTAAGTAACTTACCTAGGGTCACAGAAGTAGTAAATGGAAGAACCTAGATTGTTGTTCAGTTGTGTCAGTTGTGTCTAACTCTTTGTGACCCCATTTGGTGTTTTTCTTGGGAAAGATAATGGAGTAGTTTTGCCATTTCTTACTCCAGTTAATTTTACAGATGACAAAACTGAGACAAACAGGGTTGAATGACTTGCCCAGGGTCACAAAACTAAGCGTCTGAGGCCAGACTTAGACTCAAGAAATGAGTCTTCTTGACTTCGGGTTTGGAAGTCCATCCACTGTGCCACCTAGCTGCCCTTCAGATTCTAACACATCTTCAAATCTAGTACTTTTCCCCCTGTACCCCTATGCTTTCTTCACATTTTAGTTCCCAATATATAACTCTGGACCTATTTGTTCTTTCTTTTGGTAAGGAATAGTGCAACTTTACATGTGTATTAGCTGTTTTTGGTTGCCATATCACATCATTGACTTCTTATGAACTTGCAGTCTACTGAATCCCTTACATCTTTTCCCAGACTACTATCATCTAGCAATAGATCCCTTCTCTTGTGAGAGAACTTTTGTGTGAGGTTGACTTTTTGAATCCAAGTATAAATTTATCTCTGCTAAATTTCATCTTATTAGGTGTTATTCTTCTTGTTCTTTCCTTCATAGGTTCAGAGGATTCATACAGAGGTTTGTACTACTCTTTCATTTATCAAAATATCTACCACTGTATTGAGCAGTATTTCAGAGATAGGCAAAGGATTTTGAGCTCTGTGTCCTTAGACCATTCAGTTCAAACCCTTCACTTAAGAAGTAAGGAAATTGAAACCCAGTGAAGGGAAATGCATAAAAAATTATTTGGAAGTCACATATAATTGAAATATACTTGACACATCTAGGTAAATTTTCTCTGGCTTCCAGTGTGAACTATGGCTACTCTATGCCTTGAATAAACATTTGCTTTGTTTCTCATATATACATGTTTACAGCTAGAAGAAGTCATTATTGATAATAATTGTAAATGAAAGTCCAGCCCTCAGTAGAATAGTCTTCTCTATAGTGTGTGTTCATTTCTCCAATTTAAGACCAGGGCTTCTTGCTCATACATAGAAGAAAAAATAATTTCTGGAACCAAATTGGCATTGAGGATGGATCAATCATGATCATGAACATTATTTTAATTTTAAATAACTTTAGCTACACTCTCATGTGTGATTTAAAGTTCTTTTTGGCTGTACTTTCTAACTTTGTCCCTTTATGGTGAAAAATGAAGCCATCTCAAGTCCTTGTCTTTATTTTTTCCTAATTCTGTTTTTGTTGTTGTTGTTATTTTAGTTTTAATTGATCAATCACTCCAGAAAGGGGGAACTAATTCCTAATTTGAAATTGGCTTTGGTAAAACTTCTTAATATTTGCTATGTAATAGACATATATACAGGCAGTTCAACTACAAAAATTTCAAAAATGCTAGTTTGTTCCAATTTGATTGCTATATTAGAGAACATTCTGCTCATAATTCAAATTTTGAGTTAATTTTCATGTGATTCCTTTGGTGAGAAACAGGGAGGGAAGTCAGAAAATTGTATCACTTCCCTATAACTCATAAGTCACAACCCTTGTGATGACCATTTCCTTAAGCAAACTTCAGGTCTTTGTCAAGGTAAGGTGGCGTATTTATTGTAGGTTTTCTTGCAGTAGAAGCTATGAGCAGAGAACACCTGGTCTAAACCATCCCCTACCCTTCCTTCTGCCATGGGCTTAGGCCTGAGGCTGGGAGTTGCAGAGACCTGCCTAGCTTTGTGCAGCTCAGGGTGGAGCCTTGGTCAAGGCTAGTTGTGGGGCAAGACTGTGGATGTGGCTATTATGTATTTCTTAACCATTTAATATGTATAAAACTGTGCTACCACTTTTAAAATTAGGTTCCTCTCTTTTAAAAAATGTATCACTAGTGAAGTTTTTGAGCATTGTGCCACAGCTCCATTTTCACCATAAGCTCTGTGGTTTTTATTGTGCAATTTTGCTTAGCATCGTGCTTTTTGGGAGGACCTGCATTATGTTATGGCAGAATTACTTGTGTGTTCACATATACACTATATATGTCATATAGCATATTTGTACTTTATATATTTCATATTTGTGCTACATATAGTGATATAAATATATATATACACACACATATATATTTAGATACATACATATGTACTTAAATGCATATATATGTGTTTATATGTATATAAAAATCATATGTGTACTAATATATTTCTGTGCATATTGTATATGTACATATTTTTCATGATGACTTATGAAATCTATTCTTAAATGCTTCTTATATTTATGAGTTGGCATATACTATTTTCCAAGCATAGTTCTGATATTGACTATTATTATGAAGGGAATGAATGGAAAGGAGACTTTATTCCTTGTAAAAGTTTAGCAATATGACTATTTTTCTTTGTTACAAGAGAATATTTGATGTCAGGGGTATATATCAGGAAATAACTGTTAAAATTGTTTTTAAAAGTTGACAAAACTTAGTTTTTAAAAAGAAAATGCAATGCGTATGTACAAGCATTTCTGGGAGAGATGCACCTACACATAGGGACTAGTTTTATGTTGAAGAAGTAAGGGAAGTAACATAATGACCTAGGGTAGAAGGATCTAGGGACTAGACTGGGAAGCAGGAGATCTGAGTTATAGTCCAAACTCATTACTAATTAGCTGTAACCTTGAGCAGATCACTCCATCCCTTTGCACCTTAGTTTTCCCACCTGTGAAGTTGTGGGATTGGTTAAATGATTTCCAAGATTTGTTCCCACTCTAAAATTTCACAGCTCTAAAATGGAGAATCAAAGCAATTATTTATATTTTTTTTAAAAAAGTGAAATGGTAATTAAATTCTAATGGATACTTTGTAGCTTAGGAGAATAGCTCCTTTTAACTTAAGTGCTTATCAAGTTAGCATAGATCACAGGGTTGCCCTTTCTTTAACTCTCAGCAAACAGTAAAGAGAAAGTTTGACTTTCCTTTCTACTCCCTCCCTATACCATGAAAACAAGTGAGGATGAATCATTTTCTTTTTCTTTGGACAGTTGCTGAGACTATTTTACCACAAACATACCAATAAAAAATACAGCCACGATCTCTTCCAAATCTATAAACATTTCATGATTCTGTGAGAGGCACTGTAGTGTCATAACCAGAGATGAATGAGCCCAAAGGAGAATTGGTTGTCAAAATGTAAAACACCAGAACAGTCTGGATGATAAGTGGTACTCACTTTATCCATTTCCTGCTTGAAAGTGGCAAATACCTCATTGCTTTTTGTCAGCGTATTCTGGAACTCTTCAAACCTCTCAGAGTAGAGAGTAAGCTGCAAGCACAGGAAAGAGGGGATCTATTATAGGAGTTGCATTCAGAGTGATTTAGGATCAAAACACTGTGCTATGGCTTATTATTTGGGAAGAAAAATGATTATGGCTACATACAATGTGATTCTAGAAACATTTGGAGCTCTAATAACCCTTATGGACTCAGCCTAGGTCAGTGTTCAATGAAATATAGTTCAACTCATTTATTGAGTGCTTACTGCATGCATAGCACAGGGCTGGGGCTGTGTAGGATTCACAACTGATATCAGTTAATCAATCAACAAGCATTTATTGAATGCCTGTTATGTGATAAGCACTGGGAATACAGATAAAAAGGTAAGACATTCTCTGCCCTCAAGGAGATTTGGGGGTAGGGGATAAATACAAGATAGCTATATGAAAAGAAATATAAACTTGAATCCTTCCTAACTATGTCAACTTAAATCCTAATACAGCCACGGCAATTCAGAGTTGGAAGGGACCTTGGAAAACATCAATTCCAACCTTTACCTGAACAAGGTCTTCCATTACAGTCTCCCTGGTAGATATATTTCTGAGTCAGACTCTGAGATTAACTTTGTTTCAAAGCAATCTTTCATTTAGAAATAACAATGACTGAATCTATTTCATTTAAAAGGATTTTTTAAAACATTTTTTGACAAGTAAAAGTTTAAAAGCATTCAAAGAATGTTAAAAAAAAACAAAACAAAACCCAATTGTTTATTTAGGATGTGTCCAAAGACCTATGATATTAACTTTAGAAACAAGTCAAGTGACCATCAACAGAAGTGATGGCTGTGGGGTATTGTGGTCTTCTCTAAGTTTCCTGACTGAGTGGGACTCATGGTCCATAGAAGCCTGGTTTTATAGGCTATGTAAGTTACACTGCTTCAGTCATTGATTTTCTGAATCTTCCTTCCTCTTTGATAGTGTTGAGTAGGTAGGTGTGTTATTTGGTCGATAGTGTTGGCATACCAAAACTGTAAATGTTCCTCCCTGTTGAATTGCTGATTGTGACCTTACAAAAATTGTATCTTTAGGTAGCAATTGTGTTCCACTGATCTTTTTTTAGGCCATCAATTCTGTCCTTTCATCCTGAATGATTGAAAAATGAAGCCATGCAGACCTGAGAAATGAACACCAGCTCAGAGGATCTCTAAGTTTCATTCTAGCGCTAATAGTATGTGATTCTGACAATCCCTGTTTGTTGGAAGCCCTTAAAAATTGGTTTCGAATTGAATCAGGAATTTCTAGTGCTATACAAAATAAGCTTTAAAAAAATCTCTCCTATTTAACTTTGTTTTGTGATTAAAACAGACAAACAAAAATTCTGGTAGAATAGTGTTTGCCATTTTAAAAGGGGAATCCTTTTAAACTTCCTGTTGAATTTATGGATTTGAGAAGTTCTGTGGATTAGGTACAGCTAATTTCTTGATGTTCAAATTTGGGGATATGGAAAGTCAAAAAAGGAGGAAGGCTGAGTGAGATTAAATAGAGGTAGCTGCATGAAGGGCTTTCAGAAATACCCTGTGGGGAAGTAGGTTTTGGGGAACCATAGGGAGAGCATGAAGTGAAAATAAATTAGACTATAACAAGGATTTAGAACAAGTATACTTTGGTGTTTTTTTAAAAAAATAATAGAGTATAGAATAAGTCACACTGGAAGGGGAAAGTTCGTGATTGCTTCCCTCTCCCTCCCCCAAAAGAACATTATCCATAAAAAGATTTATTCAGCCTCTCATAAATAGATAGTTCTTGACTATATGCAAATAGATTTATGCACTTCTTGCATTATCTCAGCTAAATCTGGAAACCTTCTGACTTTCTCACATCCTGCTGATTTATTCCCTAAGCATCCCATAATAATTGGGGCATTTCTCCTTGAAACACTAGGGAGTCCACAGCTTCAGCTTGAAGGATTCCAGGGGAAGTCTCTTCCATTTGAATGTGTCATTGACTCTTTTCTCATGGAAGGACTGCTAATGCTTCTCTGGTTTCATCATTCACTTTCTCCTGCTCCTGTTCATTCTGGGACATATAAACCATTCTAGGAACTTGCTAGTTCCCAGTCTCTGCCTATTGAAAACCTTTTCTGGGCAGAGCAAAGATGGTGGAGTAAAAGCACAAACTTGCTGCGGGCTCCAGCTTCAGCTATCTCCAATACCTATAAAAAAAATGACTCTAAACAAATTTTAAAGCTACAGAATCCACAAAGAGACAAAAAAAATCTGCTGAAGGCAGCCTGGCAGGCCAACAGGAAAGGTCTATCACAGCATGGTGGGAATGGAGTGCAGTCCCCAGTGAACCATAGTTCTGGCCCCAGGGAAGCCCTGACCAGTGCCCAGACTGGCCAGAGCAGACTTCAGGAGAGTAAGTCACCAGTAGCTGTTGTGGTTTCCAGACTCGTCAACCCATAAACGCCAAAGAGAAAATAAAAGGTCAGTCAGGAGCTCTGTTGTAAGAGTTAAGGAACAGCTTGGTCTGGCCCCTGCCCCTGGGGTAAGAAGTGGCAGCAGGTGCTGTGGTACTGTGTGGCTGCTTTCAGAGCTCCCAGCCTTCAGGTTATAGGGGGACTAAGTGACCATTCAGAGAGTAATTGCTTTTGCTTTGACTTGCCTGGATCTGGATCACAGTCTTGGATGGTGGTCCTGGGCTGTGTGGCCAGTGAGGCAGAGCTTGTGGGGGCTGTAGAGAGGGCACCCAACTAATAGCTCCAGCAGCTGTGAAAATCCCAGCAATTTGGGACAAAGCTTTCTCTATTCTGTAAGCAGAATTCTACCATAGCAAAGAGCTCAAAAGTCAAGTAATTGGCAAAATGAGGAATGGCAATGAGACCATACAATCATTTTTGGGGGACAAAAAAGGATCAAAGCATGAAACTGGAAGAGGACAATGAAGTCAGAACTCCTGCATCAAAAGCTTCCAAGAAAAATATAAACAGGTCACAGGCCATGGGGGAGCTCAAGAAGGATTTTGAAAATTAAGTAAGAGAAATGGAGGAAAAATTGGGAAGAAAAATGAGAACAATGGAAGAAAATCATGAAAAGTGAGTCAACAGCCTGCTAAAGGAGACCCAAAAAAATTCTGAAGAAAATAACACCTTAAAAAGTGGACTAACTCAAATGGCAAAAGATGTCCAAAAAGCCAATGAGGAGAAGAATGCCTTAAAAAGCAAATTGGTCAGATAGAAAAGGAATTTCAAAATTCACTGAAGAGAATAATTCCTTCAAAATTAGATTTGAGCAACTGGAAGCTAATGACTTTATGAGAAATCAAGATACTATAAAACAGATCCAAACAAATGAAAAAAATAGAAGGCAATGTGAAATATCTCATTGGAAAAACCACTGACCTGAAAATAGATACAGGAGAGATAATTTAAAAATTATTGGACTGCCTGAAAGCCGTGATCAAAAAAAGAAACTAGAAATCATCCTTGAAGAAATTCTCTTGGAAAATTGCCCTGATAAAATAGAAATTAAAAGAATTCACCAATCACCTCTTGAAAAAGATCCCCAAAAGAAAACTCCTAGGAATATCATAGCCAAATTCCAGAGTTCCCAAGTCAAGGAGAAAATATTATAAGCAGCCAGGAAGGAACAATTTTACTATTATGGAAACACAATCAGGATAACACAAGATCTAGCAGCTTCTACATTAAGGGATTGAAGGGCTTGGAATATGATATTCTGGAGTTCAAAAGAGCTAGGATTAAAACCAAGAATCACCTACCCAGCAAAACTGAGTATAATGCTTCAGGGGAAAATATGGTCATTCAATGAAATAGAGGACTTTCAGGCATTCTTGATGAAAAAACCAGAGCAGAACAGAAAATTTGACTTTCAATTACAGGAAGCAAGAGAAGCATGAGAAGGTAAATAGAAAAAAAAAATTAGAAGGAATTTATTAAAGTTGAAATATTTACATTCCTACATGGAAAAATGATAATTGTACCTCATGAGACTTTTCTCAGTATAAGGATAGTTGAAGGGAATATATATGTATACATATATATATATGTATAGGAAGGTGTATGTGTATATAAATATATATGTGAGTGTGTGCATATGCATGTACATGTATACATAGACAAAGGGCAAAGGATGGGTTGAATATGAAGGGATGATATTTTAAAAATAAAATTAAGAAGTGAGAGAGGAATATATTG
>CM053586.1:83541392-83596484 GCA_028646515.1 Pseudochirops corinnae | reverse complement strand
GTGATAGAAGGGAGGGCAGATTGGGGGACAGGGTAGTTAGAAGCAAACACTTTTGACAGGTTCAAAGTGGAAAATAGAATAAGTAGGTGGTGGGGTAGGATGGAGGGAAATATAGTTAGTCTTTCACAATATAACTACTATGGAAATATTTTGCATAACTACACATGTACAACCTATGTTAAATTGCTTGTCTTCCCGGTGGGTGAGGAGGGAAGAAAGAAAAGACTCTGGAACTCAAAGTTTAAAAAAAAAATGTTAATGTATGTTACATGCAACTGGGAAATAAGGTGTACAGGCACTGGGGTATAGAAATCCATCTTGCACTACTAGAAAGTTGGGGGGTATGAGGGAGGATATAAGAGAGAACAGATTGGGGGAGGGGGCATCCAGTAGGCTCACTATTTTGGGGTGGTGGGTAGGGGAGAGACGGAGAGAAAAATTTGTAACTCAAAATCTTGTGGCAATGAATGTTGAAAACTAAAAATAAATAAATAAATTGGAAAAAAAAAAAAAAAGAAAGATACATATCGTGCTTTTAATTCTTCATACTTCACCTGGGCCTGCAGGACTGTCTCTTGTTCTTTTAGCATCTTAGTCTGAAGCTTCCACTCAGCTGCTTGGTTCAGTAACTGTGTAAAAAGAGTATCCAAAAGACAAAAACATATTATGTTAAAAAATCTTTTGAATGGCATTATTATTGCATTTAATATATAAATCTTAGTATTTTTCCTGCCTATTAGCTCTCTTTAAAGGCTTAAGGCTTTTAAAAGAATGTAAGATATATGAAATGGTAATTTATAAAAGCTGGAATGTGTATTGTGGTTTTGATGATGAGTTGATTAGATTTCATGGAAGAAAAAAAATAGAAATATGACTTTCCTGATTATAAAATATCAAATCCAGTAGAATATAAGTTTCTTGAGGGCAGACTAAAATTTTTCATATTTGTATCCTAAAGGCCTTACATGGTATTTGGCACATAGCAAGTGTTAAATAAATGCTTGGATTAAATTAAATCCCCCTCTAGTTCAGTCTTTTACACAATGATTCTCCTTCCTAATATTCCTAATTGATGATTCTCCATCCTCTGCTTGAAGACTCCTAATACTAATGAGAAGACTCAATATTTGACTCCCATTCTCTAAACAAATAGTAGACTATGGAGTATCCCAGTGCAGAATACCTGGCCCTTGCCCTACTCTAATAGTGACAAGTTGCATGGTGGCTTTGCTCTCCTGACTTCTGGGTTTTATTGGAGAACAAAACCCAAGGCAAGAAGTAGGAAATGTGTAGAGACAAGGGGAGGACATACTGTGTCTGTTGTTCCCTTCATCACCCTCAAATTAATATAGAAAGCATGCCAATTGGGTCAGTGGCTACCTTGGAAAAGGGCTGCAGAGAAAAAAATGAGGTGTATTATTACTATGATCTACAAAGCTAGCAGAAGAGAAGTTAAGTAACTTATTACTTTCTTTCTGATGCTATTCTGGTTTACCTACAAGATCTTCCCATTAGTATTCCTCAGTGTTGTTGAGCTATCAGATGACCTAGAATACTTGAGTTAACTTTGCCTCATGTAGGAATTTTAGTTGATAATAGACAGTTATGTCAGTAACAGTGGATCTGGTTTCTTGATCTTTTGACAATTATCAGCATGAGAAACATTGACCTCTGTAAGAGTGGCATTGGTAGGTGTGAATGTACTGCTCTGTCCACCATGCAGACCAAAGGCAGAAGCTGAGACACCTCCGTGGCTCAAAAAGAACTAGAGGGGCAGGTTATTTCTTGCTAGATATAGTATATGTGCATCTGGCCCCCTGGATTATTGGGTTATCCTCCTAGCCAAATGTGTAGCCTGTGGGACTGCCAGTTTCCTTAGTAATACATAGGCCATCCAAATTCTTTCCTTTATTTCTTTACTTATGATTGTCTCCCATATCTACCAATCCTAATTCTAAACATCTCCTTCAAAGTTTATCTCAAGCCTAACCTTTACCAATGCTTCCCTGGTTAAATTAACCTACACTGATAATTCCGTTCTTCAAATTCCTACAGCATTTTTTTGGGGTATCAAACCATCTAGCATTTAAATATATAAACGTCTTATACTGCTCCCAGGTTATTTCATGTATACTTATGATTAGGCTTCTGGAACCAGATTATAAATTTCTCAAAGTCAGAGACTATGTACCCTCTTTCTTTTGACTTCTCCACAGTAACCTACACAATGATGGTTAAATAAGGTTCTTAATAAATTACTATTGACTTGACTTCTTAGTTCAACAAATTGTTAATAGGTGCCTACTATGTGCAAGGTGCTATGTTAGGAGCTAGGGGTACAAAGATTAAACACAACATAGTCCCTGCCCCTCAGGAGCCTATAATCTGATAGAATACAAAAAAATTAAATGTCTGTCCTCCCTTTCTCTATCTCTCCATCTATGTCATAATATACTTTATATATGGATATAGTGTATGAGGATGCTAGTACTTTCCCTAGAACACACAGTAGGAATGTTCGTTTCTAAAAGTCATCTGAACTCAAATGAAAGATAAAGACTAATATTGGTTCCAGGTGACAAATCAGGAAAGGTGTCTCTTTCTTGGTAAAGACTATAGATATTGAATGTTGGCATACCAGAAATGTCCCAGTTGAAGGCAACTACTGGGCAAGTTAATTTAACTTAAACGTTTCTCTTTGTTGTACAGTAGAGCTCAGTAGTGTTTACCAGGTAATGCCACCAGGAAATGAAAGGTATAAAAAACAAAGAGTATCAATTAAAATTTTGGGGAAATAGTAGTATAGATTACAGATACTCCCTAGACTCTGATCATCTACCAAGTGTTGAAGATAAAATTTGGACTTTCCTGCAGTTGGGGGTGGGTAGGGTGAGGAAGCCATTGTTTCTCTTTGCATTTAATAATGGAACCCTCTCCCTCTGTGACTATTCATGAACACGAGAGTTTTTCTGTGACATGGGATTAAAGTATAGCAGACAGATGTTCAGACTGATAAGTACATATTCCTTTTCTCGCTGGTGTCGCTCTTCTGCTTCCTTCATCATTTCTTGGGCTTGTTCCAGTTTCGCATCCACCAGCTTCTGCTGGAGTTCCCGGTGTTTAAATATTTTATCCAGGTGCTGGAGAAGAACAAAGCATACATGTGAAAGAAGGGGAAGAAAAGGATTTATTTATGATAACCTGAGAATTGTCAGATAATATTCCTTTCAACATAAAATCCATTTGCCTTCCCTTTGAGTTACGTGACAAAAAAGGACCCAATGTCAAAAGAACAGAAGTTCAGAGAGCAAGAAAAGTGTATATAGCTCTCTCTTCTGGAGAAGGAAAGGAAATGCTTTGGTGGTATCAAAAATTCCCTGTGTTGGGAATTCCCCATGTCTTCATGTGGCTAGAATCATAGATCTAGAATTGGAAGGAACAACAGAGGCCATCTAATCCAACTCCTCATTTTACATATGAGTAAACTGAAACTCTAGAAAATGAAGTGAATTGCTCTAGATCAGAAAGATTGTACGTACTGGGGGGGCAGAATTTGAATCTAGGTCCTCTAATTCCAGAGTCAGTGCTATTTCCGCTATACCAGTGAACTCCTTGTACCCTGTTTGCTTGAAACTTTTAAGTCCCATTGTAGGTAAAGTCTCCTCAATTTGCTTCCCAGAATTGCCTAACATTGTATTATGCTCCCTTTGTTATATTGCCTGCATTTTAAATAATTATTTATGTGATCCCTGCATTTAAAAATAGTAGGTCCATCAAGTAGAGGTGTCCAATAGCTTTGGAGGAACTCAAAGTGGGAATCCACTTTTTGTTGTCTGTTATTTTCCCTACTGTTGTTAAATCGTCTACCATATTAAAGAGAACAGGTATCTGAGAAGCAGAGAATTGTTATAACTGGAAAAGATCTTTGATTATCTACTACAATCCCTTCTTTTTGTAGCTGAGGAAATTGAAGTCACCTATACTATAGTGACTTCCCCAGATCATACAGCTAGTTAGGGACAGACATATACCTGCTGACTCTTCATCTGTCTGACCCAGAGAAGAAGCCAGAATTCTACAAGGTGACTGATGAAGATTTATGGTAATGATTTTTCAAAATTGTAATATGTATTTCATTTAGTATACTGACTAATGTTTACAATGAAGCACTAGGATGTCTGTGTTGTAGGATTAATGTTATTACTTTTAGTCTCAGCATCAGGATAGGTTGTAATAGTGACTTTTTTTCACAGAATCACCAAATTTCAGAGTTGAAAAAGAGCTCAGAGGCTATATAATCCAACCCACAGTTGAAAAAGAATGCCTTCACTGACACCTCTGACAATGATTAATAATAATTATTATTGCTAGCATTTATGTAATGCCAATATGTACCACATACTCTGCTAAATACTTTACAAATATCATCTCACTTGATGTTCACAACAGCCCTGGAACTAGGTAGGTGCTACTATTATCTTTGATTTACACTTGAGGAAATGGAGGCAAACAGAGATTCAGTGACTTGCCCAAGGTTACACAGTTAGTAGGTGCTGCTGTCTGGATTTGAAATCAGGTCTCTTGACTCCAGGATCAGTACCACCCAGCTGCTTAATAACCATTGGTCTTCCAATCTTTGCTTAAAAAATTCTGGTGATTTAGAACCTACCAAGTCTTTATGCTGGTTTCAAGGAATGTACATAAATCAATGAAGAGCTGTTTGTAGCCCTGTGGGCACAAGATGATCAATCCCAATACTAGACTTAACTGTATCCAAATGACCTGACACTGAATAACTAAGGGCTAATGAACTGGATGAAAATGCAGAGAAAAATGTTCTTCTATTCTCACCACATTAAGAGGTTGGTTTAATTTTAACTCAACCCTGGGAACAAAGGATGGTTCTATAATGCAGAGTACCTCAGATAGATAGAAGTAGCTGCAGGTAATGCATTGCTAGTTTGGAATATTTCTGGGTAACTGGCTTTAAATGCTACCTCTGTCACATTAAACTTCTTTGACCTCAAACAAGACATTTTGAGACCTCATATATAAAATGAGATTAGACTAAAGTTTTCTTTCAGTTCTAATTTTTTGATCATATATGATTATTCTTTCTTTCACTTATCATTTTTCCATGTATCAGTCTATATAGATTCTCCTGGAGATGGATTGAAATTTGTGGACTAGAAAGTAGAATGATAAAACTCTCACATTTATCTTACTATGTGATTGTTTTCTCTTAACAACATTATTACAAAACTCAGTTCTGTACATGTTCCTATTGAGAAATGACAACATTCTAATTGCCATCCTTGTATCTCAGAATGCTACAAACCTCCTTTAGCGAAATCCATAATAATACCGAAAAGATTGGCTTAACCATTCACACTTGAAAAACAAAACGGATGAAAAATGCTTAATGTTTAAATTGTGATATAGTTGCATGTTGAATTAGTCTGTCTGTCTATCTCTCTTTCCATCCATCCATCCATCCATCCATCCATCCATCCATCATCTATTTCTTGGATAGGTAGGGCAGATAGAGAAGCTGAACCCAAAGAAAGTCATAGGATTAGATTCTCTTTGTAAAATGGCCATTACTTTCAATGGTTCTAAACTCTTTGCCATTGCATTTCTTAATACCACTATTTTTCTAATAGAGAGGTAGCATAGTGTAATAGATAGAGGTCCTGCCTGAAAGTAAGAGAGATCCAGATTTAAGATATGCCTTGGGCACACATTGATTGTGTGATACATAGACATGTCACTTCAATTTTAAGTCTACCATGCAACTCGCCAAGACAAGTTGTCTGTTAGTGGAGGGAATTTTCACTCGAGGTGTTTCCTTCAGTGATGAAGGTCAGATACAGACCAAAGCACAAATAAAGAAAGTCTCTCCTCCTCTCCTCCACCCACCTATCTTCTAGGAATATACTATATGTCTATGAGTCATGGAATATCGTAATTTCAAAAGACTTAAAATGACAAAAAAAGTAAAGGCAATGAAAAGATACATGACAGGCATAAGATGACTGTAATAGATCACCACCAACAATCTGCATTCAAAAAGTGATGCAAAAAACATTACTGAGGAACCATCTGACCAGAAAAAGAATTGGGTCACTTATACAATTAGAATGAAACATTATGGAGGGATAGTCTGAGTGGTATGGATTGGTACTTTGGTGATACTAAAAAAAAAAAAATGGAGGGTAGCTTTTATTCCATTAGGTATGGAGGTATGGAAAAACATAGGATATGAATTGTACAGGATGACATGGGTTTTAATCTACATCAGTGAAGGGAGAATGCACACTGATGGAACTATGCATTTACTCAAGAAGAAAGAAGGGTTGCTAAAATCAACCCCCCCTTTTTCTAGCAATATTGGGCTATCTTCCAAAGGGAAAGCTATGGTTTAGATCATGTAATTTTACTTTTTATTTTTTTCTAGCTACTTTGAGGATACAAATTCAGATGAACTTCTTCAACCCTTTCAACTGAGTGATTTAGTAATGTTATCCATGATCCTCTTGTTTTATAAAGAAAGCTGTTCTTAAATATTAGCCCATTAAATAGTGGGTCAAAAACCTTATTCCCCCAATTTCCTTTGCTAATTATAGCTAGCATGTACAGAATATTTTAAGGTTTGCAAAGTACTTTGGATATGTTATCTCATTTGATCCTCACAACAACTTTGTGGAGGTAGGTGCTATTATTATCCCCATTTTACAGATGAGGAAACTGAGGCCAAAGGGGTTAAGTGACTGGCCTAGGGTCACACAGTATGTATCTAAGGCAGGTTTTGAACTCAGGTTTTCCTTAGTCAAAGTCCAGCAATCTATCCACCTTACCGTCTATTTACCCCGGTGGCTCAGTGTCCCAATTTCTGTGTGGCTTGATATGGTTCTCACCTCTTCTCTGAGTTCATACTGATCAATGATGCTTTTCAGTTTCTCTGCTAGCTCTGTGTTCTCTTGGCATAGTGTCATGTTTCTTTCACTCTGTTGTTCAATCTGAGCCTGGATGTCACTCAGTGTGTCCTGAAAATGACTTGTGATCTCTTTCCTTTTCTCATCTTCCTCACGTGCCCTCTGGAGAGTTTCCTCCTGTTGAAAAGAAGAACAGTATTTGGGTTTATGAGTTTCAGTAACTCCCGTGTCCCCACATTTACAAATTCTTTTCAGGCCGAAGATCCAGTAACAAGGTGAAGAAAAATAATAATTAAACGTGTATAAGAGGTTTTGAGTTCTTTTCCAAATCATACTGCTAAACCTTGAAGTAAATATGTAAGGGATATACAGGCCAACACACAAACATCAATGATGGGTGAATAGTTAGTTTCTGGAAACAGGTGCTGTGAACACCTTGTATCTAATAGTTACTTATGAATAGGCCCATCTCAAAGATGACTAGGCTCCAGCTGAGTGTTTGAATGAGCTGCAGTGATTTCTACCAAGCCCACAATACCGAGTTCTGATCTGTCTGTGTTTAGCTGAAAACAAAGGTCACTTCCTTGCCAGGAGTTAAAAGTGATGGTTTAAATCATCCACTTCTGTGGCTTACTATTAGAAGGAAGAAAATTGACCTTGCACCCCTATGATAGCCACCAAGGCACATCAACTGCCTACTAATATTATTGAAGAGTTATAAGTACACCCTGATAATAAATAGTACATTCTCCTCTTTTTTAAGAAAAAGGTTCTCTAAAAGATCAGTAACAAGGTGAACTAAAATAGTTACTGAGCAGTTGCACTAGTCTTGGCAAACCTGATGGATAGTGAGCTTTTGTAAGAAAGAACAGGCATGTGTCACACAGGGTAATTGACACGTTCACTGGAAAATTCTGATTCTGGGTGCAATGATAAGTTTTGAAGCCTTCTAAAACTCTAAAAGAAACATCTAATTTTCCCTTCTTTCACTTTGTTAGCATGGTAGAATTGGAAATTAACTTTCATAATGTCATTTCTTTTCCCTTTTTCCTTCTAAATCAAAAGTCTCCATTCATTCAGACCCACTGACAATATACCAAAATTTCCCACACATCTATATTGAGTGCTGTTTGCTTTGCGAGTCTTATTCTCATTCTTTTAGAGTAAAAGGATTTAATGTTTCCATGTAAAAATAAAGATAGAGACACTTACACAGCTGGCAAATCACATATAGACATTGAAGGGTTCCTTTATAGTCTGTTTGATTAATTTATAATATACAAGGACATTTTATGCATTCATCATTGGAAAGTAAAAACTGTATAATACAGAACTTTCTAACAAAAGTGCCTAACAAGTTCAAATTAAGTCCTGAAGAACTTTTTTTTTTGGTAGTGTTTGTGTGTGTGTGTGTGTGTGTGTGTGTGTGTGTGTGTGTGTGTGTGTATGTGAGGTAGATGGCATGGGGAGGGCAGGAGAATTCTGTAAACAACAGTAGTTCTGCCTCATCTTTACCATGGATAAGACTCACATAGGATAGGCAGGCACAGATAGGTTGCAATTAGCATTGTTGGAGGGAACTCTCAGACTGATGAAGTCACAGTTTGAGAATTTGAGTATTTTATAGTTCACACTATATTCACAACAGTCCTGTGAAATATATGGTGCAAGCTCTATTATCCTATGGTTTTTCATCTGAGTTCACCATCCACATCTCCAACTTACTGCTGGGCATTTTGTTTATTTCAATAAGCATTAGATTAAGCTCTTACTATTTGTAAGCTACTGTGGAGGTGCTGGAGATATAAAGAAAAAAAAAATCTTAAATCATCCTTGCCCTCAAGGAACTTACATTCTACTCTTAGACCCAGCATATACAAAAGTAAGTATAATACAAAGAAAATTGAGGAGGAGGAGATCATGAAGAACTAGGGAGGAACAGGGGATACTTCACTGAGAAGACTGTGGCACCTGAATTGAGCTGGAAGTAAGATGATGATTCTGACCAATGGAGATTTGGAGAGAGTGCATTCCAGAAGTGGAGGAATGGTTTTTGAGGAAGCAAGAGATAGAATATCAAGTCCAGGAAATGGCTAGGAATCTCATTTGTCTGGGAAGGGAAATGGTAGGCAGTAAGACTGGAAATGTAGGTAGAAGCCAGACTGTGAAGGGGTTTAAATACCAGGGAAAGCATTTGAATTTTATCTTATAGGCAACAGGAAACCATTAAAAGCCTTTGAGCATGGGAGTAACAGTTGTGTCTTAGGAAATTACTTTGGCAGCTGTGTGGAAAGGGATTAGAGAGGGAAAGAGACTGGCAACAGGGAGACCGATGAGAACGTTCTTATGCTTGTTCATGTGGGAATAATGAGAATTTGAACTAAGTGGTGACTATGTGAGTTGAGAGGGGAAGGGAATAGATTAGAGAGATGTGGGAATAGAATTGACAAATCTTGGTGACTGATTTGCTGGGAATGAGGTAAGGGAGAGGGAAGAGTCCAGCATGGCTCTGAGGCTTTGAACTTGGATCATTGAAAAGATTGCCCTTAATGGAAATGGGAAATGTGGTGAAGGTGTGTAGATTCTTTGGAAGAAAAATAATTAATTCAATTTTGGATGTGTTAAATTTGAGGTGCTAATGGGACGTCAAGGTGGTATCCAGCAGGCAATTAGCAGTGTTGGAGAATAAGGATGGATAAATGTAAATATAATAATTATCTGCATAGACATAATACTTGAACCCTTGGAAGCTGATGAGATCACTGAAGGAACGTGTATAATATAGAGAATAGGACCCTAGATGGAGCTCTGGGGAACTCTTCTGGGGAACCCCACAGGTTAAGTGAGGGCAGAAGATTGATATTGAACCAGCTAAAAGAATAAAAGAATGCTTAGACAGGTAGGAAGAGAACTAATGAAGAGCAGCATCATAAAAAAAAATGAACTTAGAGTACCTAAAAAGAAACATATCCCAAATCGTACTTTTCCATCTTTCTCCCAAAACTTGCTCCTCTTTCTGATTT
Source organism: Pseudochirops corinnae (assembly GCA_028646515.1). NCBI lineage: Eukaryota > Metazoa > Chordata > Mammalia > Diprotodontia > Pseudocheiridae > Pseudochirops > Pseudochirops corinnae. The sequence goes on along the minus strand of CM053586.1, from coordinate 83,586,526 downwards.
TACTATTTCTTCTAGGAGTACTACATTCTCCTAGTCTCTGGTATTCAAAGTTTTGGTGTTGTCTTTGAAACTTCATTTTCTTTCAACTCTCATGTTCAACTGGTTACCAGGTCCTGTTGATTCTACCTCCATAACAGCTCTCATCCATCTCCTTCTCTATTCTCATTGCTATCATCCTAGAGCTCTCCATATAACCTACCCAGACTATAGCAATGAACTCCTAATAGCTTCCCCACCTCCATTTTCTCCCTTCCATATATATGTGTATATATATATATGTATATATATATATGTATATGTGTATGTATCTATACACACACACATATACATATGTACATACATAGACACACACACAGCACAGAAATATACATATACGTGTACATCTGGTCACATCACTTTTCTGCTTAAAAATCTGTAGCAGCTCCCTATTGCCCACAAAATAAAGTTCTAACTTTTTGTTTGACATTCAAGGCCCTCTACAACCTGGCATGAATCAATCAATTAACAAGCATGTACCTTTCTAGTCTTATCTTGAATTTCTTCTCCATATATACTCTATGCTCCAGCTACACTGGATTATGTAGTTTCTAGATGAATCCACTGAAGTTTTTAAAAATATAGCATTTTTAAATTTTAAATTAAAAGTTATGATTTTATTTTGAATATTAATACACCAGAAAAAAATAGTTCTTTTATGTCATAAAATATGCCCTTGAAAATGGTAACAATCCTCACATCGCTCTGGTTTGTTCTATTAGGCTTACATGGATGGCTGAGCACAGATTACAGACTTCCTAAAAGCCTGTATTTTCCAGTGGTTTTCAAGAAAGCATCTGGAAGTATCCTGTGACAGCCTTGCCCATATGAAGCAAACAGAGCCTAAGAAAGAGTAGGACCTCTTGCTAAAGTTCCTTAGCTTTTCCTTAGGGTTACTCCAGTTTTTATCTCCTACAGAAAGACCAAAGTGAAACAAAGAAGAGGGAAAACAATTTGTTATAGACATCAGTCTGCTAGTGAGGACCCACTCCCTAGCCAGCTTAGCCTGCTATCACAAAAAATAGAGCATTTTGCAAAAGATACTGTGTCAATAGGCATAGTAATGCTTCTGTCTCTCTGAAATTTTCTTCTAATGTCTTCTATCATCCTAATATGAATTATTCATAAAAGTCACTAAGGAAGGCTATTCTAGTGGAGCTATGTACAAGGATCAGAGTAGTTGGTTTGGTGAGACTTATCACTGAGTTGGTCACAGGATTTTCTAGTCATAGCAATTCTCAAGTCTGTTGGCTCAGGTGTAGAGGGGTCATCATCCATGCTGGTAGTAGGATGGGATTTGGCACTGACAAAACTATAGATTTCTTAAGTGTGCAAAAGTAATATGAATTATAATTTAAGAATTTTAAAAGTATATCTGTATGTGTGTATCTAAAATAAATATATGTATGTGTTGAATAACATTTGTGTGCACGGTCCTATTTTTGAGGTGTTACAGAGGGTTAGGAGAGACTATACTGACTGACCTTGAGAAATCAGCTCTACAATAGAAGTAGGAATATACCAGTCTTTGTGATGTATATTTGATTTTTAAGAACCCATTATTTAATAATAGTTGGTAATATTAACTCTGTATAGGTTAATGCAGAGCTGAATAGGAATGGGTGCAGGGGAAATTCTGATCAACTTCGAATCAGGACTAACTTTGTTGGCAAGGCACAGAGGAAAGTGAATCAAGACTTATGGTCAAAGGACCAGGGTTCGAATCCCCAAATTCTGACCTGTTACTTAAAATCCCTGTACCTCAGTATCTGTTAATGTAAAATGAAGGGTTTGAATTAGGTAGCCTTTGAGGTCCCTTTTAATTCTACTTTTTTTTTTCTTTTTGGATGCAGAAGGGCAGGGCAATTGTGTTTAAGTGACTTGCCCAAGGTCACATGGCTAATGTCTGAGGCTGTATTTGAACTCAGGTCCTCCTGACTCCAGGGCTGGGGTTCTATTCACTGCACCACCTAGCCACCCCTATTTAATTCTAACTTGATGATCCTACGATCTCAAGGTACTATTATCATAGGATGCTACTTAGTCAACAAGCATTTGTGAAGCTACTATGTGTCAGGCAGTATGTTAAGCAGTGGGTATACAAAAAAAGATCAAAGAATTTTAGAGGTCATTTAGTCCAACCCCTTTATTTTGTTCATGATGAAATGGAGACCAAAAAGGGTTTAAATGATTTCTTCAAGGTCCCACAAAGCACTTACTATCCAAGCTGGGGGTAAAACAGTGTGCATCTCCTGACTTCAGATCCAATGTGGTTTTCATTATTTTATATTCTCTCTCTGAGAGGGATGTAAAAACCACAAATAAGAGTCTTTTATTGCTTTGCTAGCCAACAGTAGGAAGAGAATGGGAAATCTTCACAGCATGAAGCAACTCCAGACTCAAAGAATGTTAGAGATGGAAGAGACTTTAACAATTTCTTTTAAAGATGAGAAAACAGAGACCCAGAAAGCTTAACTGACTGGCTCATGGACACACAAACTGGGGAGGAGTCAGCACTAGAATTCATGATTCATGAGTCCTTTTTGTCCATTTTATGGATGCAATATTTAGTTTTGAACAATGATATGACAATGCTAGAATTTTGCAAAAGATACATTGCCAACAGGTAAAGAAAAGCAGGTAAAATAAAGTTTAACTCTTGCCTCCACTGACTTGGAAATTGCTATTATTTCATTACTAGTTGAGCTGAAGTATTTTATTGTTATCGTTTACCAAAGTCTTCTTAGAATGTGCAGATTAAAAATGCAACCAAAATTGCAAGAGAGAATATCTAAAATGCTTATAGGAACAGACTTTCTCTAGCACCTTCAAATATTTTAGATCAGGTATTCTTAACCTACTTTGTGTCATGTACTCCTAAGGAGGCTGGTGAAGTCTATAGACTCTCAGAATCATGTCTATAAATAACTGGAGAAAATGTTAAATTTCAGTTAGAAGTCAATAAAAATAAAGTAAAAACCCTCCACCATGAAGAAGCCTGTAGACCCCAGGTCAAGAATCTTTGTTTCAGTATCACCAGTTTAAATTAATGAGGTGGTGGTGAGGGGTGTACTAGATGATTCCTAAATTCCTTTGAAGCTCTAAAACTCTGTGACCTATAATTATAAAATAGTTTTTCATCAAAGCAGATATCCTAGAAGTGCTTCTATTGGTCAACTTTTGATCACTTTCAGTTGCAGTTCTATTCCTTACAAGTGTATTATGATATTTTTTGAAAACTATTCCAATATCAAATATATGCATATATATGTATACACACATATGAAAGTAAAGTCTCCTTGATCTGTTGAAGAAAGAAGTTTATATTTCCATCAGGAATGGTGGAAACAACTTTGGATGGTTATAGCAATACATGTTGGCATTCCCCACCTCTACTTTTTCTAGCCTCCTAGAATTATAAGTATGTGGTAACAGCTAGAGTGTGGTCATGGAAAATAGTGTTCCTTCTTCTTTATATCAATCCATATAGCTTCTCTGCCATATCTTCAAATCCCTTTATTCTTTATTTTCAAGTCAAATTAAAATTTTTTTATTCTAGCTGCTGCTTTGCTAAAACGATGATATAGGAATTCTGCAAAGGGGCCTAGGTTTGGTGTCAGAAGACCTGGGTTGGCCTCTGCTACTAATTACTTTTGGAAATGTAGGCAAAACATTTCTCCTCCCTGGGCCTGTTTCATCATCTGTAAAAAGAGAGGTTGGGATAGATGATCTCTTAGGTCCCTCTTAGCTCTAAAAATCTAGGTCCTTAAATGTTAAATTAAAAATTAAACAGGAGAATATAGATAAACACATCAGGCTACTGTTAGTGAAGACAATTCTCAAGTTACAAAGACTTCCCACACTCACTCCCTCTCCCCAGTCCATGTTTATTATTTTCCTCAGCAGAGCCTTTGCAATGATACCAGGTTTGAATGTTACTGAAACCATCGCTCCTGGCAACGAGGTAACCTGAGAATTAGAGATGCCCATCACACTGGATTCCCCATTTCCCAGAGAACAAATGTGATCTTTTGATTAAAGAAGAGGTCAAGGTATTAGGGCCCTTAGTTTGCTTCTGGTTTTGTGTCTAAGGCTTGAACATTTAGGAAAGTCTTTTAATCTCCCCCTGTCCCAGTTTGTCCCTTTGTGAGCATGGGTAATAATGCATACCTCAGAGGAACATTGGTGTTTAATTAATTAATGTTTGTCAAATGCTTCAGGATCCTTAGCTGAAAAGGAGTATTGTAGAAGTGGGAAGTATTATCTATTAGAGAGCAGTGTCTTGCCAGCACTGAGCAGAGCCAGTGTCTGTGTGTAATCAAATTAACCACACTGCTGAAGGCTTACACCATAATTAGGGAAAACACACACAGACAAGTGAAGTGATCACTCCATTATTTTTAGTAGGAATTATTGTCTGAAGAGCTCCCATGTTTTCCCAATTCTTTCTATATGCCTATTTACAGAATGACTATTCTAGTGCTTACTGTAAACATTACCTTGTCGATTACCTTGTCTGTAATTTTTCTTGTAATTTAAACCTTTTGGGGGATTCCCATTATACATGCTTAAAGTTTTTGGTTCTTAGAAATTTTGTGCATGGATAGGACTGAAGGTTGGCACTTAATAACTGAGAAGCAACATGATGTATATATTGGTAATAGCACTGGAGTTGGGCATCAGGTGAGGTGCGGTGAGGTGAAGTAGATAGAATGCTGGACTGGGAATCAGGAAGGCTTGAGTTCAAATCTTTGCATACTAGTTATGTGACCTTGGACAAGTCACTTTACCTATCTGTCTCAGTTTCCTCATTTGTAAAATGGGGATAATAACAGCACTTATTTCATAGGATTTTTGTGAGGAACACATGAAATAATATATGTAAAGTAACCTTAAAACATAAAAATGCTAGTTCTTATAGCAATAATAATAATAATAATAATAATAATAATAATAATAATAACTATAACTAGCATTATTATTGCTTAAGTTTGAGTCATAGCTTGGTTACTTCCTTGCTCTGTGACCCTGGGAAAGTCATTTAACTTTTCTAGGACTCCATTTTCTGTATTGTATAATGAGGGATTGACCTCATAGGGTTGATGTGGGGGATCCAATATGATATATATATATCTGTGGGAAACAGTTCATGGGACTATAGTTTTAGAGCTGAAAGGAATCTACTAAATTCAATCTCCTTATCTTTGAGGTGAGCAAACTGAAGTCCAAATAATCATGACCAAAAATAGAAAAAGATTAATATGGAGGCTGCCATAGTAATAGTTCTGGAATACCCTCTGAGATAAAAAAGGAATTCAGTCTAGGTTTGGATGGGTCTAATTTATACCTTCTGCCCCCTCTGCATCTAGAATGTTATTTGTAGGACTATGTGAGGATGTGAGAGGCTAAGAAGATAAGGGAAGACAAAGCAACCATTTATTAAGTGTGCTAGGCACTGCTTTAGGCCCCAGAGATATAAAGAAAACAAATGAAAGTCTTTTCTCTCTGGAGCTCACATTGTATTGGGGGGAGTGGGGAATTTGAATTCTATTTTCTTTTTGAAGAGAAGCAATAAATTCTAGGAGAGCAAAACTCCAAGAATAAAAGAAAAAAAAAAACACTCCTCCTAAGTACTTAACTCCTGAAACCTGCATATAGGACTAGGATAGGACCTCTTTAATCTTATAATATTCCCTGACTTCATCATTTTCATCCCCAGTAGCTTCCTTTTACAGTTAAGTAGTACTTTAATTCTTGAGTGCAAACTAGTGAACCTTTTTTTTTTTTGCTTGAGGCTAGTTTTTCAGGAGCAGGGAAAAGGAGAAAAAGACCATCTGTGTTCTCTCTTTCCTGCAGGCAGGAGCTCAGAAAGCCAGATTTGGGGAGGAGAGCTGGTAACAGCTAGATACCAGTAGGGGTCACTAGTACCCCAGTCCTGGGACTTTCCAGAAAAAAAGCAGGCTCAAAGCAGTGGCAGAAAGCCCAGGGAGCTCCAGAATGTTCGCAGTGTACACTTGGCTGGTCCTCATTCAGGGAACTGAAAAGGGGGTGGCACGAGTGGTGGAGTGAATTTGCCCCCAGAAGAGCCTGCTTACCTTGAGAGTTTTGTTGTGTCTCTGAAGCTCACGGCACAGACTTTCTAGCTTACTCCGGGCCAGGATGGCTTTGCTGTGCTCACTCTGCAACTGGTCCTTCTCCTTGATGATCTGGGCCTGTCTCTTCTGCAGGTGTTTCAGCTGCTTTTGTTCTGCCCGGTGCTCTTCCAACTGCATGTGCATGAGGGAGGAAGGAAAGAGCATGAATTCTCTTGTGGGAGAGATAAGCAATGCAGAAGGTGAAAGATTAAAAAAAAAAATCCCTTGGAACTGGCTTCTTGGAAATGTTTATGGACTCAAACTCATCTATGCCTATCTCCAATCTCCTTGCCTTTTCAGTAGCCTCAGAAATAATTATAGGAACACACAAGCTTATAAATCTTCTTTCTTAATTTCTCACCCCTTCCTGCTTTGAGTTCCTATTTGAATGCTTTATCTTTATGGGTCTTTTGTAGCATGACCCCAGTCTTAAAACAGGGGGACTCTCTTAGAATTTATAGATGATGGCAGATCTCAGAGATCAGATGGTGACATAATTGTTAGAAGGTCACCTCCCAGGAGCATATTTGCTTTTTTTTTTTTAAGGCAGCATAGTATAGTGACCAGAATAAGGAAGTTGTGGGTTCAGATCCCATCTCAGATATCTGTTCAATGTGTGACCCTGGGCTAGTTGAGGTTTCTCTGAGACCCAGTTTCCTCATTGGTAAAATGAGTATAATAGCATCCACCTTATAAGGTAGTTGATTCTCATTTGTGATGATCAAATGAGGTGATGTATGTAAAGTTCTTGGTGAACCTTCCAGTGATGTATAAATAAAAGCTGTTACTTTTAATGTTTTACTAAAAGATTAATAGTGAATTTCAATACAACCAATGAAACTTGACTGGTATCTCTCTAAACAACATTTCAATGTATATATAACATAACAATTTTTCAGTAACTTCCGTTAAGTCCTTACCAGGATTTTTCCATTAATTTGAATTCATTTTTCTTTTCATGTATATGTAGTTTATATGTACTCCATTCTTCTGGTTCTCCATTCTTTTTTGTTTTGCTTTCGAGTTATTGTTATTATTTTTGTCTTATTCCTCAAAATGACCCTTTTGTGTAACTGTGGCAAAAAGGAAGGGGGGGGGATGGAGAGAACCTTATAGCAACTGAAGCATCAAATCTTTCTTGTGGTGCTTTCTTTTTTTCTTGGCTGGAGGCCAGAGGAAGAGATGGCGCAGTACACATGGAATCAATACACACTAAATCACCTGAACATTGTCAGGTTTTCCCCAAAACTACCGAGATAACCGTTGGGTGGCAGTGTGGTTTTTATTTTGCTGTGCTTTGGCTCAGATCTACCTCTCCAGAGGCAGGGAGGATGGGGACCCAACTTCTTCTAGAAACTAAAGGACTAAATGTGCTCAGCTGCCTAGGTTAGCACAGCTGCTAGAAAGGAACAGTCAAGCTAATGTTTTGGGTTTGTTTTGTTTTTGTGGAGCTATTTCTATCCCTCTACTTGAACTAGAGTCCCTTCAGAATAAACTGCAATGCTCTGTAGGCGATCTTCAGATGGTAATGTCCCTTGACACCACAGTGGAAGACTAGCTAACAGAGGCACTACTGGGAATATTTCCACCTGGGGCAAAACAATTAAGGGGGAGCAATTGTAGCAGTCTGATTAGGGGGTAACTCTTCTCATTACCTCTTCTCACTCCAGATCCCAGGATCACACTTCTTTCCCATGGCTTGGACTTTGTTTCCCTCTAGGGGCCAGGGAAGTGTAGCAACTGGCCATCTCATCTCCTGTCTTTGCTGACCTTTTCAAGTCCCTCACTCTTTTTTTTTGTTTGTTTTTTTGCTTTTTGGAGGATGGAGGGCAGGGAAGTTGGGGTTGCCCAAGGTCACACAACTAGTAAGTGTTAAGTGTCTGAGGACAGATTTGAACTCAGGCCCTTCTGACTCCACGGCCGGTGCTCCGCTCATTGTGCCATCTAGCTGTCCCTAATCCCTCACTCTTGAAGTCTGTCTTCTTCCACCCTTCCCCACTGTATAAGGGTACAAGGCAGTTCAGTCATAACTAATATGAGTAACCCTTACTTTCCACCCCCACATCCAGTAGCCTTTGACTCTCATCCCTTAGCCCTTCCTGGAGATTGTCTCCCTTCAAGGGGGAGAAGGTTGTGAGGTACATAGATGGTAGTAATTGGTGGGGTGGGGTGGGAAGAAGCAGGCTCTTTCTACCTTTGCACCCAAAACAAAGTCCTTGCTGACCTTCCCTAGTTTTGATAGCTAGTAACTCCTCCTTCTGCACATAGCTTTTATGGACAATCAAAGTCTAGACTGATCCCTTTGGCTTAACAGTGTACTCTGGCAAATGACATAGTGTTCATCGTATGAGAAATGTTGGCTTTTGTTTTATTGAGCTGAATGTGTCACAGTAACTCTTCTGAGGTTCTGAACATTAAAATGAAAAAACAAAACAAGCAAAAAAACAAAACAAAAGCAAAGTCACAGTCATCCTAACAGAATAATCTAGGGAGATACACGTTGTCATATTCTACCCTCATACTTTTAAACAATTTCCACTCAAGTCAAATCAGGGGGAGTTAGCCTAGAGAAAAATTAGACACATACACATGATGAATTGCTACTGAAACTGATATCTTAATATAGGCACAATTAGAAAATGAGTGACATTTTGTTATATGGTTTCTTGTGCAAAATTCTCACTTATGGGGGTAGATGAGGCTCTTTCACTGTGTAATCCAGTTGTTAGACAGGTGTAATTTGATTACACTTGAGCTAAAATTTCTTGCGCTTATTCTTAGCTTTTGGTGAATTTTTTTTTAACCTGTGAAAGTTTGTTTTTAATCTTTAGAGAAATGATTTGGACATTTCCTTTAGAAGACTAAAAACTTAGGCACTCTGTGCATTTACTTCAGTGACAATATAGAATATCCTTATTTGAGCAGGAGGAAAGAGTTCAGAGTTTACTCTTTGACCATGTAATATTTTCGTATATTACAGGATTCCAATTCTACATTGAAGTTCACTATGAAGGCTATCTTGATTGGTCTGAGAACGGAAACTCTTTTCTCTGTTACTGGATAGCTACACTTGTTCTTTTAGTTCAAATTGATTTTTAAAAAATAATTATCTTACTTTTATTGCTACCTTTTGTTTTTATATCACTCTTATTTTTGAATACATTTCTCTCCTCTATACCTAGGAAGTTGTCCCTTGCAGGAAAGAATTTAAAAGAAAGAGGGAAAATAAAGCAACTAAGGCATCAACCATGTGTTACACTATATGAAGTATTCCACATACATAGTCCCCCACGCCAGTAATGAAAGGAGGGAGGTAAAAACTACTTTGTTTTTAATCCTCCAAACCTGTGCTTAGAGTCCTTAATGATGGTAAATATTTTTTATTAAATTAGATAAGTATTTTAGAATAGTCATGGGCTTCTAGAAATGTTTCAAATTTCCTTGGGTCTAGCACTCTAGAAGGCAGGGTCTCCTAAAAAGTCTTAATGTAGTTTATTGCCTGGACTGAGTTTCTTTTTATCCCCTTATACTTTCAGTATATATAATAGATCAAATACTATCAAATACCTAAATCTATTTAAATGTGAACACAATCTCATTGTTAAAATCCAGTAAACTGCACTAAGACTTTTGGGATATCATGTATATACATGATCGAGATAGATATATTGATTTTTTCATCTGTAAAACTTTTTTCTTTTTCTTTTCCTTTTAAGAAAGAAACTAAATGTTTTAAAATCGAATCATATAAAGATAGAATATTAATACTGGAAAGGACATTGAGAGCTCCAGTTAATACTGGAAAGGACATTGAGAGCTCCAGTCTCTGATTATATTGATAAGGAGGCAATGCCCTAGGGTCTAAGCTTAATAGATGTAATGAGACAGAGCAGGAGTGGAGCTGTCATCACCTGACAAATGATTGCAGATGCCCCAGCTCCAATCCCACCCAGGTACTAGGTCTGGGCTCCTGCTTGCCTTGGAATCCACAGCCCAGCAGGGCCCAGTACCCACTGTTGTTTGTCACCACCACAGTATTGCTGCAACCCTCTCAGGGATTTGGAAACCTCCTCTCTTGGATACTACTGCCAATTGTGGAGGGAATATTTGCTTGGCACTGTATCACTTAAGCATTTGAAGCAACCATCTAAAAGTGATATTTTTTCAGTACTCCATTACCATTGAATACTCTGGGAATTAGGACCAGATGGGTGGAGCCAGCTGCCACATTGGGAGCAGGGATCTAGTCTGCCCACCACTACTGAGAAAACAACAGTATTTCAGCTTTGTGTGGCCACTGAGCACTCAGGAAAAGGAGGCCACCACTGATCCTTAACTCTAGCACTTCGTCAATCCTTCTCCATCACTGAACCAGTGAGAGAAAGGGCCTCTAATTCCAAACTCTCTCAGGATCTGGATTTGGAACCCCCTCATTCAAGAATCTATTGCACCATGTGGAAGCATGGTCAATTTTCCCCTTCTTCACCAAACTATAGGAGAAAAACAACAGTGTTTAAGTCCATAACCATCAAATGCTCAGACCCGTTGGCCAGCAGGACCCTGTCTAGGACCAGTGTCTCAAGCATTCCTGCTAGGAGACAAATATCCTTCCTTGTGTAGGCTATCTTCTGGGTGTGCATGATCTCCCTGCCAATTTGAACTAAGGCAAATGAACTGTAGCATGCTAATGAATCTTTTGGTCTTACAGACCCATGAAATATGGAGTTTAAAAAAATTTTTTAATGAACTTATCAAACATCAATAAACATGAACAATTAAATGTACAAAGAACAGAAAAAAATGATGAAACCATAAACTTCTGTTACGTGCAGTTTGTTTTATAAACACATATTAAATTTAATGTGATAGTAACAACATTACCTTGATATTTTATCTCCTTTCAAATTCTGCCCTGACCCATTCTTTTCTGTGTTTTTTATTTTAAAATGTCTTTAATGTTCTTTTAAAAAAATTACATCATTATCTCTATCCATCAACTCTCTTATGTCATAACCTCTTTCTCCGCTTCCCCCACCCCCGCAGAAATATTCTTTTATAAGAAATAAGTATAGTCAAGCAACACAAATGTACCTATTAGGATTATTCGATAAGGTGAATCTCATTTTGTACCTCAAATCTATCACCTCTTTGACAAGAAGTAGGAAACATGTTTCATTAGTCTTTTGAAGGCACATTAATTAATTAATTTTCTTAAGTCTTTCAAAGATCTCTTTCTTTACATTACTATAGTCACTGTAAAAGTGTTTCCCTGGTTTTGCAAGTCCTCCAGGGTTTTTCTAAATTTATTCCTTTCATCATTTCTAATAGTAAAATAATATTCCAACATATTCCTGTAGCATAATTTATTCAGCCACTCCTCAGTCAATGGACACCCACTTTATTTCTTATTCCTTGCTACCATAAAGAGTGCTGCTCTGAATACCTATGGATCCTTTCCTTCTGTCTTTGAGTTTTTTGGGGGTATATGCCAATTTAATGGTGCTATGGTTAAGTTTAAGAATATACACAGTTTAATGACTCTTAGAGTATAGCTCCGAATTGCTTTCTAGAATTGTTGGACCAATTCACTGCTCCTCAAAAAGTGCATTAGTGTGCCTATCTTTCCTCAGCCTCTCTAACAATTGTTTTTTTTTCCTCTTTTTGTCATCTTTGCCCATCTGATGGTTGTGAGGCAGAATTTCAGAGTAAACAGATGGTGTTTTAACCTCATTCAAATTCAAGGAATTTGAAATTGTCTCCTGAATAATTTCTTAATTCAGCTGTGTGCTGTATGTTATTTATCTCTAATTATGAATGAACAAAACCAGAAATGTTGGAGGATTCAAACTGTGCTAAAGGGAACACACTCCTGAGTTATATGATTCATAACTCTGAATTGGGGAAATTTGTCTTATGTTTTGTTAGATTAATGATTCATTGGTATGGATGCTTCCTCAAACAAGATAGATTACAACTCATTTATATTTCCTCATTTTAGCTTCTTCTTGTCTGTGATTCCCTATCAAACATCCATAAGATCAAAACAATGCTTGTGTTTCTTTACTATCTCAAGGATATCGGTGTACTGCTTGTGTTGTCCCTCATTAATGCTGTGTTACTACTTCCTTGTCTGGTCATAAATTTCTTCAATAATGTCTTTTATTTGGCTTCCCTATATGCCCTTGATGGTAACATGTTATAGTCTGCTTATACATACTATATATTTTTAATTGCCCTTTGATTCATGTGTGACTTAAATTCTTCTGAGTTCATGGTGTTCTATGACTCACAGATATATAGCATCATAGGGAGAATATTAATGTTAAAGAGATAAACTTTTGCTGCAATGGGCAGTTTGAGATTGAAAGCACCACACAATTTATCATTCCATCTGGATTTTTTTTTCTATTATTCTAGGCAAGCTCATTGTCCATCTACAGTCTTTGTCTCAGATATGCATATTAGCTGACTGATTCATCTGAATGACTAGGTAGCTGTTTGTCATAATGGAAGAAAAGTGTATTTTTAAAAAAAACTAAATTGTTTTTCCTATGCATTTGGTTAGACCAATCTCTTTGATATTATAGCATGTTTCTCTGATGAAGCTTTGTAGTATTCCAGAACCTGATTAAATTAGTATGACATCATCTAGGAATAGGAATATTCAGAGTACCTCATTATAAGTAGGAATTCACTGGCTTATTTGGCTCTTATGCAAAGCATCTGCTATGACACTGGTGAACACCTTTTAACATTCCACTTGTCAAAATTCAGCATATTGCTGAACTAAGTTATCTATGTTGTCATGTCTGTCATTAATTCATATATGATTTTGATCAAACAACTTGTATGAGGGAAGCCTTCAAGGCTGCATTTTGCTTTCTTGAGTCAAATGCTTTCCTGAAACCAACAAACACTAAACATATCAAGATATATTCTTTACATCTCTCAGTAATATAAATATGGGATCTGCTATAGAAAATTGTTCCCCTTTTATATTTTCAATAAGAATTTCTTCAATGTATACTATATGTAGACAATTCTCATGAAGAATCTCATAGATATCTGAAAATAAGCATAAAAGTCAGTAGTTGCTGATATCTTCTCAGTTGAATTTCTTGGTAAGAACACTATTCATGACCTTTTCATCTTTTTATTCTTTTGATATCTTCCCTTCCTTGAGAAATCTTGAACATTGACACCAAGCACCTTTAAAATTGTGTTACTTCTGGCATAGATTTCTTCTGTAAGATTTCTTCAATAAGTTCACAGTGCAAGGTCAAATCCAACCACTCTTTTTGATTTTAGCTTCGTAAGTCTTAAATCTGCTTCATACTATAGAATGGGAATAGATAGAGTCCAACTGCAGTGGTCCTGCTTTTGCTTCTGATGAAAATATATCATTTTGGTAAATGTCAGCAAATCTTACATTTTTGTATCTCTGTTGTATTCCCACTGATTTTTCTAGAAATACTCTTTGGATAATTTGGCAGTAATGGAACAAATGCCAATTTCTTTGCAGGCTCATTTTCTCTTGGACTTTCCTCCCCATCTTTTGAAATGGTACAGTTCATAATCTTCCACCATTTTTTGGGTAGCTTCTTGCATGTCAGCATGTACTCCAAATTTGTGTTTCTCTTGGCTGCTATATTTCTTTGATTGATTAAAAAAAAAAATAAGTGTTTTCTGGCTCATATGGTTCCTGGGCTCTTTAGACTTCCTCATTGTGGTGATTGTTTTACAGTTGTTAAATTTCTCTTAGAAATGACAATAAAGTCAACATCTTTACTTTTATGTATTCCCCTGTCCCCTCCTCACCTCTTTTTTTCCCTTCAGAATCAGCACCTTATTTAAACAGGTCAGATTGGAACTACTCTAATTATCTGCAGAAACTTTTTATCTTTATCATAATTTGTGATCATTATGGAACCAACCTTAAAGTTGGTTCTAACCAACTAGTGGTCTAAATGCACACAAATAGCTAATTCTGAGATAATTGCTAGTCTGCAAACAGTTGCTTCTCACCTGTTAAGATGTCAATTTCATTTCTAGTGATGTTGTCCTATATATACGATGTTCAGCATATTCTTCCAATTCTATTCTTTTTGTTTAAAAAAATGTATTCACAATTAACGGATGTGAAGCTTTTGAACAGTCTATAAGCACTTAGCCTCTTTAGTAATTTTATATTGAACCATATTTTTCCTGTTATCATTTTTTATTTGAAGTCACTAAATATTAAAATATATATTAATGCAGACTGGATGATCTTGTCAGGTTTGTCATAGAACTTCTCTACTTTATCCTCTGCAATGGATGTTTGTGTAAGATATAATTATCTTTATTGTGATTGCTTTGTTTTTATGTGGAGACATAACTCTTGTCAGGTGACTAGAGCTTTGTCTCCAGGGCACTAAGTGTAGCTGGTATCTAGACAGCATTCTTGTTTCCCTGCAGTGGTCCTTTTGTCCACTGTCCTTGGCAGGCCCATACCATTTGGCAATACCACCTCCACTGCCTTTCCTGGTCTAAGGTTAGTAGGCCCAATAGTTCTATTGCTATAGGGCCTGGTCCTGCTCCTGTATTCCCTGCCTGTTGCCACCTCCTGTGGATTAAGAGCATCAAGGGGACTATGCCAAGAAGGTTTGGGGCAGGCTGTCTGTGGGGCAGGCTGCACTTGATTAGGCAGGACTCTTCTGCCCACCCCAACAAATGGATTTTCCTTAGATACCAGAATTCCAATTTATGGCTTTCTTATGTACATCATAATCTTAAGAAGACAAAACTATGAAATTCAACTAAACCATGTTTTTTGTTGCCTTTAAGCCTATGAGGAAAGTGATTCTCTGCCTATTCTTTATTTGTATCTTCAAGGAGAACATGCAGACCAAATTTCTTTATAGCCATAATTTTTTATGTCTTCTGCTTTTGTTGATAATAAGAATGTCAATATGGCTATGATTCAATTCCTCTAGTAGTAGATCAAGTTTTTCATTGGGCAGAGATTAAAATAAAAAGTACTAACAGCTGAATTAGTATTTGTTGTGGATTTAAAAACAGATTTTTAGCACCCTCTGCTTGATTTCTTCCTGATCAGCCACCATCACTGAAGGTGTAAAAGAGGCTGCAAAAGACTAAAAGTTCTTCCATATTTCTTCCTGTTTCATTCATTACTTTGGGAAAAAAAGTCAGCTAGTGGCTAGCCTTCTAGTGTTGAGTTGATAACTTAGCCCTGCATGTCCATCCTCAGACAAGTCTTCAAGGTCTCAAATTATCTTTGCATCAAGAGTAACACTTGAGTGAAAATGTTTTATGTTAACCTCACAAATTCTGATATTTGTTATGTTGTTGTTTGGTCATTTTTTAGTCATGACTCTCTGTGACTCCGTTTGGGGTTTTCTTGACAAAGATACTATATTGTTTTGCTATTTCTTTCTCCAGCTCATTTTACAGATGAGGAAACTGAGGCAAACAGGGTTAAGTGATTTATCCAGGGTCAAACAGCTAATAGGTGTCTGAGGTCAGATGTGAACTCAGGAATTTGTGTCTTCTTGATTCCAGGCCTGGCACTCTATTCACTGTGCCAGGGATCACAAAGATTTAGGCATGAACAGAATGAATGGACATTTGTTATATTATCATCTAAATTAGGGAGTCGAGGATTGGCTATGAGTAATTAAGACAGTGAGATGGTACAGTTTTTCAGTTCCAGATCATCCATTTAGCCAATTTTCTAATGTGCTTTTTTGTAGGTAGTGACTGAAATACCAGCAACCTGTGATCAAAGCTTCATTTGTGTGGCATCTTGTTAAAAATGTCAATTAATGAACGATATTTTTTCTGAGCCGCCCTTTTGCTTTGAAATCACTGAGTATCAAAAGATATATTGAGGTAATTTGGAAAACCTTGTCAAGGTCTGACTGCTTGCAGGTTATTGCACAAATACAAAGGACTCTGGGAGGTTTTGGCCCCATGGGCAAGATTTTAAGCAAGCTGGACAAGTGCTTCAATGGTCAGTATAGCACAATAGAAAGGGTTTTAGAATCAGAAGAACTAGTTTTGAATCTTGACTTGCTTGTATGACCCTGGGCAGATCACTTTTCCTCTCTGGGTCTCAGTTTCCTTATCTGTAAAATGCTAGTATGACCTCTAGGTGACCTCTGAGATCCCTTTTAGCTCTTAAGTCTTAGCCCTCTTGCATTAGATTCAAAAGGTTACATATCTTTAGCTGTGTGGTACAGTTAGACCAGAAACTGAACCATAGGTCTCCTATATTCCTTCACCTAATGATAAAATTTCAGGGGATGGGTGGATATTAATTAGTAGATTTTTGCTAGATGTAAAGAACTTCCTAACAATTAGAGCTGCTTAAAAAAAAAACTGCCTTGTGAGGAACTGAGTTCCCTATCATTGGAGATGTATGAATAGAGTTTGGATGGACACTTTTCAGTGATTTTGTAGAGGGCATTTATTAATCTATTAGAGGCAATGTAACATAGTAGATAGAAACTCAGTTTTGAAGTCAAGAAAATTGGGTGTTAAATCCTGCTTCTGATGAAAACTGGTTATGAGATCCTGGGCAAATCACTTAACTTCTTAAGTCACCAAATTCTCTCTAAGAACATAGTTTGCAGAACAGCTGCAGAACTGCATTGGTAGAGGAAGTTTCTTTACTATAAGTTCCTTTCCTGTCTTCCCTACTCCCTCATTAATTTATTCGTCCATCAAAAAGGCAGCTGTGCTAGATCAAAGGATTTTAACCCTTTTTGTGTGTCATGGATCCCTTTGGCAGTCTGGTGAAGCCCATGGCCCAGAACAATGTTTTTAAGTGTATAATTACATTTGAGCAAAATATGTCGAACAGTGGCAATGGCTGCAGCCAGCAAATGGTGGCAGGTTGTTAGCCTGCCTGGCCACTGAAGGCAGTTTTGGTATTGTGCAGACATGTAGGCCTTACTCTCATGTTTTTGCCTCTCCAACACAAATGAGTAGGAAGAATTAAACAAACAAAAAACCACAGACGGAAATGAAACCGAAAATGAGTTGTCTGACTATACTAGAGTGATAGCTGTTTTGGGATTGCAGCTGTGATCTGAGTCATAAATTTGAGAAAATACATGTGGCCTTTGGCTATAGGTGGCTGATTTCAGCTGACTAACTGAAGGGGTACAGGTTGTTTAAAACAAAGGTTGAAAGGTTTGAGAGTTGGAACGGTCCTTAAAGTTCATGGAGGAAATGGATAAAGCCTATGTGCGGTGAGTTTGGGGGAAATAGCTTCTTCCCAGAAAAAGTAAGTGTAGAGGTCAAAGAAAGGGAGCTACAAGAGTGTATAAATAGACAAACCCTCAGTCAGTATTTTATTCG
Source organism: Pseudochirops corinnae (assembly GCA_028646515.1). Lineage (NCBI taxonomy): Eukaryota > Metazoa > Chordata > Mammalia > Diprotodontia > Pseudocheiridae > Pseudochirops > Pseudochirops corinnae. The sequence continues at coordinate 83,568,992 of CM053586.1, read as the reverse complement.
ACAAGTCTATAGGTTTCTGTCTTGAAGGAGGCTTCCACACCTTGGAGGCCTCTTACCCCACCTGGATATTCTAATGAGATTGACTTCTTGTACCCTCTGCCCCACCAAGACGGGCTGTAGAGATTGATTACAGGGAAATATCTCCAAAGGAACAGCCAGATCTTTGGCAACACCAGAGACAACAAAGGTGGAATCAATCAAATTAAAGTTATGAATACAATCCTAAGGTTAAGACATTGTTCTCCCCATCCCAAATCACCTGATATCCTATCCCTGTTTTTCAACTTCCCAGATAAGGAAAGTGGCTAAGCAGTCTCATGACGGAGTCCTTTTGCCTCCTATAATATTTCCCTAGCTATGTAAAATCACACACATTATCTATCTATCTATCTATCTATCTATCTATCTATCTATCTATCTATCCTTTCTATCTTTTATCTTTGCCTTTTGATATATTGACCTCCAGCCTAATGGACCAAGGTGGGAGGAATAACTCTCCAGGAGGCTCTTAGGACTTTTGGATTGACAAATTCCCCCAAGATTACCTAGTCCATTTTACTAATGAGAAAACTGAGGCCCAGAGAAATGATGTTACTTGCCCAAGATCACACAAATAGCAAGTGGAAGAGCTAAAATTTGAATGCTGGTCCTCTGAATCTAAAACCACAGTGCTTTTCCCACCAGGCACATAAGGTCCTTATATTGCCCTGGCTCATCTTTCCCCAACTATAACAATTAAAGAGAGAAGGAATGCAGAGTAACACATAGAAAGAAGACCTGTCTTAGAGTAGGGAAGACCTAGTTTCAAGTCTTGACTCTGACACTTAACATAGTGTGTACATGGGCCAGTCTCTTAACCTCTTAGTGACCTAAGCAACTAAGACCTTAAGTTTCCATACCAAGAGTTCTCCACACAGATGAAATCACAGGCATATATAAAAACAAACAAAAGCAAAATTAAATGGAGTATTAAATCAAATAATTATTATATTCATAATTATTAGACTAATTTTAAAATATTAAATTGATTAATAATTATTACATTAAATAATCTTTGTTCCACAAAAAGACTAGCAAAGGACATACTGACCAATTCAGCATATTTCTTGAATAAAACTTCAAGTTTTTCCTCAGCTGTTGGCAGTCTGTTCAGACTTTGCATCAGAAGGGTAGCTTCTTTGCCTTAGAAAAGGAAAAAAAAAAGATATGTTTTAAAAAGCAAACTGTACTAAATCAGCACTAAGCACTGGGTTCTCTATATTCAGGAAAGTCTTAATGCATTTTCCCCCTTAATGCATGAATGAATAAGGACTAGTGAACAAGAGACCATGGTGACCCTATGTAAGTATGAACTTTTCATATTCAATTTCTTTAACTATAGTGCTATGAGAATAGTAAATGTTCATTACATATTTGTTGACTGATTTATTTAATACCTAGAATCAGACTCACAGTTAAATTGTTCACTTCCAATTTAAAGTTTAATCCTAACCTCCAGTCACCTCTGGAATTATCATTGATCTAGAGTCAGAAGGGACTTCAGAGGCCATCTAGTCAAATCCTATAATTTTGTAGTTGAGGAAACTGAGGCCAATGGAGTTAAACGACTTGACCAAGGTCATGTCGTAAGTCTGAGAGACAGAATTTAAACCTGAGTTCTTTAACTCTAGAGCCAATACTCCTTCTTCTGCCGCGTGTATTCTAGCAATCGTCTTTTATGTTATTATCAGAGGAATTGGGTAGGATTCTGTTCTCCTTTCAATGGAGATGGATTGAATTGGTCTGAATACACACTGCTTCTGAATATAAATTGAACCCCTAAAAAAGAAAAGAAATCATAAAAGTGTTTCATTTTTTAAGGAAGTGGCACAAGGATACAATGGATTATTTCTAGATAACTTGTTTCCATGTTGTCTCCCCCAATAAACTGTGAGCTTCTTGACAGCAGGGACTGTCTATTTGCCTTTCTTTAGACCCCCATTGCTGTTGTTTGTCCTTCCTTCTCAAAAAGGACCATGACATCAGGGAAGTGATGCCATGATGTGCAAGTAAATTGGATTTAAGTGAGGGAGGGCTGGGCAGAGTCACCAGCCTCACTTTCTCTTTGAGAGTCATCTGGGTCCAGTGGCAAGATGTAGGTCAGGATGACTGGAGATTCCCCTTATCCCTTCCCTCTCCCCCTCACAGTGCTAAGCATAGAGTAGAGTCCTTAATGAATGCTTGTTCACTTGACTTGATTAATGTATACAAAACATGAATTGAAAATTACAGAATCAGGGTCTAAGATCTCAACAAGATATAAGCTATAATTAGATGAAATTTATGACTAAATTCAGTAAAGTATATTAATTTGGGTAAAAAAAAAATCAACTCACAAGGAAAACTCAAAGCTTTTTGCAAGCCATATATACAATAAAAGAAGGAATCTGAAACAAAGTATTGAGGGCAGAGTTATTTAGAATTTTTGTACTTTGCTTCTCCCAATTCCTGTTTGTTTTCATGGGAGACAAAAAATGATCTCAGAGTTGAAAACAGTGAAAGAAAAGTTCAAACCTAGACAGCCCTTGACCATTTGTTGAAAGTGTAATTCTAGAAAATTATTCTGAATGGGTTTAGTTGGGCAATCAAAAATTAAAACAGATTGAAAAGGACTTTTTAATCCTAAATCAGATAGAAGTGAGAGAGAGAGACAGAGAGAGACAGAGACAGAGACAGAGACAGAGAGAGAGAGACAGAGACAGAGACAGAGAGAGAGAGAGAGAGAGAGAGACTTTGACTTTGTTGGGAAGGAAGTAGATTCTAACTCATTAATCACTACTGGCAGGCCTTTCAGTATCCTGGACTATGGTTCATATGGGTCTAGTGATGTGAACTTGAAAATGGCAGCTATGTGCTCTCGAATAGTATTTTGCTTGTGTTTTTAGTTCTGCCCTCTGGAGTCCAACACATTTAGATTTCTCTACTTATTTTAGATTTTGCCTTGCTAATAGTCATATTTAAAATGTCCTTTAGGGGCAGTTAGGTGGTACAGTTAATAGAGCACAGGCCCTGGAGTCAGGAGGACCTGAGTTCAAAGTCAGCCTCAAACACTTGGCACGTCCTACCTGTGTGACCTTGGACAAGTCACTTAACCCCAATTGCCTTGCTTTCCCCCCTACAAACACCCTCCAAAACCTAAATGTCCTTTAAAATTGAAAGACTATTCTCCTTGGAAGAGAATTTAAAAGAATAAAAAAATTGGGGAGTTGTATCTTCTCTTTTTCTGTCTATTATCATCTATTTCAAGTGGTCCTATCATTCTGTGAGCTTCATTTTTTATTCCCTGATCTCTTTTTGTTGCCCTTAGGATATCCCATCTTCAGGTTATCCTGCATTTTAGTGTTCTTGGTGGTATTCTTACAGGATCCATTCTTATAGGACCCTTATAGGCTTCTGAATTCACCTCCAGCTACCGGCTCTCTTATCGCCATTTTTAGTGTATTATCTTTCAAAAATCAAAGTTAATCTATGAGTTCCTTGTGTATCCACATCACTCTTTTGAGATGTTTCATTATATGTGTTAATAGAATATGATTTATTACACTATGCACAATTAAAATAATTTTGAAATATTAAAAACTCTAGGTTGTAATATCTAGAAACAGTTACTTTTAGTGTCCTGGGTGCACAATAGAGATGGGGCTGACTGGCACAGCAGCATTGCCAGGCGTGGAATCAGGGTTAATAAATATTTGTTGATTGTTTGATTTTGTTAGGAGGGTACCTAACTTTACCAGGGCAAGTTTCTGGGTCTATGAAATTAGTTCCTGAAATTTAACTATTGGAATTCTTCATCCTTTGTACCCTGATAAACATATCTTATTTCTGAAACACAAAGCAAAGGAAATGAGATAATAACATAGATTAAATTCCTTAGGTCCCTATGACCCTTAATCTACTAGTGAATTGGACTGGACAATCATTCCAGAAGGAAACCTGGAGCTCTCTTTTACCTCATTCCATAGGGGTTAGATACCTTGAGCAAGCTCCCAGATTTCTCTTTTCTGGGTCTTAAACTAGTCCCTCTAGTTTTGCATATTATAAACCCAGGGATGCACTGGAGCCAACTTTTATTACTGGCAAGAACAATTGTTAAATTAGGGCTTAATTTATTGTTTAGTTGTCTTAAGAAAGGGATTGAGAGAATGTTAACAGTGCAGATTAGGCTCAAAAGTGTATCCTGCATTTTGGAGAGTCAGTTAAATTTAACAACATATTGTAGAAATTCATTAATACCAGTCTTCTGCCTCCCTGTACTCTTTTTGGGCTCAGTTTATGACTTCTCTAGGGCCATACTTGACAATGCTTTTTCTCTTGTTAAATGTTCCATCTCTCTTCCAGTCAGTGATCCCTGACCTGTTTCTTGTTCCATGGTAGAATGTCAGTGGAATACATTGTCTGCTGAGTCTCAGAGGGCAGAACTAAGAACAGTGAGTAGATAACGTAGAGAGGAAGGTTGAGTTAGCTTCCTGCATGGAAAACCTTTCTAACAAGTAAACTGGCACTATAGTAAAGTGGGCTTTCTGGGGAGATGGTGGGATTCAGAGACTAGATGTTGAATTGCCAGTAGATAAGTCAGCTGATCAACTGTCCATTACTGTGCTAAGCCATGGGGATATAAATAAAGACAAAAGACTGCCCTTAAGGAGTTACCCTTCTAATAGTGAGACTACATGCAAAAAATTATACATATAAGATATATACAGTGTAAATAGAAGGTAATCTCAGAGAGAAGGCTCTTGTTGTGGGTTTGGGGGATGAGGAGACCAAGAAAGGACTCTTACAAAAGGTAGGATTTGAACTATAGATTGAAGAAAGCTAGAGAAGTCAATCAGTAATGTTGTAGTAGGGATTCTTGGTAAGATAAGGACTGAACTACAAAGCCTCTGAGGTTTATTCCAATTCTTTCATTCTATGATTCTAATTTTTTATTATGGGTAAAAAAAAATATTCCTTCTTCTTCCTCTTTTATTTTTAAGACCACCTTATGCCCTATTGCCTTTCAACATTCAACTTTTGTCTTTGATCATCAACCATAACACACAACATTGCTTTTGATTATCTATGGTGATTGTTACCTTATCATTCAGCATACCTCTAGGTAGGGCTCAATGAAGCGGAATAGGACACCTATATATTTCTTTAAAAATCAGGTGGTAGTTGGTGGTGATATTGGTTCATTAAGAATTTTCCCCCCAAATAGTGTTAACAGGGAGGTCCAGATAATAGCCATTAGGTGTCAAGGTATATTCCTTGCTAACCATAAAGTCTGAGCTAGAAGGGAATTTAGATTTAAATTAAAACCTTTCATTTTTACAGATAAGGAAACTAAAGCACAGAGAGGTGATGTGCCCACGGTCACAAAGCTAGTAGGTGTTAAAGGTGGGACTTGAACTTAGTGCTTCTGGCTTCAAAACCAGCATTCTTTCCACTACATCTCTGCCTCCACCTGTACCACATTGTCTCATAGGACATTCTTTCCTTAGGAAAATTTGCCTTAAAACATTAGAGTCTTTGTCATAACCCTGTTTGTCCTTATCTAAAGCCTTTCCATTTTGCTTTCCTGCAAAGACAGGTAAGTCACAGAATTACAGAAAGTTACGGATGGCAAGACTTTAGAAATTATCTTCTTCAACCTTCTTCTTTTACAGATGAAGAAACTGAAAAATTTAGTAAACTATTCATATTATTTGACCCAGTGATAACCCCACTAGGCCTATATCCCAAAGAGATAAGAGAAAGAGGAAAAATACCCATATATACAAAAATATTTATAATAGCTCCTTCTTTTTTTGTAGTGGCACAAAACTGAAAACTGTCCAATCAATTGAAGAATTAATGAACAAACTGTGATATATAAATTGTGGAATACTGGTATCAAATCCAGGCTCAGACACTTACTAGCCATGTGACCCTAGGCAAGTCACCTAACCTTGTTTGCCTCAGTTTCCTCAACTGTAAAATGAGCTAGAGAAAGAAATGTCAAAACATTCCACCATTTTTACCAAGATAACACCAAATGGGGTCATGAAGAGTCTGACATGACTGAAAAATGACTGAACAACAACAAACAATAAGTGTGCTGCTGATGAAAAGGACAGTTTCAGAGAAACTTGGGAAGATTCTTATGAACTGCTACAGAGCAAAGTGACCAGAACCAAAAAATTAATTTATACAATAACAAAAATATTGTAAAGACAAACAATTTTGGAAGACATAAGCACTCTGATCGGTTCAGTGACCAACTAGGATTACAGAGAATTAATGATGAAACACGTTACCCATGATCTGAGAAATGTGAAAGGGTGGAGACATACAATGAGACATACATTTTTGGACATGGCCAATGCAAGAATTTGTTTTGCTTTACTACACATATTTGTTATAAGGGTTTGATTTTTCTTAGAGGGAGAGAAAATACACTTACTAATTAAAAAACAAAACAAAATAAAATGAGTTATTTTTTTTTAGAGAAAGGTCTAATGACTACTCAAAGTTATGTAATTAATTAGTGGCAGAACCACTAGACTTATCTGAATTTTCCCAGACCATTCTAGTCCCATATTATAAAAGTAAAATATAAAACAAAACAAAACTTGAATTCCTTTTTAAAAAAGGTTGCTCGAATTTTATCAATCCATAGAATTATAGAATGCAGAGCTAGAAGGGGCATTAGAAATCACTTAATACAGTCCTCTCATTTTATAAAGGAGGAACCTGAGCCTCAGAGAAGTGGTCATTTACCCAAGATTACACTGATGTGGAAACCAGGTTTTTTGACCTCTTCCAATACACTATTGGCTCATCATTTGTAGACCCTGTACTTGGAGTATTTTTTTCTCTGATAATGAGGATAGATTTGTTCAATTCATGTACTTTGTTTTAATTTGCTCCCCCTTTTAAGCAAAATGCACATTTGTAAGACATCTGAAGCACTTTGTAAGCCATAAAAGTGTTCTATAAATACAAATTATTAGTACTTGCTGCTACTGCTACAGCTGCTAAGAACTGCAATGATAATAATCTCATGACCGTGAAAACAGAATTGTAGTAGATAGAGATCTGACCTTAGAGGCAAAAAGACCTGGGTTCAAGTCTTGTCTCAGACACCAATTAGCTGTGTGACATTAGGCATGTTACTTAACCTTTGTTTGCCTCATTTTCCTTCACTATAAAATGAGAATAATACAAGCACTTGCCTCCCAGGGTTGTTATGAGAATCAAATGAGATGGTATTTGTAAAGTACTTAGTACAGTACCTAATTTAGCACACGCTTAGTAAATGCTTATTTCCTTCTTTTCTACTTGCCGTGTGACCCAGGGCAAGTCACTTAATTTCTCAGTACTCCAGGCCAATCGCCAAGAATATAAACTGTAGAATTTCTCGGAGCATTTCCCTCTGCCATGATAGCACAGGTGTGGAATGAAAAACATGAGCAAAAAAATTTCCTTAGGAGCATTTTGTTGTTGGGTCGTTCAGTTGTGTCTGACTCTTCATGACCCCATGGACTATCCATGGGTTTTTCTTGGCAAAGACACTGGAGTGTTTTGCCATTTCCTTCTCCAACTCATTTGACAAATGAGAAAATGGAGGGAAACAGGGTTAAGTGACTTGCTCAGGGTCATACAGCTAGTAGATATCTGAGACCACATTTGAACTCAGATCTTCCTGACTCCAGGTGAAGCACTGTATCCACTGAGCCACCTACTTGCTTTTGGGGTCATGAAGAACAGGCTAATCAAGAAAGCAACACAGCATAGTGGAAAGCACATAGGATTTCAACTTAGAAGACCTGAATTCAAATTCTACCTTATCAACCCAGGCCACATTAGGCTCAGTTCCCTCATGTGTAAAACAAAGGGATTGGACAAGATAACTCCTGAGGTTCTTTCCTGCTCAAACCTATAACTTAATTAATACAATATTTGAACTCAGTGCTTACCTAACAGCTCCACAGAAAATGTTTACCAGGCTGAAAAACAGGTATATTCTTTTTTTTTTTTTTTAATTTTTGGAGGGGGAAGGCAGGGCAATTGGGGTTTAGTGACTTGCCCGAGGTCATACGGCTTGTAAATGTTAAGGGTCTGAGGTCAAATTTGAACTCAGGTCCTCCTAGCCACCCCAGAAACAGTTATATTCTATGCAAAATCATATATTCTTTTTTTCTTAAAACCTACAAACAGATCCATCCTACTACTATATTCCTAGATTTTTACTGTTGCACTCCTGTGTTTTACTACCATACTCCTATAATTTACCAGTCCATACATTGTTATAATCAAATGAGATAAGTGGTCAGGGTGACAGATTGGCTCTTAACCTCCCTAGTGATGGCTAGGTGGTTCAGTGGATTGAGTACTGGCCTTGGGGTCAGGAAGAAATGAGTTCAAAAATAGCCTCAAACACTTAATAACTGTGTAACCCTGAGTAAGTCACTTAACTTCTGCCTCATTCACTTTTCTCAGCTATAAAATAGGAATAATAATTGTACCTACCTTGCAGGGTAATTGTGAAGATCAAATGAGATGACACTTATAAAGTGCTTGTAGGTGCTTCATAAATGCTTGTTTCCTGACTTCCTACCTTTCTAGGCTTATTACACATTACTTTATTCTCCTGCTCAATTGTCCCATTTTTGTTTCCCAAAATCAATGTGTCAATTCCAGCCTCCTTGACAATGCACAGGCCATCCCCTGTATGGAAAGTATTCCTTCTCGTCTCTATCTCTTAAAACCTCCAGCATCTTTCAGGGCACAGCTTTTGTGTCTTCTCCTACAAGAAGCCTTCTCTGATTCTCTTAGTTGTTAAGTTTTCTCTCCCTCTTTCCCACCAATGATGATTTATATACTGATTTGTTTACATTCACATCCTCTTGGTAAAATATATGGTCCTTGAGAACAGAAACTAAGCTGTTTTCCTCCTCTCTCCAGTGACTTGCTCGGCCCTTAATATATATATATATATATATATATATATATATAAATTATCGCTTGTTAGAATGCATTGGATTGAATTGAATTGGATGACAGCATAAGCTCCCAAGAGGTGACAGTTATCAAAAATCAGTAATTTCCCTCTTGGTGCATTGGAAAAGCTAAAGTGATTGTAATATTTTTTTCTTTCCTATATATCAACCACATTCTTTCCTTAGTTTTGAAGCCCAATATTTCGATGCACCTATCCACCCTTTAAAAATAAAGTCTTCTTTGGGGCTGATTTTTCTGAGCAGCAACAACAACAAAAAAAACTATGAAGGCTCAGCCAGACAGAGGGTGGGTGTAGAGGATATGACTTTGCTAAGGGAAAGAGTTTGTGTTGTTTCTGCTGCTTCAGGTTTCCCTGGCACTGGGATGTTATGTGGGATTATTGTGGCCTAGGGTGATCAGACAAAGGGACTTGTCTGTCTTTCCAGAAAGGCTATAATTACAGCAAAGGGGAAGTGAGGGTAGTTTAGGAAACAGAGGAAGGGACACAAAAGGGAAAACCTACTTTTATGCAGGGAATTGCTTAAAAGGAGAGTACTAACTGAATTCTCCCCCAAGTGTCATTCAAAAGAAATCTGCGTCTCTTTTGTGTTCAGTCTTGGTAAGGCATGTGGTGGGCATATGGTCCCCATACTGTGAAATGTTCAGTTTATGTAGTGAGTATAAAAGGGAGCACAACCACCTGCGCGGCAAGAATAACAACGGCCCACATATGGCTGTGGGGACTGCGCAGATGTAGTCTGAGGGAGCTGTGGAATATTAAGAGATTATTTTTACATCAAAGAAAAAAAATCTTAAATTAAGATGAGCAAACCAGCTGTACACAAGTGGTCTGGGAGCTGTTTAAACTTCTAGCCTGAGAATGATTATTCATAACAAGTTCAGGGATCCTTTACCAAATCTTGTAAATTTGCTTTTCTCTTCTTTCCTTCCCTTCTTGTCTCCCTGCCCCACCTCAATCCCCACCTTTTTGGGAATTAGTTTTCTCACCTGTAAAGTTAGGGAATTGAATAAGATTGGTCTAAGATTCTTGTAACTTTTTATCATTCTTACTGGGAATACTTTTAATCCCCTTAAGAATAGTTGAGAAAAAATTTTAGAGGATATTTTATACTTTTAAACTTTTTTGGTGTTGATCTTTACTTGATTTTAAAAAGTTATTTCTTTTATGTTTAGATTTATTTTATTAGATTTGTTTATTAGATTATGATTTATTTTTTTACAGGATTTTACATTTAGAGTTAACTTAAAATTTTTCTACCAAACTTGAACTTACAAATTTATGCTTTTAGCCTTTGCTAATTATAGTCTACATTTGAGCAACTTTGTGTCTCCCAAAATTTAATGTTCTTTTTTTTTTAAATAAGTTTTTTTTTTAATTGTTTTGATGATCTTTATATTGGATGTTGAACCATGCTTGTGATTTTCATGGGGTAGGAAAATCTCACGGAGTAAACTCTATCAATGAAGATTATTAATCCTTGCTCTGCAATTAATAATCTTAGAGCAGGGGTTCTTATTGTTTTTTGTGTTGGACTCCTTTGCCAATATTGTGAAGCCTGTGGATCTCTTGGAATGTTTTTAAATGACTAAAATAAAACTCATTGGATTGTAAAGGTAATCAGTTATACTGAAAATTACCAAAATATTTTTGAAAAAGTTCATGTCACAGGTTAAAAAAATCCAGTGAGTGGGGCACTAAGAAATTAAATGAGGGGAGTCACACCCCAAAGGATGTTAGAGGAAAATCCAGATTTTCTTGAATCTGAAGCCAATTTTCTATCCACTATCCCACAATATCTGTATAATACTCTTTATTCTACTATCAATTACTTTTTTGAGAGGATTTTGGACACAATTTTCTCTAACTGCCCTCATTTTATGGATGAGGAAACTAAGGTCCAGAAAGAAGTGACTTTGTCAAGATAACACAGCTAAATAATTATAGAGCCAGGACTAAAATCTAGGTCTTCTTACTTTTTGTTCTAGGATTCTTCTCATTTCACCAAACTTTAGGCTTTGGCACTAAATTTAGCTAAAGAAGCAACTTCAGGATTCCTTGCTAGGTTAGCAGCTCAGGAAAAAGAGTGATTGTGGAGATGTTTCTTATGTTTAAGTTCTTGGTAACTAAGTGTTTGGAACTGCAAAGAGAAAATTAAAAATCTTGAAAAGTCTAGCTTTGAGAAAGGAGAGAGAGGAGATACAACCCAAAATGCCCCTTTTATTAAAAAAAAGAAAAAGAAATAGGAATAAAAGAAGCATCATGCTATTTGCGACCAAGACACTACAGTATTGATCACTCTGTTGCCAAAACAGAGGGGGAGAATAAATATAATTTGTTGAGGGGGTGGGGAGAAACATCAAGACTTTTCCAGATGGCTCAAGACCTGACTCCCTAATTTCTTGACTAGCGCAGCCCAGGCTTCATTGATCTCTCTCTCTCTCTCTGTCTCTCTGTCTCTCTCTCTGTCTCTCTGTCTCTGTCTCTCTCTCTATCTGTCTCTCTCTTTCTCAGTCTGTCTCTCTGATCACCTAGAGGGCATATAGTTTGTGTCATGAAATTTATGTATTGCTTATTTTTGTATGTGTCAGTCTAGTTTTTCCAGCAAAACTCAAAGCTTCTTGAGGGCAGGGACTTTTGTCTTAGGCTCAAGCATCAAAAGAGACCAAGGTTCTAATACTGGCTCAGGCATTTCCTTGTGTGACCTCAGGCTAGTCTCTTTACTGCTCCAAGCCTAAGTTTCCTCATCTTTCAGATGGAGATAAAGATACCCCATTATCAGCCTTCTGGGATAGTTGTGAGGAAAGTGCTTTGTAAACCTTAACAGCTCTTTTCAAATGTGAACTTTTATTTTTATTATCATGCTTCTTGGTCCCCCACAGTGTCTTCGGCCACAGCTAGGAAAAAGAAAGGTAGGTACAGAAGGTAGTAGATAAATAAGTAAATACTTATTTGCAAGTCTAAAGAGAGTTCTGGGGTGGATGAAATGTACTTATACTATTTGTTTTAAAATTTACAAAGTACTTTACATATACTAATGGTGTTGAGTCACAACTACTAGTGATGCTGAAGATGAAACTGAGATTTAGAGCTTTAAGTATCTCACTTGCTGTGATCCCAAATACTAAGTATCAGGAGCTGGATTTGAACCCAGATTTTCCCCACTCACAACACCTTTCTTAAAAGATCACATATAAATAAATTCTTGTGACTTGTGGCAAAATAATGCTAGATGGTTTTTCCTCTTATAAATCAGTCTGACAGTTTGGAAATTGGAAGGTTTTGGTAAAGATGAGCAATGAAAATGAGCAGAAAGAAGAAATAACCACACTAAGAACCAGTTATTGTTCTTTCCCTTTCAGTTCCTCCTCCCTTTTCCCCTCTCCCACCATATATTTTTCTAACTTCCCTATGCAAAAGTAAATGTAATCAAATTTGAAGACCTAAATTTTGGAGATCTAACACCAAAATTATAGTTTCTGAAGTCAGGGATTGCTGAAGTCATTCCTCTAGGCTAAGGTTTTGTTAATGGTCTATAGTACTGCTATGTCCAAAAATGCCAGGCATAAACAGGAAAGCCCTTACTATTCTGGTTTGCATAGAGAGTGGGGGGAAAAGGAGAAAGCAGCTGTGAAGTCTTTCCTGGGATGACCAGACGCTAGAGTGATTTTTGAATCTTTGCCAGTTACACCAAAAGGATCTTGAATTTAACCTTGAACTTTTGAATCTGTTGGATTTTTTTTTTAGGTCTTATCTCAGTTATTTTAATCCTAATCCCTTACGTGGGATGGATCAACTGTGCTGAGGCACAGTTACTTTAATAAGTTATTTAGCTGTTCTTAAATTGCCAACTGGTTGTTTAGTGCCTCATGGTGATGTTCCATGACAGTGTAGAATTACTTTTCAAATTATCTGTTCTGCTCTTGGATCCCAATGGATCAATAAATAAAGTGAAACTATCAGATTTAAGGGATTTGCCTGGGGTGTCACTATTGTTTGGTTGAAAAGTTAAAAGTTAATAGATTCTGGGCATCCCAGTCTCCTATTTCTTCTTTGTGCCATCCTTTCTGATCCTAGAGTTTTTTTCTGCTTGGTTTGCCTACATAGTAATATGCATGCATATATACATACATATACATATATGATATTCTAATTGATGGAAAGCTAACATTTAGTGTGATTTGGGGCTGATATTGAATGACAGGATTAGTCACTTCATAAAATAAAATTATATTCTGTCACCCAATTGTGTTCTGCTGTATCTATGTTCCATTTTTTAAAATGCCAAAATCAATTACAAGACAATTATGTTTGAAATGCATATGTTAAAAATGAGTAGTTGTGTGATTAAGCTCTCTTTCTCCATCAATATTATTATAAATGAATGCATGGGAAAAATAATTTTTTCCTACAAATGATCAATTTTACTTTTCTTCCCTATATTTACCACATGTCTGAATTATTACAATAGTCTACAAACTGATTTTATAGAAGGAACCTCATAGTCAAGTGAAGGCTTATTTTATGTATTGGAGAGAACTGGGGACCTTTATAGGTGGCATTTCTCCCTTAGCATTTCTATTATAATCATTTTGTTAGGTAGTCATTCGTTCAACAATCTTTGATTAAGCAAGACACTGCAATCAGTTCCTGACCGCAAGGAACTTATAGACTACTTACATATCCAACATTACCTCCAAATCAATCTTCTTAAAACATTATTATCATCAGGTTATTTCCCTGTTCAGAAACTCTGAACGTGAACCATTGCCTACAAAATTTGAACTCCTTTGCCAGGTCCTCCATGTGGATAAACATTTATCACCTCCATCCTCATTATGAACCCTTTCATGTAGCCAGACTGTTTCCTCACTGTTCCTCAAATATACCAGGTAAGTTTTTGCCTCTAGGCCTTTCCTGAATCTTGCCTGGAGTGCCAGCTCTCCCCTGTCCCATCCTAGTCACCTAATTCAGTCTCATTCCCTTTTTAGGACCTAGTTAAAGTCTTAACTCCATCTATAAATCTTCTCCAAACTGGATCATGGGGCTTAGAGCTGAAAGAATACTTCAGAGACCACATAGTTCAACTTATTTATTTGACTGATGAGAAAAATGAGACCTAGAGAGGGCAAATGAATTGTCTAAGTTTATATAAGTTATAGTAAGCAGTAGAACCAGGATTTGAACTCACATTGTAACTCCAAATATAGTACTCTTTCCACCAGAACACACTGACTCCTCATATTGATCTTTTTCTGTTTCTGTTGAGAGCGTTGCCCTACTTCAGAATCACTCAGGTTTCAGAATTTAGGGTTATCCTTGACTCTTCCCTTATTTCACATATCTAATTCCGTCTCTATGACATGTCTTGTATGTACCCTCTGTTCTCTTTTTACATAGTCTCTCCTTTCTCTAGTTCAGGCCTTTATCACTTCCCACCTCAACTGCTGCAGTGGTCTTGTTGTTTCTACCTCCAAACTTTTCTCTATCCAATATATCCCTCAATATCTGTCAGATTGGTATTCCTAAAACATAGGCTTGACCATGCCACTATCCTCCATACTCAAAAACACTTACTGGCTCTTGATTGCCTCTCGAATAAAATACAAACTCCTTAGCTTGACATTCAAAGTCCTATATATTATGTGTCCTTTCTACCTTTTCAGTCCTGTTTCATATCACTTTCCTTTCCTCAATATCTCTTCTGGTCAGACTGGCCTTTTACTTGTCTCTATGTACCATTCCTGCCCTCTGAATCCTCACCTCCATGGCATATCTCACATGTCTTGAATAAAATCCCTATTTACTTCTTTCTCATAGGATAGCCCAGGATCTCCTTTGTGAAGCCTTTTCTGATATCTCTATTCATCAGCACTCTCTACTTCCTAAAATTACTTTACACAATTAGTTTTTCTACACTTCGTATTTACTTATTTTTTTTCATGTTGTGTCTTCCCTGTCCCCTCCCTCCCAGCAGTATATAACTCCTTGAGGGCAGCAACTATCTTGCTTTTGCCTTTCTCTCTCCAGGACCCAACATAAGGCGTTGCCCATTCATGGTAGATGCTAATGTTTGTTGAAAAGGATTGGATTGTTGGTGTAGAAACAGATTTTCAAGCAGTGGCAGTACCTGGAGTGAGTCATGTTTCTAATTGATCGTGAAGACCCAAAGAAGAAATGGTATAGTAGAAAGAGCACTGGACTTGGAGTCAATAAAAACTGAGTTAGATTTCTGTCTTGAATATTTACCGGCTGTGTGACCTGGGCAAGTCACTTAACTTTTCTTGGCCTTACGTTCTCCATTGTGATCATAGTAATACCTACCTCTCAAGGTCATTATGTGGATCCAATGAGACGATATATGTAAAGCGCTCTGCAAAACCTTAAAGTGCTATGTAAATGTTAGTTGTTGTTACTAATGATCAGAAATCCATGAAAGAAAGGCCCCATGTTAGTTGTTTCATTACTTGCCTAGTCCTTTTAGGATTTTCTTTTCCAGTTTTTGTTCCTTGCTGTTGAAAGGCTCTCTGACTGCAGATGTGGGGGCTTCTCCAGCAGCTATTGGTTCTTTTTCGTTGTCATCATTTGCATCTTCATATTCCCCTTCCTCATGGTTGAGAGGCTCTGCCTTCTCAGACTTCTCCTTATCTCTCACCCTGCTCTCTTTCCCCACCAGGCTGGAGGCGGACCCATAGGTCTTTATAATGTCTTCCAGCTGCCGATTGAGCTCTTCAGAAATATCACTCCCCATGTTTTCAGGGACAGCATTTGCTTCTTTCTCAGGTACCTGAGATGTGGACTCTGAATTCTGCTCCGTTTGTTTGTCTGGGCCATTCTGCTGAGATAACAATGGAGTGTTGCTCTCTGCAGAAGGAGGTAGCTGTTGTTCAGCAGACAGATCTATGTGCTGGTTACTCTCCATGCTTGATCTAGTATCTGGTGTCAAACATAATGAGATTTAATGTCATTCTCTCAATTGTACATGAATGGGATATAGCAATGCTGATTTAGAATGGATTTATCACATATATCCAAAACAGATGGCTATTACAGGCCTATTGTCTAAACAGGCCTCACATTCATAAACTTCTCTTACTAGAATTGGAATGGAAAGAATGTTTTTCAAAGTCATTTTTCATTTTAAAAGCACTCTATCAACACAGGATTTCCACCCTCCTTTCTCTTTCCCCATCCTCCCTTAATTTCTTCCTCCCCACACTTTGGAGGGCATAGGAAGGGGTGTGAAGAAAGGTAAGTACTATTCTCTATTATGGAGACTGAAAGCATAATTACAATGTATTTTTTCCTATGTTCACATTGACATTTGACTCAGGGTAGATAAGTCTGAGCAGTTTTACTTTAGGGTTCCCATTTTCTTATCTAGTATAGCTTAGGGTCATAACCTGGGAGGAGAATAGTTCTGTAAATATCCCCCCCAATTATATGTTTTTTCATAGCTTATTAATTTGATTAATATCACAATTATAAGTGGGGAAAATTTCTCAATTGTAATATTAAACATAAAAAAATTTGGAACTAAAATCATAATTTACATGAGGCAGACTTCTGCTTGCCTACAATTTGAAAATGTTCACTATTTGGAAAGTATGATATTTAGAAATAGAATCATAAAATCTCAGAGTTGGGCAGAAGTACCAATCAAAATAGCCATCTATAGTGCAGCAGAAAGAGCTCTAGGTGGGGCAGAGAATCCAAGTCCTAGTCCCAGCTCTAATACCTCGTATGACCTTGGGCAAGGCACTAATCAGTCCTCTCTCAGTCTCAATTTCCATATATAAATTGAAGGGGTTGAGCTGGACGATAATAGTAGCTTACATAAAGAGTATTTTATCTGTAGTAAACCCTTTCACAGAGAGTATTTCACTTTCATAGAGAGTATTTCCTTTGCCTAAGATTCCTTCTGACTCTAAAATTCTTTGATTTAAATGTTCTAACTACCATGAAAATCAATAATAATAACAATAATGAAAGACTTTGCCATATTTTGTTTCAACACAAAAGCTGAAAGAAGAGATGAAGCAAAAATTTTTATGTGAAAATATTGCAGCTTTGGTCACTCAAGGGTGTGTTGGAGCCAATTTGTACAGTTTGCCGGAGCCAATTGTTAAATTTTCAGTGCGAACTTTTACACCTTGGAAACATATAAATGCTACAATCAGGGATTCATTTATTGTTTGTTGTTTTCTATACTTAAGAAATTGTGGGGAACATGTTGATAATACAGATTAAAATGAGAAAAGTGTTCATACTTTTTTTTTCCAGAGCCAGTTGTTAAACATTTATCAGCAAATGTGCAAATATGAATACTATAGTTTGATCAATTTCAAATAGTAGCGTTGTTCTAAAATGTAAAAACAAATGTTGCAAGGAAAATTGTTTTTGTTTTAAATGTATCAAATAGGTATTAGTCCCAAGTTTGGGTTTTTTTTTTTAGGTGTGGCCGCAGTTCCCTTTCCTCCCTTCTTTCTTGTCTGTATACACACAAACTGGGTGAGCAGTCTTAGAGCAGGGAGGCATTAAGGTGAATATGAAATGAGGGCAAGGAGGAAAGTTAAGGATAAAAATTACACTATATAGTAAAATCCAAAGGTCACAAAAATATGGGAGGATGTTTAATATGAAGTAGTCTTTTGGAGGAAAGGTGTGATATACATTAGTGGAAGTATGGGAACACACTTTGAACACACCTGTCCCCAAAGGAGACAGTAAATTTAGGATCAATCAATCAATTTATTTAAGTATCTAATGTGAGCCAGACAACATGTTCAGAGCTGGGATACAAAAAGTCAAAAGACTCCTGCCTTCAAGGAGCTCACAATCTAATGGGGGAGACAACATGCAAACAAACATATATAAACAAGCTATATACAAGGTATACAAGAAATAATGAATGGAGAGAAGGTTTAGAATTAAGAGGCATCGGGAAAAGCTTGGGATTTTAGTTGATCCTTAAAGGAAGCCAGGGAAACCAGCAGGAAGAGTGGAGGAAGGGGAGCATTCTAGGTGTGGGGGACAGCCAGAGAAAATGTCCAGAGCTAAGAGGTGGAGTGTCTTGTTCACGTACAGCCAGGAGGTCAGTGTTACTGGGTCAAAGAGTATGTGTTGGGGAGTAAGGTGTTAGAAGACTGGAAAGGTGAGAGAGGGAGAGATTTTGAAGGACTTTGAATGCCAAACAGAGGATTTTGTATTTTATCCTGGCCACTGGAGTTTATGGAGTTTTTGGAGATGAAGGGAATGTGACGTGATCTGACTTGAACTTTAGGAAAATCACTTTACTGACAGAAGAAGGGTTGACTTGGAGTGAAGAGACTTCTAGCAGGCAGAACCACAGAGTGGTGATAGTGTTAGAGGAGAGAAAGGGGTTTATTCAGGAGATGTTGCAAAGGTGAAATCAACAGGTTTTGGCAACGGATTGGATGAGGGATGGGGTGGTGGAGCAAGAGATAGTAAGGAGTGGAGAATGACTTCTAGTGATTGGCCTGAGAGACTGTGAAGATAGTGTTGCTCTCTATAGTAATAGGGAAAGTAGGAATAAGGTAAGCTTCAGTGGGAAAGATAATGAGTTCAGTTTTAGATATGTTTCAGATGTCTACTGAACATTCAGTTTGAGATATCTGAAAGACATTTGAAGATGTGAGATTGAAGTTCAGCTGAGGATTGGGGCAAGATTGGCATCATTAGCATAGAGGCAGTAATTAAGTTTGTGGGAACTGATGAGATCATCGAATGAGGTAATATAGATAGAGAAGAGGACTCAGGACAGAACCCTGAGGGACACCTATGGTTTGAGGGCATGATCTGAATGAGGAGCCAGCAAAAGAGACTGAGAAGTAATCCTCTGTCTTCAATTTAAGAGTAATTCTCTTGCATAAGACAATCTTTATGTGTTAGAATTAAAATGTAGACCCTTATGTACTTTCAAAGTTATTACCAAACTTAGTAGGGAAGAAAACTTTTACTCAGCTGGGTGGAAGGTCATGTAGTATGATGAATACACTAGACATAGAGTCAGAAGTTCTGGGTGCAAGATCTGCCTTTGTCAATCAGTAACATTGTAACTTTGACCAAGTTGCTTTAATCTCTGTGAGTTCCAGTTTCCTCATCTATAAAATGAGGGATTTGAATCTACAAGGTTCCTTACAATTCTTTCAGTCTCCAAATTTATGAATGGGTAATAGGAAAGGATAGAGTTATAATTCTAGAAAATAAAGGGCAGCTAAATGTTTTTGGACATTCTCCTTGAATGCCTCATTAGTTCATGGAAGTTACTCTCCCTGGGTACTTGAAGGGAATGTTAATGGAATGAAAACTCTGGCAGTCCCTGTGAACTTGGAAGGGCTTTGATTTCATAATAAACTTTACACATAAAGTAATAACTATGTCATCTAAGGAGAGGCTTATCAATAGGATGGACAAAGGATGTTGACTTTTTCAGTCACAGGAACTCAAAAAGGCCATCTCCTGAGGTACAAACTTCTCTTTTGTGGATGGATTACCCTATAATCAGATTTTCACTTTTGATAAATGTAGTAGAGGAGCAGAGTGGGAAGTGGTTGTGGCAAATTGGGATGCAAAGGACAGTCCTAGTACAGGTGCATTCACACTAAAAGAGGGAGATCTTTAACCTTCATGCTTAAGGGTTTTGTTTTTGCCTTTTGTTTTTTTGCATTTAGGGAAATGGGGAGGGGAACATGGGATTCCTGTGAGTGGTGCTATGGAGACTGGATCCTAGGTCTCTGCTTTGTATCTGATGATTATTGCTGGGGGAAAGAAGTAGGACTCAAAAGATGAGAAGGATTCTACCCATGTTAGTGCCCTGGGACAAAACGTTATTTTTCTGTTAGTTATGATTATACAACCAATGATATAATTGATCCTTGCATAATGAAGAAAGGCAGAAATGACTTCCTCCCTTCACTGAAAATGTAGGGGTTTAGAGGTAGGCAAATTGCATATACTGCCAAACTTTGATGATGTGTGATTAATTTGTCTGACCTGCTTTCCCTCTCTTTTCTTAATATCTGTTACAAAGAATAGCTTTCTGAGTAAGAGGTATGAGTGGGGGACAGGGAGGAGGGATATATTCAGGGGCCAGTCTTCTCTTTCAATGGCCTGCTCCCCCACATGCCACACCCCCTTCCACATTCTCCCAAGGGTCACCATATGGGTTCCAGACAAAGTGTAGACATCTGATGGGCTTTTAGCCCATTGTAGTGAAGAATTCCGGAACTCAAGTGATCCATTGGCCTCTGTCTCCTTAGTATCAGGGATTATTGATACATGTTAACACAACTAATTTAGATTTTAAAAGACATGCACTTTGGGCAGGCAACAGAGGATGAATAAAGAAGCCCATGGTATGTTACTGTAAATATAGCGTCTGAAATACTAAGGCTACCAATGAATTCAGGCCTACAAAAAAGACTTCTTTCAACAGTATTAGGGGAAAATGGGTGGTCAAAGAAGGGATAGGACCAGCAGTAGATAGGGTACTAATAACTGGCAACAGAGAGAGAGCAGAGAAGCTTTACTTCTATTTTCTTTGCCAAGAAGAAGGACCTTTGGAATGGAAAGGACAGAACAAAAATGACTAATAGAGAGTTGACAGCTAAGATCAACAAGGAATTAATAAGAGAACACCTAGCTACCCTTGGTGAACTCAAAGTCAATTGTCCCAAGTAAACATTGAATAATAAAACAACTAATGATAATAATAATAATAAATTGAATAGTAAAAGAGCTAACGTCCCCCACCATAAATAATATTTGATAGGCTGAGGAGAATGGCAATAGTAGTACAAGATCAGAGAAGATTAAATGTTGCCTCCATTTTCAAAAAAGGGAAGAGAATAGATTCTGCCCACTCTAGGCCAATGAGCTTGATGTTGATGCCTGAAAAATCCCGGAAAAGATCATTAAAGAAATAGTTGGTAAAGAACTATAAAAGAAAGAGTAATTACATAGAACAACAATTCATGCTTCTTCAAAGGATTGCAAGCTATTAACAACCATATGAAAGAATTCTCCAATTCACTAATAATAAGAGAAATAAAAATTAAAATAACCCTGAGGTTTAACTTCATCACACTCAACAGATTGGCAAAGATGACTATGAACCAGTGAAAACCAGTTTGACTGGCAATACTCTAGCCCCCAGGATGCAAGTATGGTAGGGATAATAAATCTTGAGACTGGGCTTTAGCTCCCTCATTACCTCTCGCTGGTCTTAGAGTAGGGAGGGAGTAGGGAGTTGGCACATTTAGAGTTGTTACCTGTCCTTCTCTCACTCCTCACTCCTTATTAGGCAACTTAGAAATACCTTCATTTCACTGGTCCCGATTAGACTGTTATCTTCCTTTATGGATAACCTGGCAGTCTTCTCTTGGAGTCAGCTAACTTTGTATAAAAGTCTATATAAGTCTGAGCCCAGTGGGGCTACGTGCTTTTGACATGAGTATGAAAACCAATGCAAGACTCTATGTCAGGAAGCCATTCCATTGTGTGTTACCTTGGCAGAAGGCAATGGGATCCATAGGCTGTTCTCTATTCCATTTAGTCTTTTCCTCCTCTTTGGAGTAATAGTTTTATAAGCTACTATCCCTGTTTGGTTTTGCTATTCTTTTTCTGAACTCTCATGTACTATAATGATGAAAGATGGAGTCAAAGTTGGAGGAGTTGTGGAAAGGCAAGCAAATTAATGACTTGGTGGATCAATGAATTAGTACAATCATTCTGGAAAGCAATTTGAAATTATACAAATAAAGTGGCTAATATGTTTGTAATGAATGACCCAGATATTACATTGCTAGATATATACCCCAAGGAATTCACTTACAAGAAGAAAAGTTTCATATCCACTAAAATATTTGCAGTGGTACTTTTTGTGGGAGAGACATAGTTTGAGGGTATTTAAAAATATTTGGGGGTTTCACTGCACTACAAAACCAATAAGAGTCAATGTGTGATATGGTAACCAAAAAACCAAAATTTATTCTTGGACTAATTTAAGAAAAATATAAATTCCAAGAATAAGGAACTGATAGTCTCACTGTATTTTGCCTTGACCATCTGAAATTCTGTGTTTGCTTCTAGGCACCAGGATACTGAAGGGTTTAAAATCTATTCCATGAAAGAATTAGTTGAAGCAACTAGGAGATGCCCATCAGTCATGGAATAACTGAATAAGTTGTGCTACGTAATAATAAAATGTTATTATGCTATAAGAAATGAATAACATGATGAATAGAGAAAAGTAAGGAAAGACTTAGATGAGCTGATAGAAAGTGAAGTAGGCAGAACCAAGGAAACAATATACACATTTATTATGACTGTAAATGGAAAGAGTAACAAAATAGTTGAAAATGAATGCTAGGGGCTTCTCCCCTATACCTTTACAGAGGTGCATGGGGGAGCAGTGTATAGGTATGAAATATTGTATGTAATGTCAAATTTTTAAATTTTTTTCTCTTTGTCTTATTTTTTAATCTGTTATTAAGGGATTACTTTTTTGGGGGAGGGAGAGCTATAGGGGGAAATCTTGGCAATATGAAAACAAAAGATATAAATTACATATGAGTGTGTGTATATATGTATATATATATATGTGTATATATATATATATATATATATATATATATATACACACATACAAATATACATATATGCTAGATGTACCTTATTTTCTTGGTCACTAAACATGGTTACTAAACTGGTAGATGAGAAAAATGTCAGTAATATAGTTCATCTAGCTTTTAGCAAAGCATTTTATGATAATGTACTATTAATAGTATTTAGCATACTATTGATGTTAATAGTACACTACTCTTGTAGAGAGGATGGAGAGATGTAGGCTATGCAACAATAAAATAATACGGATTCAGAACTGGTTGAATGACCAGACTCGAAGTGTGGTCATTAATGGCTCAATATCAAAATGTCAGGTCTCTAGCAGTGTATCTGGGGATCTGTTTTTCATCCTGTGCTGTTTGACATTTTTATTAATTGCTTGGATAAAGGCATAGACGGCATGTTTATCAAATTTGCACATGACATAAATCTGGGAAGAATGGTTAACATATTGGTTGACAGAGTCAAAAGATTATGACAGGCTAGAACACGTGTATGAGTCCATTAAGATAAAATGTAATGGGGATAAATGTAAAGTCGTATGTTTGGAATCAGAAAAGCAATTTCACAAGTATAAAATGGGAGTGGCATGGTCATAGGCCAATGTTGAACAATGGTTTAATGTTTAACAATTGCCTCTATGTGAAAAAAAAGTAAACATGACACATTTTAAATTTAATCTGCATTAATAACATTTTTTCTATTGCTTCCTTAATTCTAGACAATCAGCAAATTTTATAAATCAAGTACTGATTTGTAGTGTTTGCCAGTTTCTCAGATGTAATGCTCACGCTGAAAATGTAACAATTAACTCATATGAACTGGTTCAAATTGACTCCTACCTGTCCTTTCATGGAAAACTATCAGTTTGAAAAATATTTGGACAGGTAAATTAACAGCAGAACTGCAGCTTTATCAGAAGTCCTATGACTTTATATCTAGGTCTCTTTCAACTATACCATGATTCCTGTGCATCAGATACTATAATAAAGTTTCCAGATAGACTCTGAATCTAACAGAAAACATGGAATTCGGGTTACTGCAAGACCATTCATATGTAAGAAAGGCCATTTGCCAAATTACAATGTGGATCATAGATGTAGCAATAATTCTTAGGTAATAAAAATTCATTTCTGCACTGAATAGTCTTCCCAAAATCCTATTGTAATGACTCATTGTGGTGTGGAAATGATCCTGGTTTCTGAAGTCTATGCCAGCAGAACTCAAGCTCTAGCAAGTTCATCTAGGCCGGAAAGGCTTGAAGTGTGTAATCCTGGCAATGGACAGAGTCTACTTTCAGAGGACTGTACTAGTTGGGTATGGAGAGGTACAGGACCAGTAAGTAGATTTCATTCTCTGACCATGGCAACCCATGAAACAGAGACAAACACAAAATAGCTTCAGGCTTATGTGATCCCCTTCTGTTTTTTCAGAGAGGGTAGTAGAATGGTGGAAAAGAGAAAAGAGGGTACTGAGAATCACACAGTTTTAGACTATATAAACTTTAAGTTAGATGTTGATATGCTAAATGTGAGATCTTTTTCCAATGACCAGGTGAACATGCATTAATGTCAATCCTGATATTCTTGCTGTAAATGAAACCAAAGAAGGGAATTTCAGCCAATAGAAGGATGACTCGCAGGTTCTCCTTAGAGAGCCCAATAAAGGTCTTAGTTAAATTACTTTTATTGTTAACTAAGGACAATAAGAAACAATCTGAGGAAACATTTGTTCAGCTTATATTGAAGAAGTTTTTACCAAAAGACCATCAAGAAACTATTTTCAGCTTATGTACTAACATCTGTTGCCAAGGATGAAGTGATAGAGAAATTCTACAAACAATTTGATGAAGGTCCTCTGACTTAAATCTACATATACCATGATGAAGAAATGTGACTTTTAGTAAATATATAGCTGGTCTCAGAGACTAGAAGATTTGCCTTTGATGTATACTAGATATGTGATTCTGGGAAAGTCACTTATACTTTTACTAATACAGTAACCCTCCAAGACTCTAAGTTACAAATGGGGTACTGCTGATCTGCCTTGATAGGAGTTTCCTCTTTGGAAGTTCTCTACACCGATATAATCACAGGTTCAGTCAAACAAACAAATAAATAAATTTTAATGCTCAGTGACTTCAGCGCAAAGGTGAGAATAGGTGAGGAGAATGAGAAACATATTTCAAGATAAGTAGCAGGAATAAATATGAAAAGTCAGAAATTTTTATGCTACAAAGAAGTCTAATGCCTATTATCATGAATACTTTAAGAAAATTTTTTGGAATGTCCTAGACATGGTAAATACTGAATAACTTCACAAAAATGATATTTACTATATTGTAACAGAAAAAAAATGACTAATTATTATTGCAAAGTTCATTTTTTTAAGACTGGCTATCCCTCTCTCAGGGTGAAAATGCAGTATCTATTCACTCACTTGTTTGACACAGATGCTTTAACCTGTTACGTTATTGTTATCTGGGCCCATTTGTTCTTCCTTAGAAAGTGGTGGCCTACTCTTCCTTGGGACTCACCATATTGTTGCCAGACCTAGTGAGGGTACTTGATTACCTTTAGCCCTAACTCAAGCAATCCACCAGCCTCAGCCTCCCAAGCAGCAGAGACCAATGGCACACATATTGTGTTTGGCTATGGGATTAATTTTTTGAGAAACTGACTATATGTGGTGAGAACACTTTATTTGTTAGAGTAAATATTAAAATTAATACAAAGGCAGGAGAAAGAATAAAAATATAGAAAAAAAGATGTATGCAATTAAAACAACAAAAACTTCAACCCATTTAATCAAGATATTGATCATGAAAATGGAATATGATTGAAGGAAATAAGATTATAAGGTCCTTGAGGTCAGGGACCATCTTTTGCCTCTTTTTCTATCTCCAAGACTTAGCATATAGTAGGTACTTCATAAATGTTTAATTGATTGAAAAGGTATAGACAGGTTACAATGATTTCACACAGAAGTTTATGCAAGTCAATTGCTATAACAAGAAGGTTAAAAGTGCCTAAAAAGCATCTTAGAAACACTTGACTTATTTACTAAGTGGAGATCAATGGCAGTCATAAATAACACCTTTTTAGAATACAAATATATTTGTAAGATCTTCTATAACAGGATAATATAAGATAATGAATAACATCATCTCATAACACAGAAGGAAGCAGTGGAGGGTAAAAGTAGTTTAAAGAAACTTCATGGGGGACACAATTAAACAAAATTCTCCCAAAAAAGGAAATTGAATGGAGGACAATGAATATTTGTAAAAATGGAAAAGATCTGCAAGGATTTGTACACTGTGTATAGAATTTTTTTCATCACCAGAGACAAAAAACCACTGCATCTAGACTTTAATGTCACAGTCCTGGATATGCTTATAAAAGAGACAGAAGAGAACAAAGACAGAAAAAGCATGTAGGTTAGACCAAGTGTACAAGTAGAAGATCTGTATTGGAGGGGGTAAAGTGGGAATATGATTGAGTCACAAAATATCTGAGGGAGGAGAAAGTACTGAAGGTAAAGGAGAAAATCCTCTGAAATTATCAATACCCTCACCAAGGTGAGCAAGTAAACATCAACAACTGCTGCCCTATGTGGTTACTTTCCTATCTATATAAAACCCTTGTGAAAATCATCTGCAAGGGCATTCTTAATGAGAAAGAACAACTAGGCTATTAAAAGAAATATTCTACAGTAGAACACGTCTACAAGAATAACAAACATCAGCTGAGGCATAAAACAAGGAACTCCATGCTTTCCAACCCTCTGATGGCAGAGACTGGGCACAGAGCTCTGGGAAAAGAGATTCCTTGTGGATGATGTGGTCTTCCAGATACTCCTTTCTGTAGATAACATTGTGATGATTTCATCAAGTCCCATAACATTGTAGAGACTCCTGGAAGAAATCCTTAATCACTCAAAAGAGTTTGGCCTATTCATCAGTGTAGGAAAGGACAAATGAAGAAAGGTTATTGCAAAGATTTCAACGTGCATTTGGATGAATACCATAGAGAGTTTATCCAACAGTGTATGTGTATATATCTATATCCATATGTGTGCGCATATGTACATATATACTTGTGAGTATATACACATATACATGTATATATATACATATATATATACACATACATGCATATATATTTATATTTATATTTGGGATAGAGAGTGTAAATGGACAAACTGAGTCCAGAATGTTAAAGTGGAGAAGGAGAGAAAGCTGAATTGCTTTTGGAAGCTATAGAACTCTATTACTGACTTCAAGCGTCCCATGAAAATAAAGCCTCATTTTTTCAATACTAACATTTTACTGCCTTTAGTAGTTAAGACATTAAACACCATTACCTACAAAGAGCTAAAGATGTGACTCACATAGAGAGCAATGGAGAAGCACGTGGTAGCTATGAGCAGGCTACAACATACAACCAATAGGAAGCTCTTGAAAAAGAACAGGAGTGAAAGAAGTCATGAAGGAATTGTATGATAGGAAAAGAAGGTGGGTTGGCCACTTGATAAGATTGAGATGTGACAAGTGGAGAGCCAAAGTATTCCATGGGTACCTTGAAATGTTGGGAAGAAGTGAAGAAGGCCTGAAGAATGTTGGATGGATCCCCTGTGGTAAACTTTTGGGAGAATATAGGTAAGAGTCACACAGGGGTTGGGATGGCATGTTTAGATCAAGATCTGTATTACTGGAGGGAACTTTAAATTGATGAGACCACTCATCCATTTGAATTTTTGAGTATGACATAGTTAGATGGAGAAATTATAGTGTCTCTGTAGTATGTATGTGTGTATGTATATATATATGTATGTGTGTGTGTATATATACGTATATATGTGTGTGTGTATATATATATATATATATATATATATATATATATATATATATATATATATATATATAT
>CM053586.1:83515780-83540892 GCA_028646515.1 Pseudochirops corinnae | reverse complement strand
TGTATGTATGTGTATATCTTGATATATACACATATACATATATAATACATATATATATAAATAATATATATTTATATGTTGTGTGTATCTGTGTGTGTATATTCTATCTGTTTGTCTATCCACACATACAGGACAGCTAGGTGGTACAGTGGATAGAGCACTGGGCTTGGAGTCAGAAAGACCTTAGACATTTACTAGCCATGTGACCCTGGGCAACTCACTTAACCTCATTTGCCTGAGTTGTAAAATGAACTGGAGAATGAAATGGCAAACCATTCCAGTATTTTTGCCCAAAAAACCCCTTGAAGAACCAGACATGACTGAATAACACACATGTATTCATATATGTATATGCACATATAAAATATGGATACCACTGCATATTAGCAGAAGGATTTCATTATTATTAAGAGTTTCCTATAGCCACAAAATTATAGGTCCATATCCATATCTATGTATGTGTGAATATATAACAGATCACACATTACATATACATTATAAAGAATATGTATGTGAGTGTGACTATATATCTAGATCTAGATTTAGAAAAAAATCCTTTAGAATTCAAGCTTGGCATGTTTTCAGAATTGGTGGAGAGAAGGCTTACTTGGCATTCAGTGCCTATGTAAAAGGTGGAGTTAGTGTCAGACCTTGAGAGAAGAGAGAATTTTTTCCTTTTCTGTCTTCTCTCTTAGAGAGGATACTTGTGGTCCCAGGCTTTCTTCAGAAAGAAGCCCTGTAGAGAGAGAGAGACTTTGGGAAGAAACAGATATGTAGAGAAGCTGGTGTCTTGAACACATGCTTTGTTTTCCAGCTGACTTACTAGAGACTTCAGGGAACTTCTTGAGTGATTTCAGGAACTTCTTTCGGTCAAGTTGAACTACTTTACTTCCAGTGATAGAACTCCTTCACTTTGTGTTATCTAATATCTATAACTTTTCAAATTTCTATTTGCTATCAGCTTGGATCAATGAGTTTGTTCTCTATTTACCATCATGATGGTCTTTGTTCCACTAGCATAGTAGGAAGTATATAGTATATTGAATAAACCAATATATATCCAATTCTTTTGATATAACTTTGGTTACTTCTTCCCCAGTGAAGGATAATAACACGGAAAGTGACTTGAATCTAAAATAATTTCTCTTAGACTAGTAATATTTATGGGGGAGAAATATGCAGTTTTAGTCTCTTATACCTTCTCTGAAGAGGGCAGTGGGGCAGCCTCATGACCCCCATTTCTTACTGCCCTCTAGGTAATAATCAAGGGCTTCCTTGGAGACTGGTGACTGAGATTCCATAGATATCTATTCACACTTCCCTTTGAGCTCTATGTAGACACACACATGTGAGCAGGAAATAGAGTGCAGGGCTTGGATTCAGAAAGACTCTTCTTCCTGAGTTAAAATCTGACCTCAGACATTTACTAGCTGTGTAACCTTGAGCAAGTTACTATTTGCCCTATTTCCTCATTTGTAAAATGAGCTGGAGAGGGAAATGACAAACCACTGCAATCTCTCTACCAAGAAAACCCCAAAGCGGGTCATAAAGAGTTTGAAAAATCATGAAAAATGACTAAACAACAATGTGCACATACACACAACCCACACTGGCAATACACGTACTCTACATACAGACCCACACAAACATATTTCATTGCTAATAGGAACTCCCAACAAATTGTAGAAATTCTTTCTGCTGATATGCATTGGTAAAGAAAATTTCTTCATTGGAATATCCCTATGCCAAATAGTTCAGTTTGGTTGTAAGACATATTTTGAAATTTAAAGGTACTTTAGTTGGATTACCAATGTGGGTGTTACTGCTGAAGATGTACAGTCAGATCAGTTCCTTATTAAAGAAAATGTTAAAGTCAATACCACATTAGAAGTTATAAAGATAAAACATAACATGCAATTAAAATAACCATAATCTGATCTATTTAAGTTCCTGATGCTGAAGGATATGGAATACATAAGGGAGAAGATATCAACAGAGAAGCTTGCCTCTTCTTACAGAGTTTAACTGATGTAAAGCAATCGCCACAAAAAGAACAGAAAAGCCTAGGAATTCCCTCAGATATCAAATACTTTATCTCTCAAGCAGATGGACATGGTTGCCAAATGCAACATTGGGTTAAAATATGGATTCATTTTCAAGACTTTACAGATAAGGATGATGGAAGATTATGAGGAGAGATGTTTCATTTTTTTAAAAAGTGAAAAGTAGAGGAAGGAAAGAAAAGATAATTTACAGAAAGCAAGGCATGAAACCCAATTAGATCATTTGAAGATAAACAATAAAGCAGAAAGTAGGACAACAAACAGGAAAAATGGAAATGCTTTCCCAAAATTTCTGTAGCAAATTATTTTCTTCATCAATGGCAGTGTGGTGCCTACATTTGGACTCTAACATTTCAGTCTCTAATATGCTGCATGAAGCAGTGGAAATGGCACTAAAGAAAATGAAGGTATAAAGAACAGCTTACATTCATCTTTCTTTTTTTCTGTTTTTGCAGTCAAATAGATCTAGACTGTTTGCTCTATTATGAGAGCAATATGCCCTGCAACTTCATAGAATAAGTTTTGCTTACCCAAATATTTGCCAATGCCCAAGTATTTGACTTTCTTTGCTATTTTTCTAACAGTTTACTTGTCATATCAAGTGAGTTTGCAGTTCCACTTGGATTGCCCTTGCTGTAGCAGGAATCCATTAGGGGAATTTCAGGTACCCTTTGGAATAAGGGGAGGAAATTTGCCTGGACCTCTAAATGTCTCTTGTCTATGATACATACATATATACATATATGTTTTTGTGTGTGTATATAATGTATGTGTCTGTCTATCTATCTATCTATCTATCTATCTATCTATCTATCTATCTATCTGTATATCTATCTATCTAGAGCCTATGATGAAGACTAGAGAAATTTTAGAATGCTGGGTTTATAAAGACTTAGAAAAATTTGTCCAAATACAGTTTTGATGGCCTTAGGAACTGAGGGAATCATGAAAACATTTTCACCCAGGACATTTTGGCTTCTCATCTAAGAATGAAGGGGTAATGCCTAGTCAAGCCCAGGTCTGAAATCTCTGTTGGGAGAGATCCATATGGTCTGGGATGCTCTGTATGGATCAGATTTCCAAATCTGAGACAAAGGAGTCCATTTTCTTAGCTTTTTTCTTTTCTTTTTGATTGTGGGTTGAAGAAGGCCATTCTAACACTGTTAGGCCCTTGTTGAGTACTAAGCAGGCAGTAATCTTTAGTAGGTTTTGTGAAATGTTTGATAGATCTGAAAAACCTTTGCATTTGGGGGTAATTGTGATTTTTGCCTGTGTGTGTGGGACTGCATAAAATCATGCCACACTATTTTGAAAATCGTTTTTTTAAACACCAACATAAAGATAATCAACACCTTTATGCTTTTATAACATAATCGTTTCTCTACCTGTCCTCCCACTTTCCTATAACCTTCCTCTACAATAAAAAAAGCTCAAGCAACACTGACAAGTGTAGCAACTGTGTCTGTTTATATCTGTCATCTTTAGCATCTATAATCATCTGAATTTGTGATCAGTATTACTCTTATTTTGAACTGTTGCCTTTCTGCATTGTTTTTATTTACATTATTGTAAGCACCATTTGTATTGTTTTGCTTTGTATTTATTTTAAAAAAATCTTCCCACATTTCTTAGAACTCTTCATATTCATTGTCTCTTAGGGTGTAATACCATTTCCTTATATTTGTCTTATTCCAGGTACACCCTGGCCCTAAATATAAGATTATCTGGATTATCTGGAGAGATTGAATCAGTGAAGCAAAAAAAAAAATTAGGGAAAAATTGTTTTTCCTAATCATATACACCTAGTAAGAATAAATAGATGTAGCATTTAAGCCATCGCCTGTGAATAGCAGCAACAGCTTATGTGGGAACAAACAGTTCATCAAACCTACAATGGTAATCTCCTTTCTTTATACTAATTTATATAACATTCATCCCAAAGCAGGCTTTATTGTATTTAGCTCATTACTATTCCAGATCTCATAGTCACAGAAGAACCATGCTCTTTAGGTCACTGAATGCCATGCAATCCCTTCGCACTCAGAATCTGGACAAAACAAATAATGCCTAAGACGTTCCACCCCTTGGCCTCCTACCTATCATGGCCACATCAGGACCAAAACTATACTTTATGCTTAAAAGTAAATAACATAGCACTTAATCCCAAGTACTAAGAAACAAAATGTATAAAGGAGTAGTACATAAGGTATACTTTCAAGAAAGTTTTAAAAAAGCAATAAAAATTAAAACCTCAACTATAACCAAAGTTAGAACATTCATTATGTTGCCAAATCATAAACTAACCAAAAGGTTTCATTTAAGCTAGAGGTCAATAAAATATAGCTCCAAGAGGATAGTAGCTAGTAGCAAAATTCAGCCACAAGAATAAGAAGGATCAGAAGACATTTTGTTACAGAATATCTGGGGGGGTGGGGGAAGCATAACTGGAATAAGAAGTTGAGGGTTTATAATCTTCTTTCTTTGCAATGTGTCTTTTGACCGGAGATAACATCTCTCCTCTCCTGCTCAGCTACTCATCCTATATGCCCTAGTACCTTGGCTGTCACCTTTTCCTCACCTTCTGATCCAGAGTAATAAGCCTATGAATTTGGCAAAAGGATTAATTGGTTGACCTACTTTCCTCAAGTGTTGTTACCACCCCTCATATTGACTAGGGGACATTAACTTTCTCTCCACTGCCAAACCCTCCTTGGCTTTCAGGGAGATTATTGGCTCAAACCATACTAGGAAATAGATTAGCATGAGATTGGTGGTAACATCCTTCATTGTAGAGTAGGCAGAGCTCCTTAGTCACAGAAAATGACAGATGGGTGGTCAAAAGGAAAGAATCAATCCACAAAATTATTCCATCTAGCTGAGAGAATATGTTTGTTAGTTGTACTTGATATGGTCTACTCTAATATGCATTGGAGTGCTGGTATGGTTCACTGATCCTGCCCCCACAAGTTATCCCTCTTAATGATCCACATGTTGAGCCTCTAGGCTCCTTACTACAGTGAGGCCCATAGCAATAGCATCCTAAGAAAATTGTCTAGGTTCCTGATCCCTTGGGTTCTCATGAGAGTTGGAGTTGAGCCCCATGGAGTATCAGCAAGGGATACTATACCCATAATGGGTTGAGCTGATTGCAAATCAAGCATTATAGTGGTAGGGGAGGGGACTCATTGGGAATATCACCTTTAAGGACATCAGTAAAATTTTTGTGGTGGGTGCTGGCATCAGTGGGCCCAGATTTAACACACTCTTGGCCCCTGTTTATTCTATCAAAATTCATGCTTACTAATAGAAACAATAACCTGAACTGGAAGCAACCTCCACAAAGCCAACAAATTTATCCCCACTGTATGTTAAGGCTGATTTGTAACTGTAAAAGAATTATAGTCTTAGAAGATCATATATTTAGAGATAAAAGGGACCTTAAAAGCCATTGTGTCACCAGCGGACAATCTGAGGCACAGTGAAGTTCAATGATTTGTCTATAATCATATATCTAGTAAGTGTCTTCAATTCCAGTGACCTATCCACTAGGCCAGGCTGTCTTTCATATACATAATACCATTATTATATTGTCTCACCTTTATTGAGTCAGTGGTTTTTGTTCCCCATGTAGTGATTCCCCCTAAACCTCCTGCCTCTAGAAGTATTCCATGTCTAACTAAGTAAGAACCCTAAGGGTAATCATCACCTGATTTCTGATATCCAGTGGATCCCTAAAGATCTGAACCTTACTATCCGTCTAATAAAGTGTTACCCTGGCATAGAGTCTCTGAATTACTTTTGTTTTTATATAAATGCTGAACAACTTTGGAGAGCTTGGCCTTACCCCCTGATAATCTTTAAATTATATAAGGTGTAAAGGAATCCATGGAGACCATTGAAGACCAATTAACCTATCCCTTCCTTTTCCATTGTTATTTTTTTTAACTTGAAACATTTTTTATACTATCTTTTCTCAATTATATATAAAGACAATTTTTAGCGTTCATTTTTACAAAATTTTGAGCTCCAAATTTTTCTCCCTTTCTTCCTCCCCTCCCATCTTTCTAAAATGATAAGCAATTTGATATAGGTAATATAGGTTATATATGTGCAATCATTTCCATATTAATCATAGTTGTGAAAGGAGAAATAGATCAAAAGGGAAAAAAAATAAAGTAAGTGTAAGAAGTATGCTTCAATCTGCATTCACAGTCTATTGGTCCTTTATGTGGATGTTCTTGCATTGTTATTAATCCTAATATTAACCCAATCAAGATGCTAAAAAGTCTCATCAACCCCATGTTGTGATAACTGTACTCATGGCCTCTTCTTACTTAGACAAAGCTTCTTGTCTTCCCATCTTTTTAGAGTGACTCACCAAAGAGGGCAGCACTACTATTGGCATTTGCTTAATATTAAGGAGGTCCAATCTTTGTTCAAACTTCAAACGCATAACCTGAATTGTAACAAACAGAGGAAGTCCCACAGTAAGCAATTACTTCCAGGTAGCAGGAGCACCTCCCAAGAGATTTCAGTTCTAATGGCCTTTGAAACAGACTGTTCATAAGGGGACTGGAATTTGTGTAGTATCAACTACTCAGTGTCATATGGGCAATCAAGAACTCCCAGCTCTTTTAGATAATGAGTATTTATTAAAGGCTGCTTGAATAGAACAGGAAGGGAATTCATCCTTAGAGAGTTAGACCTGCCTGATTCCCACCTGAACCCACTGAAACAGAAATAAATTATCTATCCCAACTATACAGATATCAGAATGGCCTTGCAACGGGAGTTTCACTTAATTCCCTAAAGTTATGAAATTTATCATCAGAAAATAAATCAGTGCTGGCTTCTTTTTCCCATAGATGAACTAACCAATCCCTTAAAGCCTCCATTTCCTTCTGGTAACATTTAGCCATATATAAGTACCTTATTTCCTACCCTGAATACTTCCTAATCTCTTCCAATCCATTGTCCCCTAAGAGAATACTGCCTTGTAATGGTGACTGAATATACCCTCCAGTTCCCAATGCATAGGGAAGGCCAAGACTGGAACCAAGATGGAGGGGGAAATACCAACAGAAGGAATCTTCCTTACTCCAGCCCCCACCTTTTCAAGGTTAGGTTAGGGTCGATATCCTATCTGTCGTTATCAGATGTCCCATGTAGTACTACCAACGGGAGAATGTTGGCCCTGTCTCCTTCAACTGACCTATCACAAAATCTATCAATTGGCTCTCTGCTTTTTGTGCATGTACAACTATCTTGTTCTCACTTAATTTCACTTTTGTTAACACAGAGGCTGGTTTTTCAATAATTAGCAACAGCCAGATAATAGTAAAGTGGAAAGCGTTTTTACCCCTCCTTACCTCTTCTGCCAAATTCAGTAGTCAGTCCCTCTGGGTCCACAGGGGTTCCAGACATCCCATGAATGGAATCTATCTCATAAAGCCTTTAATTCCTGTGCCATCAGATAATAAGGAAGTATAGCACCCTAGCATTGTCCTTCCTTCGCAACTGCCATTTCCTCTCTTAGCAAAAAACTTCACCAGATGCTGCCAGTTACACCATATATACCTGTCCAAGTATACAGCTGCCCTAAATGCAAGCTTATAGTAGAGACATAGAATCAATCAGGCAGATGATTTTTTTGGTGGGGGTGGGGTGGAGAGAACAACAGCAAATCTTTAAGCTAAATATAAAACACTAAGAATGGATATATGATACAGGTGTAGTTCTCTGGTACCCATTTATGAGGACACCCCCAGGTAAACCAAAGAAATAGCCTATGTAGCAATAAACAGTCCATTAAATTCAAAGAACTTCTCTCCCTTCTTGGTACCAGTTTATATAAGATTCCCTTTAAAGTCAACCAAAGTGTGTTTAGCTTGTTCTCATTCTAGGTCTTGATTAAGGGTTAAGTCATTAACACAATGCATCTTAATCCACGCGTTAGGGCACAAGTTGGTAAAACAAAAAATACCTAAGACAAAATTCATATTCCACCATTCAGCCATCCTCCTAATAAAATGGGCACCTTTGGCTTACATATACAGTAGGGGAATTGCCAGATCAATAAACAATTTCATTTGCTTCATCATGGGCTTTCTGGAATTGTACTTGATCATTCTATCTAATGTAGCTTTTTGGTGCTCTCATATAAATTGTTAGCCAGGTTCAATGCAATTCACTTGGTATCAATTCATACAAATCTTTCCAGGTTTCTATGAATCTTTCCCTTCATTTTTTTTTATGGAACAATAACGTTTTGTGATATTCATATAGAACTTGCCCAGCCATTCTGTAATTAATCGGTAACTCTTAGTTTCCTGTTCTTGACTATAACAAAAATAGTTTCTATAAACATCCTTATACATATGGATCCTTTTTTTCTCTTCTAGATCTCTTTGAAGTACATATTAATTCAATATATACTCGTGATTATACATATTTCTCCTGAGAGAATATCATCTCCTTGAGAACAGGAGTTTACTTTTTTATGTCTATCTCCTTGGTGCCTTGCATACTGTCTGGCATATAGAAGTGCTTCATAAATGCTTGGTGATTGTGGGACTAAATAGACCATAGTGTAGCATTGCCAGTGGCAAGTTACAAGTAAAAAATGTCATAAAAGACATAATTAAGGAAATGTATGCCAGAAAAGAAGTGGGACTGGTTATGTAGTGAAGGTGAAGGTTAAAACACAGTTCATAGGATCATAGATTTAAAGCTACAAAAGACCCTAGCCTAGAGGACTAGATGTCCTACAAAAGACCTTAGAGGACTAGATATCCTACTAGGTGTCCTACCAGTGAGTTTCCTATGTTTTCTGCTGGTACCTGTGAAATTTTAAGAAACACAGAAAACTCTCATCAACACTGGGTGAGCCATATAAGAAAGGTTTATGTCAGGACTTGAACAAGAGCCACATGGGAAGAGAAGGCATGAATAGATTTTGACTTGCATCAGTAGACAGTGTAACTACATTACTGGATTACAAATCCATTGAGAAGGAAGAGGATGGGAAGGAGAAGAGGAAAAAGATGATGCTAATGATGATGACAAAGATGATAAAAGATGAGAAGATGATAATTATAATAATTTAAGATCAGTCTCTTGCTACTAGAGATTACAGAAAGATTATCTTTGAGAATTCTGGACTTACTGATTTATGCAGATTGTACAATGAAGTGGTAGAAACAATGTAAATTTTTAAATCATATTACACAAATTTATCATCTACTGGATACTTAAATGGACAAGATCAGATTAATAGAATTATGTACCAGAAGCTCACTATCCTTTCTAAACTAAAAACTGATGACAATTCCCCATCCTAAAAATACAAACCCTGAAATATCCTAGAAAAATCCAGTGAATTGTATCTCTTTGAAGGATGTATTTGGAACCAAATATCATTTCAGAAAGAATAACCAGTATATAACACTGATCCATAAAAATTTCCAAATGTTTCTGCTAGATGTTGCAATAGCAGATACCTATAATCTCTGAACTGGAATGAAAAGCTTTTCAAAATGTACAAAACCTAGGAGACATTAAAATAATGTGAGAACAGGATAAGATAGATATCACTGCTGTGCTGCCTGCTATGGGAATTGTCCTGAAGACATTTCCAGTTAAGTCCACAGAAGATGTGTTTACATTCCAATATACTTCTTCACTTATTTAAAAAAAAATCAATTTATTTCTCTGCACAATAGTGTGCAGAACATTAAATTTAAAAAATACACAGTAGTATAGTAATTTGTCTTTAGATTGCTTCTAAGTCCCATCAAAAAGATGAATGCAAAAACAATAAGAATACTAACAATAGTTATTATTATTATTTTTATTAATGGGAATAGAAGTCCTTAAATCTGATATCTGAATATAACATGATCTAAGAGTTAGAGGGGACTTCAGACTTGATTTAGTTCAATTTATACTTGATCAATAATCACTTTTCCACTCTTCATAAGTGGTCATCTGACCCCTGCTTGAAGACCTCCAAATTTAGGGATTCCACTAATTTTCAAAGCTAATCATGCCACTATAGAACAGCTCTAATTGTTAGGAAGCTTTCCCTTATATTAAGCCTAAATCTGCCACTGGATCTTCCATTCTTTGGCCCTAATTCTGCTGTATTATATATGAGATGTAACAAAACATCTAACCCTTTTTCCTACTATCCAGCTATCTTGTTTCTTTTACTGTCCTGCTATTTCACATACAAGGTGTCCCAAAGCAGTGCAGTTTTAAGCTATTAAAGTTTTAATTATTTGTCAAGTTGTAATAGTTTACACGGCACAAAGATTTTGGGGATATCATATATGTGTATAAACACATACATACATATACATATATGTGTATACATACATGCATATATACACATAATGTTCTGCATACTATAACATAGGTTGTGGCTCTTTTTCTTGCCAAAGAAAACCCCTCTATAAGTGCCCTGGAACCTCCCCCACCTTCAAAACATTGTCCCCTCTATCATCTCTTCCTCCTCCAATTTTCAATCTCTCCCTCTCTACTGTGTCTTTCCTTATTGCTTTCAAATGTGCCCATCTCTTCATCCCTTAAAAAACAAAATACATTCAATAGACCATACCGTCCTCTCAAGTTGTCATCCTAAATATTTCTTCTCTTTATCAACCAACTCCTGGGGGTGGGAGTGGGAGTGGGGAACTATTTCTACTCTTCTCTACTTTGTTTTCTTTCAGTCTTTTGCCATGGGTTTCTGATCTCATTACTCAGCTCTCTCCAAAGTTACCAACATTCTCTCAATTGCCAAATTGGATGGTTTATTTTTGTTGTTGTTTTAAATTATAATTTTTATTGTGAATTTAAGCAAAATGAACATGTCAATATATAAAGAAAAGACAAAAAAGGGATTCTGAATGAAAGTATAATATAATGATATATTATATTATAGTATAATATATAGAATAGTATAAAATAATAGTATAAACTAATTTTTTTCTTTAGGTACAGCTTGAATTTTTTTGTATTATTAAAATCTAATATCATAGTTTCAACATTGCTGCATTTGTGTCTCCTTCTGAACTTCCTTCTACTCTCTTCTGTTTATTTTTTAATGATTCATTGAGTTTTTCTTTCTTTTGTTCCATTGTGTTTCACACCTCCTCCTATTTCCCATGAAAAATCAACTCTCCCTTACTTATAGATTTTCTGAATATGAAAAAATGTGTCTTATTCTGCACCTCTAGTTTATTACCTATATGCCAAGAGATAGGAAGTATTTATAATTATTATAGTTATCATCCAGTAGATGATAAATTTGTGTAACATAGTTATAATTGGTCATTGCATTGAATATATAGTTCTTAAGTATTTCACCTTCCCCCCACCCCTTTACAATGGTGTAGTCATCATATAAGTTGTTCTCCTGGTTCTTTACTCTATATCAGTCCATACAAGTTTTTCCAGCTTTCTTTGAACCCATCCCTTTTGTAATTTCTTTTGATGCAATAATACTTCATTATTTTCATATACCTTAATTCGTTCAGCCATTCTACAACTGATATTCAATTTGTTTCCACTGTTCTACAACATAAAATGCTGCTATAATATTTTTGTTCATATGAGTCCTTACCCCACCCCACCTCCCTCTCATCCTAATAGTTGCCAATATACATGGTTTATTCATTTTTTGGGTATAGTACACAACTGCTTTCCAGAATGGTTGGACAAATTCATAGCTCCACCAATAGTGAATTAACATTGCTATCCTTTCACAGCCCTTCCAACAATTGTCATTTTCTTTCTTGTCTTCTTTCATAATCTAAAGGATATGCGGTAGACCCTCAAGTTGTTTTAAGTTGCAATTTTCTTATTTCTAGTGCTTTAGAGCATTTTTATGTGGTTATTGATAGCTCTCTTTTAGGAACTGACTGTTGGTGTCCTTTGACCTGTTGGGGAATGGCTCTTACTCTTTTTGTATTTGTATCAATTCTAGTGCATCTTCAATATCAGCCCTCTGTCAGGGAAATTTTCTATGAAGATATATTCTCAGTTAAGTTTCCCTTCCAATTTTAACTGCCTTGATTTTTTTGGTATAGAAACTTTTCAGTTTTATGCAAGCAAAATCACACATTTTACTTCTTTTAGTGTTCTCTGTCCTTTGGTCAAGAACTCTTTCCTTATCCATAGTTGTGAAAGGTATATTTTTCCTTACTATTCTAATTTGTTTGTGTTATTTTTTTAAACTAAGACTGATGGTCTTTTCTCTTTTCATTCTTCCAGAACTCTTCATTGCATTTGACATTGCTGATTTCTCTACCTTCTAAATACTTTCTTTTCTCTGTTTTTTTTCTGGCATTTCTCAATCCTGGCTTACTTCTTACCTGCCTGATCACTCCTTAGTCCTCCTTGCCAGATCTTTATCTATATCATGCCACCTGATTGTGGTATACTATACACCAAGGCTCTCTCCTGGCCCCCTTTCTCTCTCTTTATTCTCTCTTGATGAGCTCATCAGCTCTTCATGAATTTATTTAACATCTCTATGCAGATGACTGATGGACATATATATATATATATATATATATATATATATATATATATATATATCCAGCCAGTCTTTTTCTCTCTGGTTTCTCATTGCCAGATGCCTGTTGGGTATTTTAAACTGCATAACCCAGAGAAATCTCAAACTCAACTGTGTTGAAACTGTCCCTTTTCTTTAATTATACCCCTCATTCAAACTTCCCTATTTCTACTGAAAAAGTTACCATTTCTTCAATATTCCAGGTTTTATAATCTTTTCATTATGATTCTTCACTCTCACTCATTCCACAATCTGATTAGTTGCCACATTTTCCCATTTTTATCTTCACAACATCTCTCATATCTCATCCCTTTTCTCTCTGTTCACATAGACATTCACATAGACATCACCTTAGTTCAAGTCCTTATCACTTCTCACCTTTACTACTGTAATAATGACTTCCTGATTGAGCTCCCTGCCTCAAGTCTCTCTCTAATTCAACACATCTTTCACACAGGTGCCAAAGTGATTTTCTTAAAGAGAAAATCTGACCATGCCACCCCATTATTCAATAAATACCAGGGGTCCCCTGTTACCTCTGGTATAAAATATAAACTGCTCTATTGGCCTTTTAAAGCCCTTTACAACCTGGCTCCAATCTGTTTTTCCACTATTATTATTATGTGTTATTTCTTTTCCTATAATCTACACAAACTAGTTTACTCTGTTCCTCACATGTGATGTTCCATCTTGTCTCTTTAACCCCAATCCATGCCTACAATGCACATCTTCCTCAAATCTCCATTATGGAATCTTTCTCTTCCTTCAAGATTAAACTCAACCATTACCTTTTACACAAAGCTTTTCCTTATTCCTCAAAATGCTAATGTTTCCCCTCCCTCTCTATTTTTGTTTTGTTTCCGTATATGCATACCCCAACTACACACACACACACACACACACACACACACACACACACACACACACACACACACACACACATACACACCCATACCCATACCCATACCTAGGTGATATAGTGATTAGAGCACTGGGCCTGGAAGCAGAAGGCCTGAGTTCACTTTCAGCCTCAAACACTTAGTATGTGACACCAGGCAAGTCACCTAACCTTTGCTTGCCTCAGTTTCTTCAACTGTAAAATGGGGATAATGATAGCTCCTGCTTCACAGGGTTATTATGAGGATCACATGAGATATTTGTAAAGCGCTTAGCACCATGCCTGGCACACAGTAGGTGCCATATAAATGCTAGGTATCATTATTACTATATCATATGCATGTAGTTTCCTTCTACAAAATATAAGCTCCCTTGGAATAGGGATTCTTTTTCTTTCTTTTTTTGTTTTGTTGTTTATTTTGCATACCTAGTGCTTAGCAAAATGCCTGGTACATATCAGGTGTCAAAACATGCCCAGTATTGTGTAGAACAGAGGTGTCAAACTCATAGCCAACTCCTGAGTGTAGCCCAACCCAAGATTCAAATGTAATTGGGAAATGTTTTGGAAAATAAATTTAAAAATGCAATAAACCATAGATAATATTGATATGTAGATTTCTAAGTTAATATGCAGTATACGAGGATCTGTTTCTATATGACTTTAACACCACTAATTTGGAACATAGAACTAGTTGCTTTTCTCCTTAAATTTCTTAAGACTCCATCTGATTTTTCATAATCTCAGAAACGTCCATTTGTCTTCTGTAAAGTATGAACTCATGTGTGGCCTCTTAAAAAAAATCCTAACAAGACTGCAGGAAAGACATTAGTTTACCAATCAAATGCACTGCAGTTTTATTGGTTCTATGGCTAGTAATACTGCTACAATATACTAAGTGGCATGGCTACTTTCTCATTCGTAATGGGGTGTTAACTTTAAGGCATCATTGTGGCCATGTTTATATTCTACTGAAAAAGCCACAGAGAAAAATAATTGGGCATTTAATTGTCAACTATTTTACATTGTGAGCATAAAAGAGAAATTGGTTTTGGAAAAGAAACAACACTAAAGTTCAATTTACCTTTCCCCACCTAGATGGTAGTTCCTCTGTTTTATGACACTCCCTAAATCAGCCATCCTTGGGCACTCAAGAACTCCGAAAAAAATCAAGCTCTTTATTGCCAGAGAGGTGGGGTTGAAAACAAATCAGTGACAGAGCTTTTGACTGTGTACAAAGCTCTTTGTATGTGTTTGCTTATTTGAACCTCATAACAATTTTGTGCTAGGTTGTGCAAATAACATTATTCCTCTTTTACAGGTAAGGAAAATGAGGTACAGAAATGTTGGGCAACATGTCAAAATGTGGACTCAAACCCAGGTCCTTCAACTAGAGATCAGTGTTCTTTTCCACCAAAGAAAATTTCTGGTACAAGAGTCACAAGCATACTACTGCTTTGGATAATAATAATGGTAATATATGTCTATAGTATTATTCTCCATTGCATCTGCCTGGTTATTCTGCTCCTACTGATAAAATTTTTCTCCTTTTTGTGAGGGGAACTGGGTCATCCCTCACATCTCTGGGTGTTTTGTATTCTGTAGCTGTGGTCTCTAAGTATGATCTCTGACTTCTTTCCTCTTCTGCTTCCTGATGCAAAAGGGTTACAGATGTAAAAAAAGAGAAGTCAGTCTATTTCCAAGGTGAAGGAATTGAAAAGAATCAACTGCCTGCTGGGGAGAGGGTTCATTTGCTATCAGTGCCAAAAAACACTTAGATCTGCTTTCCTTTTTTACTCTAATCATCACCAAAATTGCAGTACTTCTCTTGGCGACTTGTAATAAATGACTGCATGTAATATGAAATTCAGAAAGATATTATCATCCATCCTCAAGGCACTTGTATTATTTTTTAAAAGGCAATATTGAAACAGATTCACATAAAATAAAATATTTTATCTGAATTTAAGAGGAGGAGAGAGTGAAAATTTTGCTTTTAATGGAAAATTATTATTTGACTGTTACTGTCTGTTTTTTTAGTCTGTCTCTAAGTGGATCCTCAGGTAGCCAGTAAGGTAAAAACCACTACAGAGTGATTCAGAAAGACGTGGAAATATAAGCAGTTGGGAGAAGGAAAGAATGGATGACAGGATCAATCCTTGTTGGATTCCCAATTGCTAAGAGATTGCTTCATAAATAGCATGGCCAAACTTGGCTTCTCACCTTCCTGCAAGAGTGCAGCCTACTGAAAGTGTTTGACAGTAATGACCAGAGAGTTATGATGGTGATTGACAGTGTGCCAATTTAATAGGATGCAAGAGAACACCTTACTTCAGTGGGAATAGTATGTCTTGTTAATTAGGACCCTTTTCTGGGCCTTCTTTACTTCTCCCCTGGACTGTTGTAGTAACTACATAATTGGTATCACTGCTTCCAGTTCCATCATCAGTATCCCTTCTCCAAGTCACACAACTACTAAAATGATTTTCCTAAAGCATATATCTGCCCTTGTCACTCTCCTTCTCAAAAATCTT
Source organism: Pseudochirops corinnae (assembly GCA_028646515.1). Classification (NCBI taxonomy): domain Eukaryota; kingdom Metazoa; phylum Chordata; class Mammalia; order Diprotodontia; family Pseudocheiridae; genus Pseudochirops; species Pseudochirops corinnae. Next base: position 83,524,824 of record CM053586.1, on the reverse strand, counting down.
CAGTGGCTCCCTTTCCCCACCAAAAAGAAATACAATCTCCTCAAACTGATAGTTAAGGTCCTCCCCAATCAGTAGTATAGCTCCTTAGCTTGACAGGATATCTTGGCTAGTTCATTCCAACATCGCCATCTTGCCAGCACCTGTGATTTGTTGAAACACACCAAGACTTCCCAATGGACACCAGAGATTAAGGGGAGGCATATTTAGTGACTATGGGGCTATGAAGAGTTGGCTTACCTCAGCCCCTCTTTTGATAATCTAGATTTGTAAAAACTGTTTCTTGGCAATACACAGTCAAGATTATTGTGAAAATTATCCTGTTATTCTGGACAACTCCAAGCCCTGGCCCCTAATTACTCAGAAAACTGATTAATGTTGAGAAGAATTATACAAGCTGGGAGAAAAACCTGCTCAAAGCTAAAGCTTCATTTGACATAGAGAAGCACCCTCTTTGAGAGGGTATGGTACCCCTTTATTGTTCACATTAGATGTACTAATTTAAAAAATTTCTAGAACATTTAGAAGTTCTAGCAGTCTGAATGTCAGGTCTGGTGGTCTTTTTTTCCCCACTAGGTTTCTGGACATTGTCATCTGTGGGCATGTGGGAAATCATAAAAACTGAGTTTGAATACCTGTAGTCTTCAATTCTTTGACTAGCATTGCAAGTTACAGGTGGACAGGAACTAATTCAGGGTAAACTAATAGAGGTAACAGGCCTGCCTTTTGCTAGGGGAGAGAATGTAGAGCAGCTAGAATCCTATATACACACTCTAGAATTTGTAGTCACCTTCCAACTATGCCACACTATTTAGTCACAACCTGAAGTTCAGGGAGGTTCTGGGAGGTGTGTTTGAATTATAGGACTCATTGAGAGGCAAAATCAGGTGGAGAATTATTGGACTTCACTTGTAACTATGCTCACATGGCTATAGTGGACAGAAAAAACAGAAAACTCAATGAAATACCAAAGCTAAAGAGGAAAAGATTGAGCCAAAAAAACTTTTTCTGTACTTTTGGTTGTAAGAGGACCAAGTGGTATTGGTGGGGAAATCAGGACAATTGTGGGAGAGTTATCTCTGAAGCATTTACAGATTATTCCCTGCCTGGTTTTACTCCACAGAGCACATACATATAAACTCTGCTTGTTTCCAATCCAACAGCATAGAAACACTGGGAAGTCTGTTTCTGGCCATAACTGTGTGCTCCAAGTGACTCAGGGTTGAGTACTGTCATGATAAAAAGTCTTCTGTTTGGTTGTAGAGCCACAAGAACTTCGTGACTCAGGAACGGCTGAATCAGAGCTGAATTTTTAGACAAAAGGGAGCTTTCCACGCTTGCTACACTGTATTTTGACTTCCTTAATTTAATACAAAGAGAGACACAGTATCATAGTGGATAGAAAAGCTGATCTCAGAGCTAGGAAGTCCTGGCTGTAGGATCAACAAGGCACTTAATTTGTTGATGTCCCAGCCAATTTAACAAAGCCATAAATCACAGAACAGTTGCCAATCTTTCAGCAAAAGGAATCTACTTACTAAGAGTTCCTTATACTAATGAAATCACAGGCCAAAACAACAACAAAAAAAAATAGTATAGCTTTTCTGGCCATGAATCCATGTTTTGACAAGCAATTTTCTTGCTCATCTCAGCTTTGTCACTCTCAGTGTTCTTCAGACACCCTAGTAACAATCCAACCTGGCTTTTCCATTTATATTTTTTAACTTCACAACTTGAACCCTGCATTATTTGCCCCAGAAAGAGATTGCTAAGGAGCTAGGAAGGTACAATGGAAAGAACACTGGATTTGGACAAGGATGCTGGTTGAAATCCTGAATATGCTTCTGTGTGACCTGAGGGAAGTTTTTGTTAAATGATTCTGGACCTCAGTTTCCTTCTTCATATTGGGACTAGATGATCTTTGATATCCTTTCCAACTCTAAATCTGTGTCCTTCCCTCTTCACCCTTCCACCTCTCATCTCTAAGGGAGTTGACTATATGATATGGCAGAAAAAACAAGATTCTGGTAGTCCTCTGCTCCAGTAGGAGGGCAAGGAGCCAAGGAATGAGTGATCAGAGAATTGGGTAAGATGAGGGAAACCAGGGACCTAAGCTTAGAAGGAACTAATGCATTAGGTTCAGGGTATGGCAGTGATCTCTGCTTTGCAGATGAGTTGAGAATTGGGAATCTCTGCTCACACAGAAAACAGGAGCTTAATGGATGACTTAAAAAGAGGCATAGATTTTGAAATAGAAAAAGACTGTTTTGAGCTATTTTGGAGGCAGCCAATGAAGACATGACATAATGATGATGACACATTCCTCAATGTGATGAAATATTATTATATTAGAAGAAAAGATGGATAAGGAATTTTCAGAGATGCATGGGAAGGTTTATATGGCCTGATGCAGGATGAAGTAAGTAGAACCAGAAAATTTATTCCCATATATGTATGTGTGTGCATATACACACATATAATGTATATCAACAATGTATATGGAAAGAAAACAAAACAAAATTGAATGCTATGTAATATAAATGACCAATCTTGACCCTAGAGAATAGGCAAGAATATACATTTCTTTTCTTCTCTTCACTAGGGGTGTGGGGAAGGAGAACATCAAATATATTGTCAAATTTGATTGGTTTCTTTTGTTGAAATACTTTTCCCACTCTTTCTTTTTTATTCTTTTGTTATAAATGATATTTCACATGGTGGTGGGATGGGTATATTATAAGATCTAGAGTTGAAAAAGAACTTAGAGGTCATCTGGTCCAACTCCATGAATTTACAGATGAAATGAAAGTAATGAAAAATAAAAGATACCAGTAACAATTAAGAATGAAAAAAAAAGAAAGATGGCCTTGCTGTCCTAAAGCCATATGACCTAGTGAGACTAAGTTCAATTACTTACTTAGAATAGCAGCAGATGAAGAATCTAAGTTTTGCCAAAGGGTAGAAACAGCTTTATCAACTTTCTAATGAAAAACGTTTTGGGAAAACCAAATCAGAGGGAAATGGGTTGGGAACGGTAGTTGGACTTTAGAAGCCTTGAGGGAAGGTGGTGTCTGAAAAGTCAAATCAGAACAATCTACATTCCATTGGAAGATTCTTTGGAACTTGAAAGTGACTTTTTCATTCAGAGAATGAATATATCTAGATAGGATTTCTGTGTATATGCATATGCACCTATGTTGAATATGTTTGTCTCTCCATGGGTTCCTTCCCATCTTGCTATAAAACTTTCTCAGATCTCCTCAAACATGAACTAGGACTCTAACAAATCTTCCTGCCTCCACTCTCTCCACTCCAATTCTTTCTTCTAGCTTATGGTAGATATATGTCGGCAGTATTGTCAAATCTTGTGGGATCCTAGTCCCTCCTGGAACCTGCTTTCCACTTTTATTCCTGGGATTCCTTCCTTGGTAATCTTCTCTGGGCCTAGGATGCATGTACTGTACTTATACACAGAAAACTTTATATACATATGGACACTGTTTAATTTACTTCAATAAGCATTGTAAGCACCTATTGTGCATAAGGCATTGTATAGGCTCCAGAGATATGACAAAAATGAAATAATTCTTGCACTTGAGGAGTTTGCATCATGCTAAGAGATACACCATGCAAGCAGAAAAGTAAATAAGAAGTAATCTTGGTGGAGGTAGATGAGGGGAGAGTACTAACAATTGGAAGGATCAGAAAAAGCTTCAAGTAGCAGGTGGTGCCTGAACTGAGCCTTGAAGGGAGCTGACAGTTCTAAGAAGTTGATATGAGGCAGGAGAGTATTCCAAGCATGGAATTAGTTTATGCAAAAGCATGGAGGAAGGAGATGAACTGGAATGTACAACGAATAGCTAGTAGGCCAGTTTGACTGAAGAACGGGGTGGGGGGTAGAGAGGGAGACGGAAAGAGAGAGAATAATGTAAAGTCAATCTCAAAAAAGAAGCTAAAGCCAGATTAGGAAGAATATGAAGAGCTTTAAAGGCCAGAGGAGTTTGTGTTTTGTCTTAGAGGCAACCAGAGGAATTGTTGAATCTTGAGCTAGAAAGTGATATGGTTAGATCTGTGTTTTAGGAGTATCAGTTTGGTAATTGTGGAGGATAGAATGCAGTGAGGAGAAAGGGGGGGGGGGGAGGATGGAGGGAAGGAAGATGAGAGAGAGAGAGAGAGAGAGAGAGAGCAGTTAAAAATCTTTTGCAGGTCTAAGTGAGAAATGATGTGAACCTGAACTAGTGATTGTAGTTTGTGTTGAGGAGGAAATGAGTTCAAGAAATGTCATAAAGATACAATTGATATGTCTTGGCAACTAATTGGACAAAAGGGATGTGAGTTGATGAGTGAAAGATGACTTGAGGCTTAAAACCTTGTGTGACTGGATGATTGGTATAATGCTTGTCAGAAATACGGAAGTTAGCAGAGAGGTAAGTTTACAAGGGGCAGCTAGGTGGTTCAGTGTATAGAGTGTTGTATCTGGAGTTTCATCTTTGTAAAGTTCAAATCCTACCTAAGACATTTACTAGCTCTGTGACTCTGGGCAAGGCACTCAACCATGTTTCCCTTAGTTTTCTCATCTGTAAAATGAGCTGGAGACAGAAAATGGCAAACTACTCCAGCCAAGAAAACCCAAATGGAGTCACAAAGAGTCAGACATGACTGAAATGACTGAAAACAGATGATTTCTGTTTTGGACATATTGTATTTGAGAGCTCTTTAAAAATTTTGGTCAATAGGAAGACAGTGGAAAGGACAGATTAATTTTCAAAAAGGAAAAATCAACAAAGGCTATTTATGCTATGTTACATAATATTTATTTCAATATAATTTATTTCTGTGAAGTGGTGCTGTTCTGGATTAAAACTCAGGCACTGAACCAAAATGACTGTGAAAATACACTACATCATCTTGCTACTGAAAAAGAAAAAATATTTTAGTAAATTGCTTTAGGGCAGGACTTCCATTGATGTTAATGCTATTGAGAATGAATGGAGGGCAATTATTTAAAAAGATGTGTTAAGTGCACAAGATTTAAAGTAGAACTTATTTGTATTTTAAAATTATTGTATCACTAAGACATGTATTCTATGTAGCAAAAAAAATTTGTGTGTTCAAGGCACAGTTGAGGGAGTAGACATATTGTAGACAGATGTTACAAAAAGGCAGTCACTCAAGTGAGGGTGCAGCTTTGAGGAAAGAACAGAGCTTCCTATGAACTCAATCTAGAGCTAGCCCTTGCAATTGGAAGTAAAGGTAAAGAGAGGAGACTCTGAGAGCCTTGCTGAACAACCTGCCCAGAAAAGATGCTATACCCAGTTTTTTTTTTTTTAACCCTAGCTGTAGGAAAAATTGATCATGGAGGAAGTAGCATTGTCACCATTTCATCTGAAACATGCACAGTGCCAACCAGAAGGCCACAAATTAGAAGTCACTAAAATTTGAAAGAACTAGATGATATCTCGGGGGTGTTTCTGCTCAGGGGATGTGGATACCTCTGCAGAACTGCCCCATATGTGAATGTCTCTGAGCCTACTTCATTCAATGTCAGATCCATTTTGCTCATGAGCCTCTGACCACTTTCTACAAATACTACAATCAACAGTGTGAACACTGATGGAAGAACTAGTCCCTGAGCTTTTTCCTATTGGCTGGATTAGTATGTACTAAACGTTCTCTGGTTGCTGCACAAAAACTCCATGAGAGCTCCTAATTCTGAATGTATATTAGGTAACATATGGGTTGTGGAAATAAATAGCTGAAATTCTTTTTTTAAAAACTGTGAGAACTGTTAGGAGAAAGGACATCAAAGCCCTACATCTCTAGAGTTCCAAATGGCCATGGCCACATGTTTTCACTACACATATGCCTATCATTTTGTCTATTCTTACCACAGACTTTGCATATTTGTGGAAGAATTCCCTTCAAGGGTTTCTGGGGTGCAATGTTTTGTAGCTAGACTAGTTATTAAGCACTTATGTGGCAAAGACATTGTAGGGGGTGGAGTGGAGGCCTCAAGCCATACAAGATAAGGCAAAAGCTTACCTATTAAGAGTTGGGAATTCAGGTGGAACGAGTCCAGGATTGGGGGGAAGGAGAGAAGGCTTTGAGGGATGAGGGTGGCAGAAAAGCAGACACCATGGTAAGGAGAGGGCAGGAAGTTAGTCATGTCTACTGGGTGATTGGGGCAACTAGGTGGTACAGGGGATAGAGTGCTGGGCCTGGAGTCAGGAAGACTCATCTTCCTGAGTTCAAATATGGCCTCAGACACTTAGTAGTTATGTGACCCTGGGCAAGTCACTTAAGCCTGTTTGCCTTAATTTCCTTGTCTATAAAATGAGCTGGAGAAGGAAATGGCAAACCACTTCAGTATCTTTGCCAAGAAAACCCCAAATGAGGTCATGAAGAGTCAGATGTGACTGAAAAAAAATGACTGAACAAAACTGGGTGATTGGTTGTAAAGGAATCACTCACAGATTAAACTTTAAAACCTGAGAGTAGTTGCCCTACTGAAGACCCAATTTCCACACCTGTGAGTATTGATTTGGGGAATGCCTCAGAGTGTTATGATATCTTGGAGTCAGAGGACCTAGGTTTGAATCCTGGGTCTATCATTTAGTAGCTATGTGGCCTTGGGTAAGTCATCCAACCACTCTGGACCTAAGTTTCCTTATCTGTAAAGATGTAAAATCTCACCTTACATTTAAGATGTGATAGGAGGGGGGCTCATTTTTCTCTAAAATGCAATTAAATTTACAAAGTAAACTTACAGCACCAAAAAAAGTATTTGTATGTGTCATTTTGAGGTTACATTGAGTAACACAAATCACATTATAAAAGGAAGAGGCTTGGACTAGATGACCTCTAAGATCCTTACCAGTCTTCAGTGGAATAAATTAGTTATCCTATTGTAAGACAAACACAGCACACAGGAGAGTTGCTAGGACAGGTTTACTCTTGATCTGGTCAGACAGGAAAGACACTAAGAAGGTGTTAATAATCTTACTTTATTCTAGCCTAGTTTTCTCAGAAGAGGATTGCTGATAATGGGAGCACTAACTCCTACAACATTCCCTAATCACCCTTCTTGCAGGGGCTGGTGAAAAGAGAAGCAACTACCCTATGTCTCAATGGGGTCAGTTGAGACAGGCACTACTTGTGCATCCCCTAAATCCTCTCAAGCTTCAATGGGGGCTGGTTGATGCAAACACAGATTTCCCCCAAGCCTTGATAAGGGCCGATCAAGTCACGTGCAGCAGTTGTACGTTCAACCCTAAGGTTCCCCATTCACTGACCATGACCACTTGTTTTATCAGGGCAACAGACAAAGAAGGTGAATGGCCAGCAATAGCCTCACAAGTTTACATCACTCCATCCCTGTATCTCACCACACAGTTGCAGTGGATGTTTATATTATTTATCATTATATAATGCTGCTCAAGGGTGGTGGAGATGTTTTGAACCATAGTTATGGGAACTTATATCTAACACCTTGGAACAAGAGATTGTTACGGCTATGGATCTTGGGAAACTGAACTCTAAGAAATAATAACAAAAATCCACTTTATACACACCCAAATTCACCTTACTTACACTAAAATTCACCTTATTTATACCTATGATCCATCTTGTGTTCATGTGTGTCATTTTAACAGTATGGCCATTTGGCTGTGTTTTCAGATGTCAACTCACTGCTTGACATTTCAGTGATATATCAACAGATTTTCTGCTCAAGCACTTCTCCAAAGGACTAAAGAGATTTTGAATTGTCTTCCAATAACATCTCATGACCTGAAGCAATTTTTTTCACAGTTAAGACTCCCCCATTTTCCTTCTCTTTAATTCTTCAACTCCAGATACCAATGACAAAGTTAATAACATAACCAAATTAGCTGATTCTGCACAGGGCCAAGGGGAATAGAACTATCTATTTTAGGAAAATAATTTAATTCTCCATCCATTTCTGAAGAAGTGTCACACATAGATTTAGCTGGCAAACTGTTCTAAGAATTTAGAGGTATTCCCCATGGTTCTGGTAGCATTTGTCCCAAGCTGTTTCAATTTAATCTCAGAAAGACTCAGATCTTTTGAAATTTTAACAGCAAGAAAATCAATTATCAGGGTTTCAATTTTCTCTGGGCAATTTTCACCATTTCAGCTCACCCAAGAGAAAACCTGTCTATAATTTTGTTATGCTGGAGAATTTGGCAAGCTGGTTAATGGGTTCACTCAAGGTAAAAAGGAATCCCTTAGGTGGGTTTATTGCAGGAGGTAGTATCTGAATTGTCCACAGCCCTTGATAGAGAAGTCTTTGTTCCTGAAAAGGCCCATATGCATTTGATTGAGAAGAAAAAGTGTCTGAATATTCTTGAACTAGATATAGATTTATCAAAACTTACTATTTTATTTAAGCCTTTGCCAAAAGTGACATCTTCTAGCACAGAAGTTCTCAACCTGTGAGTTGTGACACATATTTCTGATGGTCTTAGGAACCGAGACACCACTCCTCTATCCATCTCCAGGCAGGTCCTCCCACATGCAGATACGCCCACATACGAGTATTAAAGGGTTTGCAGCATTAGGAAGGTTGAGAACCACTGTTCTAGCAGATGACCTCTCCCTAGACCTCTTTCTCTTAAAAAAAAAAAAAATCTACATTGAAGGATGATCTTGTGTTTCTCTCACTGCAGCTGGAAAAGGCCTGCCTGGAAAGAAAAATATTCTTATTGATTTTACTACTGTAGAGGTTATAATACACAGGTAAAGAAGTTATTTTAGAAAGAGAAAGTCTGGGAAATGAACCAGAAGTAGAGATATTGGGGGGGGGAGGGGAGGATGGGGCAGGGATGGTAGGGCCTAAAGAGATGAGTCAAAGTGTCTGCAGAGTCAAAGTGAGTCATGAACTGCAATGTGGAACATCAGACACTATTAAAAAAAAAAAAAGCAATAGGATCAGACTGCCAGGGGAAATGGGTCCACAAATATCCAGAAATGCTTGCAATGGTCAACTCAATGAAGGGGAAGGCTGACAAACGTTTAACAACTGACTC
>CM053586.1:83471559-83515680 GCA_028646515.1 Pseudochirops corinnae | reverse complement strand
TGCTCCAAACCCCCAACACAGACAGATAAACTAGTGGTCTGTAGAAGGTTTTTAGAAATGATTTGAAAGAAATTTACAGCATGGGCAGCTAAGTGGGCACAGTAGATAGAATGCTAGGCCTGGAGTCAGGAAGACCTGAGTTCAAATGTGACCTCAGATACTTACTAGCTGTTTGACCTTGGGCAAGTCACCTAACCTTGTTTGCCTCAATTTCCTTATCTATAAAATGAGCTGGAGAAGGAAATGGCAAACTGCTTCAGTAACTTAGCCAAGAAAACCCCAAATGGGGTCATGAAGAGTTGGACATGACTGAAACAATATAAGTAGAGAGAGGTAGAAAAGAGAAAATGGGATCTAAGTCATCCTTTGACGCTGTTCATTCATAGGAAATAGCACCTAACCCAACCTTTGACACTTCACCTAATACCTCTAACCTCAGTATTCTGATTGATGCCTGTGGTATAAAGGGGCCAAATTAATTTTTGGTTGTGTCACTTTCATTGGTTTGAAGCTCCTCTTCTCCCTCAGAAATCCAGAGAAATTTTGTGCCAGTGGACAGAGCACTGGGCCTGTAGTCAGCAGGACCTGAGTTTGAATCAGGTCTCAACACTTCTCAGCTGTGTAACTCTAGACATGTCATTTAGCCTCTCAGCCTCAGTTCCTCATTTGTAAATTTGGCATTACAATAGCACCTACATTAAAAGGTTTGTTGTAAGAATAAAATGAGATAAAATTTGTAAGTGTTTTACAAGCCTTAAAGCTCTACACAAAAACTTGTTATTAAAACAGGGAAACATAGGAGAATAACAGAGACAAGGAAGGAGTAGAAGAAACACAACTGAGGTTCAAGTTGTAGGCCAAGTAGAAAATAATGCTCAGCAAGGAGGAGAACCAGAAAGAATAGAGTGAAGAGACTAAAAGAGACAGAAGTCCTGTAGTCTCTTCTACATGTTGGTCTTGGCCACATGGGTTTCCTAGTATGTACTCCCATGTATGATTTATATGTATATCCATTGATGGTGTATTTATTTGTGTGAGAATCTGTCTCAAATTTTTTTGTGGGGGATTTTCTATGACTTCTTTTCTCATGATGCTTTTCCATTAAATGGATTTGTATTGTATTAATTGTGTCATTTGGCTAAATAGTGAAATTATACCTGTTAGTAGGGGATTGTGAACTATGGTTTTGAGTGGGCACAGCCCTACAGATACCTTGAGTCAGGAGGAGCTTTTATGGGGGCCTCAAATGCCAGAGCAACAGGTGCTACATCTAGCTCTTGCAAGCAAATACAATTTTTTCCCCTCCCAATAGCTATTAACAAGTTACTCACTATTGGATATTCACTCAGAAATAGAGGGACATAGCCCCTTTCCTTCGGAACTTGACTTCTGTTCTTCCTGACAGGTAGGTGGCACAATGGATTGAGCACAGGAATCAGAAAGACCTGAATTCAAATTCTGCTTCATTTACCAGCTATATGACCCCAGGCAAATCTCTTAGCTTCTTTCTGCTTCAGTTTGCTCATCTGTGAAATGGGAATGATGACAGCACCTGCCTGTGAGGGAGTGTGGAAGTGGGGGAAAGTGGTCCCCAGAAGAAGGGCTTTATGGCTACAAGATGCTCAGAGGTGGGTGCTTAAGGCTGACTGAGGGAACAGAAGTGATTGGTCTGAGTAGTCAATGGATATACTAAAAAGATGGCATGTAGATGAGCGAAGGAGAAAGAAAAGAGATTAGAAAGGCAGTGGGTGTAGATAGATCCATTAAGAGCAGCAAGGGAACCTGTTCTAGTGAATGAAAATGTGGCTTCTTGTTACTTGACTTAAGTTTTTTCAAGCAGGGCATAGAAGAAGCATTAATATTCTTCCTTATGGTAACTGAAGATGTAAACCACTATCTGATTTGCTTTAAGGTCCATTTTGGAGCACAGAATTTCAGGGTCTATCACCTACATAGGTGTCCAAAATCAAGGTATCTTAGTTTTAAGCTGAAGATTGTTCAGAGTAATTGAACAATGGAAGATTTTCCTATAAAGTTTTGTTTCCATCTCCTTAGAATGACACAATTTCAAAAGTGTGCACTGAATAGAAACTATTAAGAAAATTGCCTTCAGTCTAAAACACACATTTGTCTGTGCAAATAGAAGAATAATTACTAATACAAACTGAATTTCTCTGTTTTCTAATCCAAAGATTATTTTTAAATCCTCCATCTCTGAGAGGAATGCCCAACAAGTTTTGCTCAATTAGGACTGAATGACTTTCACTAGAGCCCACATTAGCTTGGCTAATAGCACTAAAAATACTCATTTCCTCAGTGCCAAGTGAAGCATCACTCTTGGCAGTCTTGCCCATCTTTGTATAGGTAATACCTATAAACATAACAGTCTAGAGAAATTGGATAAGGTTTGGCATGGAATATACACCAGATTTTCTGAAAGGTCCTACATGGGGGAGCTGTTGTTTGTTTGTTACAATCTTGAAAGTTGTGGGGAGTTTTAATTGTAAGTCAGATTCAGAATGCAGTAGCTAATTTTTCCTTAAAAGTTATTGAGACCACGCTTTTGACTAGATTAACACAGGAGACCAAGTGATTGGGTGGTTGACATCTTTTCTGGATCACCTGTCAGCTGTGTCTGACAGAGCATCATGGGCAACTAAGAGGTTGGGAAGTTTTCCTAAGATGGATCAACTTGTGATATCCTTCATGCATGTCCTTATTGAATATCTTTCCCCTGCTTTGGCCAAGCAAGCATTTTGTTGTTAACTGCTGAATGGCCTACAAGTAACTATTTTCATTTCAATATTGAATCTAAACTATCAGAGGATTGATCTGAGTCATGCTTAGCTCTGAACAACTCCTCAAGTATAGCTTTGTAGCAGATCAATCCATTAGAGGCCCTTCATTGTCAAGGCCAGAGACCAAGTATTACAACAGAAACCGTCAGGAATTTATTTTTGATATGGAGTTAGATGAAAATACCCTAATACCTCCTTTACCTATTCATATATTTGTTTCAAGGGTCTGTACTGGAAGGTTGCTTGGAAAAGAATCCCATGGGTTAAAAGCATAAGTAGAGACTTATGTTTCATTATTAACACTCAAATTTCTGGGGCTATTGCCACTAAAAAAAACAAAAACAAAAACCCAACTTCCATCAATTTTGCAAAAAAAGCATTAGACTGAAAAATTTTATGTGCCATCCTTGGTAAGTATCATACAATGATAATGTGCCTAGCACTGTGCTACACATAGTGGATTGGGTGGAGATATTATTTTTCATTCAAGACATACACTCAAACAACTTAAAATCTCACTGGGAAAACTGCTTACATGAAATAGTTATCAAATACTGCAAGGCAGCTTATGAGTAAGTGCCAAATGAACAGTACAGACAATGAGTGCTATAAGATGTCAGAATCAGGGAGATCAATGTTGCTTGGAGTAGCCCTGTGAGGAAATCATTCTTTGTCAGTTCAAGCATTACAATGGACACTGCCGCTGCTGCTTCTTTTTTTTTTTTTTAAGCAGAATTCACTCTCAGAATTCGCTGAGACTCTCTGGTCCTGTAATATTGATGGCTTCTAACTTCAAATAATATTATATGCATAGTAGGAAAATATCTCATGTTTCATAGGAATGAAGGGAAAAACTTTGGAGCAACCCAATGCAACCAGTGTTCGGTGCCTTAGTAGGCATTTGATGCCTACTGAGTACAAGGGACTCTGCTAGGCCCTGGGGAAACAAAGGAAAAGGAAAAACAGCTTCTGTCTTGAAGAGCTTTCATTTACTAAGCTGTAAATACTGAAAAAGAGGTGACTCTTCTTGAGCAGAGGCAGAATAACAAATAACACTGAGAACTGGAACCCCAGACAAGAGAGGAAACTGGACAGAATCAAATCTCCCTACTAGGAATTTTGATCCCTTCCTTCTGCTGACTTTAGAGGCAAATGTGGTAAACTGGAACTGAATATGATCTCAGTCACTTAAAAGTTGTATGACCTTAATTAATCTTCCTTTTGTCTGAGACTCAATTTCTTTATTTGTAAAATATGAATACACACACACAGCAGCGACATGGTACCGTGGAAGGATGCTGGATGTGGAATCAGGAAGACTCGAGTTAAAATCCTGTCTTAAGACACTTACTAACTGTGCAACTTTTGGCAAGTTACTTAATATCTCTCTGCCTCAGTAACATAGATATAGCACTTCGCAAACCTTAAAGCACCACATAAAAGCTAGTTATTTTTATCTTAGTTATTAAACATTTGTATAGATATAAATACATAATATACATTGTACATATATAAATACATGTGCATGTTTACATATGTACATACATATATCTACTCAATAACTATAATGTGCAAATATGTAATATACAATAATTAAAATATACAATGTTATATAAATACACACATATATGTATACTGAGTTTCCCAAAAATCATAATGCAATTTTAATAGCTTCATATAGCTATATAATACATATGGAAAGGGATTGGAACCACAGCTATGATTTTATTGGTGTGAGGCAACTCCCTCTACCAATCCAATTTGATGTATTTTCTGTAATTTATAGCCTACTTTTCCCACTATACCCTGCATAGATTTTGAGGCCTCAGGCAAGTTTCAGAAAGATTTTCTTTGCCTTTTGTTTATAAAGTAAACAGGTTTCTTGGTACTTTAATCTTCCCCTAGTCCTTTTCTTTCAATGCAAGAACTATCCAAGAAATATGATGCCTATTGACAAAGGAAAAGGAAATAGTTGGCAAGGCCTATTGCCCTCCTTCTCTCTTGTAGTTTGCTTGCTCTCTATTGTCATTTATGCTTTTCTCATATGGACAAGAACCCAAGAGAATACTTTACACTGGCCTAGCCAAATAACTGATCTTTAGCTAACAAGCATAATTTATAAATTTAGAGGGTTTTGTGGTTATGGTCCCTACATGCAAATGCATTTTTTAAAATGGAGTCCTAGAAATCTTTTATTATGTTGTAAGTATTCTTTGTCAAATGACTTGAACTATAGAGTGAATAGGGAAATAGGGAAGGTGGGGTTCAATTAAAGAAGAAAGGGGGAGGCTAGGGAGGAGAAGAATTAATCTAGAGGATTTGAATATATTATGACTATTTAATGAGAATGGCATCAGAAGCAAACTAAACAACCAATAATAAGTGATTTGTTAAATAAATTGTGTTACCTTAATGTAATGGACTATTATAATGCAATTAAGATTCAGAAGTGTGAATAATATAAAGAAATTAGGAAAGATCTTTATGAAATAATCCAAAGTATGTATAAAAAAAATGTGAACCAGAAGAGAGTACTAACTAGGACTGTGTAAGAGGAAAAGTGAATGAGAATGAAAAAATTAAAAAAAAAAAGAATTCTGCTGGAGAATGAAGGGTTGTCATATTTAATGCTTTGAAACTGGTAAGTTAACACAGGTCTAGCTAGGCTGGATATACACTGGGTGAGAATTCAGTGTGACACTTGAGGTGCTTCAGTAGCAATGCCTGCTTATTTTGGCTACTTTGTATACTACTTTCTATAAGTCTACAAGAGCCTGCAATGTATTAACCAGAGAGGCAATGTATCAGATGTGCTCTACCCCTCTCTTTCTGTGTCAATACTACATCTTTTTCTAAGAATGCTATTATACCCTAAGGCAGTGGTTCTCAACCTTCCTAATGCCGTGACCCTTTAATCCAGTTCCTCATTTTGTGGTGATCTCCAACCATAAAACTATTTTCATTGCTACTTCATAACTGTAATTTTGCTACTGTTATGAATCGTAATGTAAATATATGATATGCAGGATGTATTTTCATTGTTACAAATTGAACATAATCCACAGGTTGAGAACTGTTACCCTAAGGGATGAGCAGAATCTTTCTCTTCTACTCCTTGAGGCTCCATTAGTTGTGTTCCTCCAATTTGTTAGGTCAATGAATAGCAGCCCATTTCCATTTAATGGCTTAACATTCATTGACTCTTACGAAGGGATATTTACTTAACAAATACACAAAAATTTTCACCCATACCTCATAGGCACAATCTCTCCAATACCATCTGATCTCTGGGAGGAGATTAGGTTTACAATTTAGCCAGCCCGGGTCTCACCAAGCTTAAAGCCAGAGGCAACATCCCTGCCTGATGAGTCTTTGACTCATTGATTTGGAATTCCAAATTTCTAATTTCTCACAGTGCAGATGCTGTGCTGGGTGAAAAGCTAGATTATGGAATGATGGATATTGAAGAACCCTTGGACCTTTCAAACTCACAAGATTATAGGTTTTACTCTCTTCAATGGTCACCATGCTTTCCCAAGAGCACTAAGGCAAAGAGAAGGAGGCTTAAGCTAATAGACCTTTTTGAATGACTCTGCAACCAATCAAAATGCCTTGTCTTTATCATATGGTTAGTTGACCAGAACAAGTTATAGATGGTTTATACATACCCCAGTTTCTCCAAAGGACTTTCCTCATATATCATTGTGATTCTTTTGGAAACATATTTCTCAGGTTCTTTCTTCTTTGGAGAGTAGTCATCCCAAGAGCTCATGCCCCAGAACCCCATTATAGTATAAAATCTATATTTTATACTATAAACCCCATATAAAATCTATACACTGAATATTATACTTGAGCCCATCTTCCCTGTGGTCTTCTTAAATTCTCTCTAATACCTGCACAAGAAATGTGTTCTAATGTACATATGCAAATTTACCACCCTAAAAAGCTACAGGGTTTATAATGGTTGGACAAAAAAGGAACAGTTGCTGACTGGATTTTAAATTATAGCCTAAGGGTAGATATAAAATATTTCTCAAAAATATTAAAATTAAAGAAATCTCCATAGCTGTGTCCCTCCTTATATCTAGGAAATCTTCCAGACCCTTTATATCTGTACTATATAAACAATCAACTTTCCCAGCCACATTAATTAATATGATAAAATAGTAATGTAATTATGACATTTAATAGAAAATGTAAGGGAAAAATTTCAGTAAGCTACACTGAATCATTTCCTAGAAGTTCCTCCCTTACCTACAGTTTGTGGAAAGGGAAAAAGTGGGCCTGGTGCTGTCCAGGGTCTAGTTCCAAGTCCTGGAGTAGGACAGTAAAATGACCCATATGCTCTCCAGATGTATTTTAAAGAAAAAGAGAATTAATATGTAGCATGTAGGTACATATGGGCTGTCCAAATGCATAGGTGTAATACTAATTTTAAATATTAAAGTAAATAATGTAAGATGTTTTTGTGCTACAATTACATAGAAGGGAAAGATATTTCCTTAAGCATATAGCTGCTCAGTTGGGTTTTTGGTTAATGGTGATGTTAACATAGCTACTTGGGGAATAGTGGTCGTCAGATCACTTACAGACCTTCAGCTACACCTAGTGGCCAAAGATTGAATAGTGCAAATATTTTATACCATTAATATAGTTCATCACTTCATTAGCTCCTTAAAAATGTTTGTCTAGTTAAGGAAAGAATAACCTCTAAATACAATTTTAATTTCCCTGGTTTTTTGTTTTTTTTAATGGTATTGTCCTCAACAAATGTGTGGATTTGCAAAGTCTATCCTGACACTTTATTCCCTTAAGGGGAGGAATTAAAGGTTTACATTTTATCATTCATCATTTGTGAACATTTATTAAATATCTACTATGTGCCGCATGAGACATAGTATACAATACAGTAGCTAGAGAGCTATCCTTGAAGTTAGACCTAAATTCAAGCCCTGCCTCTGGCTATAGACTGTGTGACCCTAGGCACGGTTCTTAATCTTTCAGGGCTCCAGGCAGTACTCTGAGACCATAAATTATAAAGTAGGTGCTAATTTGTATTGGTAGAGAAAGTTTCTTCACCAGGAGTTACCTATGTCAATTAAATCACAGGTCAGTCCAGAAAAACAAATATGCAGAGCATCGTGCTAGGCCCTTGGGACTTACTGTCCATTAAAGGGCTAAGTGGGGAGGATTTGTGGGAAGAAAAAGTGGGTACACATATGTGCCTAGTGCAGGGTAGGGAACCTGTGACCTTTAGATCACATGTGGCCTGCTAGATCCTCAGGTATGGTCTTTTGATTGAATCCAAGTTTTATAGAACAAATCCTTTTATGAACTGTGAAGTTTGGATGTAGTCAAAGGGCTGCACTTGAGGACCTAGATGACCACAGGTGGACTTGAGGCCACAGGTTCTCTACCTCTGGGCTAGTGCTCTTAACCATTGGGAGAAATTCTCCAGCACCAACTTACAAAATTTTGTTGGTCTGCCTTCTGAACCCGTAAAATTGTAATTCAGAAATGTTTATCATGAGGAGAGATATTAATGAGAAAGAAAATCGAAAAGAACCTAAAAAGAAGAGGTGACAATGCCACAACTGAACCCAGGTATCTAATTGCCCTTAAAGTAGATGTCTTATGGCCATTAAATCTTAGGGATAATAGAGAGGTAGTGAGTACAGTTTAGTGGAAAAGGCCTTGGCCTGGGACCCTGGAGACCTGGATTAGAATCCAGTTCCAGATGTTCTAGGTAACACCTGTGTGGCAAGTCACCATATCTCTCTGAACCTCAGTTTCTTAATCTGAAAAAACAGCATGAAACAAGGGAAAAAATGATGGCTCTCAAGGCAAGTTTATCTCTAAATTTCTCCATCTATAAAATGAGAAGATTGGATCAGAGAACCTCTAAGAGCTGATACAAATTAAAACTAGATGATCCTACTCTCTATCTTATAGAAATGCTTTGAGAAAAATTATTTTTGTTTTGTTTTGGATTTTTTTTTTAAGCTTTAAAGTTTTATTGTCATTTAGAGACAATGTAGAGTGACTTTGAAGCTATAAGAAGTCTTGGGCTGTAGGCCCTTCTCTGATACTGGCTATGCAACTCTGAACGCATTACTTAAACTTTTAGTAAACTTTTTTTTTAAAGTAAACTTTTAATCAAGGGCAGTGAGGTGGCACAAAGGATAGAGCTCCAGGTCTGGAGTCAGGAAGACTCATCTCCCTGAATTCAAATCTGGCTTTAGACATTTACTAGCTGTGTGACCCTGGGCAAACCACTTAACCTTTGCCTCAGTTTCCTTACCTATGAAATGATCTGGAAAAGGAAATGGCAGACCTTTCCAATATCTTTGCCAAGAAAACCCCAAATGGGGTTACAAAGAGTTATACATGATTGAAAAAAGACCTGAAAAACAACACCCAACTTCTAGGTCAGAGATGTTAAACATATGGTAAACAGTCCTGAGTGTGGCTTGAAGTAGATTAAAATGGATTGGGAAATATCTAACAAAATGAAGAACAACCCAGTAAAACAAAGATAACAGTGCATTTTAAAGTTAAGTCAGTATGCAGCTGCAAAGATCCTTATGTATGGGTTAATATTCTGGTTTCTATTTGAGTTTGACAGTGGTGCTCTAGTTAAGGCTCCAAGATGCTTAAATTGCAAAGAAGGTAGTTGTTTATTCATCTTGGAGTTCCCTGTGTCAATGCCATCATAGGTCCATCTTTATCCTATAATTCTCATATATTTAATTTTGTATTTCGGGGGACATTGTGTTGGGACCATCTGTTGGGAGGATGCATTCCAGTAAGTTGATATATTTCTCCAGTCAAGTCTTTATTGACCATTTTATTGAAGGGCCACATTGCCCTAGGAGCAATCCCAGGATAAGCACCTTGATCTAAGAGTCTAAGCTGCAGAGAAGGTGCAGATCTGTAATGTAAGAGGAAATTCCTTGTGGGAAGCTCCCTACACTGATGACATTGAAGCTGCAAAGAGGTTGGATGGCCCCAGGTCACCCAGGGACATGGCAGAGTCATGATCTGACCTAGCATGGTGTAACATGGAAGCCCATTGCCTTCAGAGTCAGGAAAACCTAACTTCATATTCTTTCTTTGGGGCAGCTAAGTGGCATAGTGGATAAGATCAATGGGCTTGCAGTCAGAAAGACCTGAGTTCAAATGTGGCCTTGGAGTTTTACAGGTGTGACCCTGGGCAAGTCACTTAACCCTGTTTGCCTCAGTTTCCTCATCTGTAAAATGAGCTAGAGAAGGAAATGGCAAATCAGTCCAGTATCTCTGCCACAAAAACCCCAAATTGGGTCATTAAGAGTCAGATATGACTGCCAATCATTTACTCACTCCCCTCATCTGTAAAATGAGAGGGCGGAACTTGATGGTCTGAAAGGTCCTTCCAACTCTACGCCTATGCTCTTAGGACTCCAAATGTAGTGAGCCTCCCAGGGTACCACACTATCTCCAGTTTTGCTCTACAGAAATTGTAGGGATTTGTGTTATAGTGGCGATGCAGTTGGGTTGAAATGAGCTCTCCTATGAGAAATGTAATCTGCCATGACAGTCAGGCAGCATTTATTAAGCTAGGAACTATGCTAAGTGCTGGGAATATGAAGATAGGCAAAACCAGTCCCTGCTCTCAAGGAGTTCACATTCTAGTGGGAGAGATAGTATGTAAATAGCCAGATATATATGAGATATGTACAGGGTAAATGTCTTTCTACTGTACTAGCCAGATGGATCAATGCCACAACTCTGCCAGTTGTCGTTCTCACTCCCGCAGTGACCCAGGTGGGTAACGTAACAGTCAGGAGGCTAGAACACTAGTGGTATGTAGATAATGGGGAATGGACTATATATCTAGATACCTACAAATATATAAGTAGCTCAGCTCTGAAAGCATTAACATATGGACATATATGCATCTAACTTGGCTAAGAGAAGGCAAAGGAGAAGAAACCTAATTTTAATGAAGGAATATTAACCAATTTTACTCTTATCTCCACACAAGACAGCAAAAAAGAAGACTTGGGCTTACATTTGCACTGATTGCTGATTGCTTGTTAGGGAAGGCATTATCACTATTTTATAGATGAGGTGACTAAGTTTCAGAAAAATTAAATGGCATACCCAAGGTTATTTAGAAAAGGAGATGAAATCAGAACCTAGGCCTTCACATTTCTACTCCAGTATTCTTTGTGTTACAATCATACAAAAACCAACCTGTTATTCTCTGTAAAGGACCCAAAGAGGAAATGGCTTCCTGTTAATGGCAAGAGAGCTTAGATAGAGTGGAACAGAACATCAGGTAAACTTCTACTGTTGAATAACATGGATATAAAAAGATAAAATTTTCTTATAGACCATAGAATTGAAAAGTTTAGGGAACACTATGAATCATCTAATTCGAATCCTTCCTTTTTACATATGGGGAGACTGAGGTCAAGAGAAAGTAAATGACTTGTTCAAAGTCATCCAAGTACTAAGTGACATAGAGCTGGGATTTGAACCCAGAGTCATCTGATGTCCAAACAAGTGTTCTTCTCATTTTTTTTTTTAGGGGGGAAGGCAAGGCAATTAGGGTTAAGTGACTTGCTCAAGGTCACACAGCTAGTGTGTCAAGTGTCTGAGGCTGGATTTGAACTCAGGTCCTCCTGACTCCAGGGTTGGTGCTCTATTCACTGCACTTCCTAGCTGCCCCAAACTATTTTTGCTTTTTTGGTTTTTTTTTGCTCACTTCTTTTCACTATCCCTTGGGTATACCTTGGAAACATTTATTCTCTTTTTATTAAAGATATATTTAAAGATCTTGGTGGTCAGTGCAAAAAACAAAAAATCCTTCACTGAAATCAGGACTAGAAGGATACTTGTTGAACCTTCTTGTCTATAGGGAAGGAATAATCAAAATAATATGGTAGGCTACTATTAACTCCATCAGTGGACTATTCAGTTCCAGGTGCTATATTTTAGGAAGGACATTGACAAACTGGAGGGGACCCTATGGAAGATGATGAGGATGGTGGGTCAAAACCCTACCATGTCTATAAAAGTCACCTAAAGGAACTAGGAATATTTAACTCTGAGAAAAGAAGACTTGGGGAAAGAAGAAGACATGATTCTTGCCTTTAAATATATTAAAGGTTGTCATGTGGAAGAGGGATTCCATTTTTTTTTCTACTTGGTATCACATGCTAGTACTAGGATCAATGGAAGATATAGGAAGTTACATTTCTGCTTGACATAAGAAAAAACCTGCTAACAATTAGAGTTGTTCCAAACTGGAATGCAGTGGCTCAATAGGAAGTAAGTTTCCTTATCCCTGATGCCTTTATTTGGAATTTAGGTTGTCATTTGAAAAGGATTCCATTAAGAGGATTCTTGACGCAGTATGCTAAAGCCAGCTTGGATTGGTGAGATTTTTAATTTTAAGTGTGAGCATTTTTACTTTGAAAATCAACAATACTATAAATCAAGGCTTGATTTATTGTTGATTTTTTTCTTCATTTGCTAGACTTAAGAGAAAATGAGACTGGATTTGAACTCAGGTCCTCCTGACTCTAGGGCCAATGCTCAATCCACCAAGCCACCTAGCTGCCCCTTCCTTCTTTCCTTCCTTCTTTCCTTCCTTCCTTCCTTCCTTCCTTCCTTCCTTCCTTCCTTCCTTCCTTCTTTCCTTCCTTCCTTCTTTCCTTCCTTCCTTCCTTCCTTCCTTTCTTCTTTCCTCTCCCCTCTTCTCTCTCTCTCTGTCTCTCTCTCTCTCCTTCTCCCTCTCCTTCCCCCCCTCTTTCTTTCTTCATTTCTCTTTCATCTCTAATAACCTGTAGAATTCTATGAGATCTAAGATAGAGGTCTTAGTAAGCAACAACACAGAAGGTAAGCTCCATCAACTCCTTTAAAGACTCAAGTTGACTTTAATAGCTCAAATACTCCCATCCAAAAGGCATTTTATTTTCTCCTAGTCAGACCTCTTATCTGAACCATAAAGGTCTCAAGAATTGATTATGGTAACTTTTACTGGGCCCTACGGCCTTTTCCAAAGCCCCTCCACCCTTCTATTTGCATATGTGTTGTAATGCTCACCTCACTAACCTAGCTTCACCCTATGCAGGCTTAGAGGCAGAGTCCTCAAAAGTTTTGTTCTGAAGTTCAAAATACAATCATTTAACCACCGTACAGAAGGAGAAAGAAAGAACCAATTTTCAATGGCCAATCACGATGGAGAAATCATGGAAAAATTCCAAGAATTCAGTAAACCTCTGCATTCACCACCACCTTACAGGCCCTATTTTACTAAATCCTGCCCAACCTAGTTAGGTTCAGCAAATAGGAAGCAAGGTAAGATTTCAGTTGTTATTTTCTTCCTCTTGCTTTAGTTCCTGTAAAGCTTAGCTTATCCATGTGAATTCCAGGTTTAAAATAATATAGGGTTTAATTTAATAGCAAAAATGTATTTGTAGCAAATTTCTATACCTATCTTGGGGGACCAGGTAACTTTTCAGCATTTGATACATGATTGATCTTATTAGTTATTCAACTACAGATATGTGTCTTCAGTCAGAGATTGTCGGAGGTACAAGGGCCTTAAAGAAGCTACTGAATGGACAATTCATATTCTAGTCCACCCCCTTTGTTATACAGAAGAGCCCTGGGGCTCCGAGATAACTTGCCTAAAGTCCCACAGCAAGTAAGTGACAAAGACAGGATTAGAGTTTTGGACTCTAAAGTACAGTGAAAAGTGCTCTGAATTTAATGCCAGGAGATCTGGATTTGAACACCAACTCTTTACCTTTTTGGATTCAGTTTCCTCATCTGTAAAATTGGTGTGTGTGTGTGTGTGTGTGTGTGTGTGTGTGTGTGTGTGTGTGTGAAATTACATGATCTCCAAGGTCCATTGCAATTCTAAGTAGATGATTCTGTGAGTTTCAACTCAATGCTTTTTCCACTACACCTCGTTTTACCTCACACTCCTCCCCCTTAACTCTTCACAGTCTGTGTTGCCCAATAGTCTGCTATTTCCTGGGACTACAAGGTAAATTTTCCAAGACAACAGGTTCCTATTTTTCTCAGATTTTTTAAATTGTTTGTATCTGTAGATGAATTCTACAATGATTTATAGCAATGGCCCTCAGAATGTTTCCTACAAATAATTTGACATTTAAGTGCGTAAATCTTCCTCCTTTTGTTCCATTCCTTTACCCCCCCTGAAACAGTAAACCATATCAAATGGCTAAGAAATGATAAATTATATAGTAGATGAAGCTTGATTACTTTTAAGCAACCTGTGAAGACTTAGAAAGCAGAGGACATCCTTTGCTGGAAAACATTCCTCAATTTTCCCTTCCAAATCAAATATTAGGGAAGGCTCCTGAATACATCTTTCCTTATTTTCTTGGGTAAAAAATAGGTCAAGTAATTTAAACCAGTCCGTTGCTATTATAATTCTGTCATTGCCATTGTAGTTTCTCTTCTGGGAGGAAAAAGAAAAAGAAAAACAGAACAGAGGATAATGGTGGTTCACTGGTTCAGTCATTCGATGTGCTAACTATTGTTCCCAAGGCTGAAGCTTAGCTTTTCCCCAGCATTAGAGCTCTGATTTTGATGATAGTGATACAGTACTGCAATGAATAAATACCATCTCTGAAGCTACGTGTAACACCTCTTTTGTGTTAACAAATAATACCCCGGGAGAGCATGTGAGAGTCTGAAGCAGTACAAGAAGCAGAAGCAGAAGAAGCAGAAAGAAGGAGAAGCAGCAGTAGCAGCAGCAGCAGCAGCAGCAGCAGCAGCAGAAGAAGAAGAAGAAGAAGAAGAAAAAGAAAAAGAAAGAAAGAAAGAAAAAAAGAGTAAGAGAGAGAGAAATAGAAAAGAAATAGCTGATGGCTTGAGTCCTAAATTTCTTGAATTCTTAATTGTTTTTTCTTTCTTTCAGGGGAGATTTTCATTCTTTCTTTTCTTCTTTTTGTTTGTGTGTGTGCAGACAATACTATCTGCCAAGTTTATTTTAAAGTAAATTTTACCGAATCAATTAGACAGCTACACTCCTGCTCATTAAAGATCCCATGACACTTTTCACAAGAGTAGAGCTAGTGGGCTTGGTCAAATTCCAACTTAGGTAATTGCATTCTGCATACCTAAATTCCCCCTCCTGTGTCCCATTGAAGGCATTATTATTCAATCCTGCCCTGAAATGAAGACATTCGGATCTTATAGGGAGGATGCAGAGCAGTTGTCCTAGCTCCACCAGGGTTGGCATTTCAGTTGTCCCTTATTACAAAGCTCCAGCATGGCAGAGAAGTCATGGGAAACACCCTTTCCTGCAGTTGTTCAAAGCATGGCAGCCATAGTGTCTTTTTCAGTAACATGAGACAAGTCAGAGTTTTTCCAACAAATCATCTGTAGTGACCTTTGATGAGGAAAAAGAGTGGTCCCTTTCATGTAGGATTTGTATATTCGAGGCTTCTTAGGCCCCAGTTGAAGGGTCTTCCATTCAAATACTTGGCTTCTGCCTTACAATTGAAATCCGACAGTGTTAAGGAATAGCAAGAGTGGATCTGTTCTTTAAGAAAGTGTTTCCTGTCTTTCTGAGCACATTCCACAAGGGGGCGAAAACACCTAATAGATTTCAGCACTGGGAAGTTTACATTTCAAAGCTGGCCACCCTTAATAGATTAGTGGATTAATATTTTGCTCTAAAGGATCTGGCCTTTAATGTTGACATCAATTTATATCTATCCCAGGCTTTTACAGTAGTAAAAGTCATGGAGACCATAAACTTCACAATAGATGTCAGCCTTTTTTCTACTTGTGCTCTGCAGCGCACCCCATAAACAGCACTGATTAGGTAACTGTTCTTAAAAGACCCATCCATAGCTGTAACATCTTTATCAGCCTCAGCAAAGAGGCTGGCACTGGTGTTTTATCAGCCACAAGACGGTGATACCATTTTTATTAATGAGGCCCTATTTTTCTTACATGTGTTTATTATGCCGGGATGTTGTTTATCACTGATCTCTCCTTGCAAATAAAGTGAAGACTGTCTATTTATGGACATGGGGGAAATGAACTAAATATCTCCTATAGCATATTAGAACTTTTTGACAAACAGCCAAAGTCTGGAGGTCAAGTTTCCCCATATGCTATAAGCAACTTAGTAGGAAGCAAGACCACAAAAGGTTTTGCAAATGCCTGCCAGTAGCCTGGTAAACTAGGTCACTGTACAGGTTTCATTAATCAGGTTGTTCAAACAAGGAGTTATTTTTCTCTGCTTAAAAGCACTACAGATATCAAATAGAATCCAGCCAATTGTTGAGCAGAGGATAGTTTTAATGAAAAAAAAAGTTCATTTAAGAGAGAGGAAAAATTAGCATTTTTAGCAAAGAGAAATTTTGCTTTTAACCTAGTTCTTATGTTTGATTTGCCTGCTCTGGCAAGAACAGACACAGGGATCTAATAATAGCCCTTTGCCATCTCTGCATCTATACATGCATGGTACCAGCATTCTCAGGAACAGGAGGAATTCAGTGATAGAGCAGGTGTTGTGACAATTCCCTGGCTTAGTAAATGGTGGGATAGGGGGAGGGGGGAGAGAAATGGGGGTGGGGAATAGAAAAGGAAATTGTTTTTCTACTTTTCCCCATGCAAAAACAATGCTTCCAAAAGCTTTTTTTTTTTTTCTCCTTCCTGGCACAAGTGAAAAAGAGCTAGACTACAGAAAAGGATTTGGATATTAATATGCATGCAAATATATTTTCCACTTGAGCCTCTGAAACAAACTTACTGTGAAAATGCTTAGCTTGGAAGATTTACTGCTGATTGCAGATGTAGTATTGACATGCTGGAGTGAAGGAAAACTTGAGTTTAACTATTTATTAAAGTAGAAAAATCTGGGATCAGCAGATACTGATGACTTGGGGGGGCAAAATGGGATTTGCACATCGTAGAATACTCAAAGAAATGGAAATGTAGAACTTAGTTTTTAATGAGGAAGCATCAACTGCAAGTATAAAAAAATTCAATGGAATGTGCATCTTAACCTTATATACCCAACCTTAGAAATGAAGTTCTTTGGCTTTGCCATAGGATGTCATGTAATGAATTATGTTCATACCTAGAACTGTAATTTGTTGGAGTTGATACAAATTTTAAGTCAAATGAGTTTTTGATGCTAGACACATTGTAATATAACACTTCACCAACACCTCCCTACTTCCATCCCCACCCCCAAGCAGTCTTAAAAAGTTGACTTGGGGATTGAAGAATCTATCCTGTTAAACAGACTAAATCCTACTTTAAAAATTTTACTAGTATGGTTTTCCCTAGCCTTTACCACTTTCTATACGGTTAAGTAAAAAGAAAAATCTACAGCCTTTCGTGAATTTAGGTGTGATTTTATAAACACAAGGAAATCATGGAAACATTAAAAGGAAAACAAAGCAAAATTCTTTTTCCAACCAGCTGGGATAATTTGAGATAGTAACAATATTACCTTTTCCCCAATTTCTTTTTTACAAGATAAAATCCGTGGCCCATGTAATACAACTATATTCTTCTTTTGTTACACACCTAAATAAAATTTCAATTACTTGGAACTCAAGGCATAGAAGTTTAGAAGAAATACCAAATAGTGAAGAAAAAAAAGAGGGGGTAGACTCATTAGGCATCTATGTGGGACAGTGATAGAACTTATTTACTTTTGAATTGAACCTGGTTAAGTGAAAATTTTAAGTGTCATTAGCAGAACAAGGAAGATCCAAAAAGTGGAGGATTTTTTTGGGGGGTGGGGGGGGAACCAAGGACTACAAACCAGTCTTAAGTCCTTTCTAGTAAGAGGCTAGAAAATATGTGCTCCTCTAATCTTTATGGAGAAAGCCTAGTTTTGTCACTAAAGAGAAATGTATTTATGTTATACCTTTTTCTACACATCACCGCAAAGTGTTATTGATCAATACCCAGGAAAAGAGTTTAAAAATAAATATAAAAAGAGAAACCAAATTTAGGTGTGAAGAAATAGTGTAAGATTAAAATTTAATAAATCGTGCAGACTTAATTCTGGGTTACCTCTGAATGTGTTGGCAAATGGAAAAAAAAAGTTGCTCTGACAACTTTGCAGTTTGGGATTAACCCACACTAATGTTCCAATGATAACAATGTGGTGTGATGCCAGTTCTGGTTAAATCCTGCACCCTCCCTCCCCCCCCCCTCCTCCCTTAAGCTCACCATGACCTGCACTGGTGGCGAGTAATTTCTCCTTTGGAATGTTTGTTCTCATCAACAGCTTATTGTTAAAGTGGTCCACTGTGGGGGTGTGGGGTGGGAGGAGGCAGTAGGTGGACTGGGAGAATGAAGGACCAACCAAAAAATCCAAATGAAAAACATCCCCACCCTTTGTAAATGACTTCTAGAAAAACTGAAATATTTCTTAACTTTTTATTGACATTGGCAAATTAAAATAGAATAAATTAACAAGTATTTTTTCAAAAAAATGTTTTGTACAAAAATACTGTCAAAATTTCCTAAAAAGCTTTCAACACAGTAGTATTCTTTTTCATGTACTGAATAAACTATTAGCACAGTGTCAAAAATGTTGAAGACAGAAACAAAATAAAAATCTGTGAAATGTTGCCACTGACTACATTCCACACCATATTATTGTCTGTACATATGGGGGAGGGGGATGGGTAGCAGACTTTAAAGTAACAGTATTACTTTTCCTGATCCAGAATGGTTTGGCCCACATCTGTTTAAACTTCCAGTTTAGCATATTTTTAAAATTAGTCTGTACTCCAATGCATAGTTAAAAACGAAGCGAGATGGCAGCGTTTGTGCAGTAATATCTGCCCTTCAAAGTTCATGCAACCAACTAATGCAATTTTTCCTTCCACTCAAAATTTGAATGCAGTTCAGTCATTTGAAACCATCTACAAAATCCACAAGATTAAGCAGTTTGCCAAGATTAATATCTAACAGTTGAGCACTGTAGAAATTAAGTGAGGAAATAAGAAGTAAAAACAACAGAAAAGACCAAGTTAGCTAGATATTTCTACTACATAAGGGAGGTGAATGTCAAGGCTACAAAAAACAAAACAGAAAAACAAAAAACAAAAAAGTGGCAGCAATTTTCTTTTAAACCAATTTGTACAAGTTTTATAGTTTACTCTGTTTTCCAAGTTCTCAAACCGTTCAAGACCTGAAAAGCGAGATACTGTGTCTAAGGGAATGTTTTTAATTCACACCGAAATAGTCGAATCTGTTTCTTTTGTTGTTGTGGTTGTTGTTGTGGTGGTGGTGGTGGTTGTCGTTTAAATTAAGTCAGCAGCTCACTCTGCTAGGCTGCTGTTTGCACACGAAGTCCGTCATAAAATCAAACTCGTTTTGTCCCAGCCAGAGTTCAGGCAGCTCCTTGATGCGGTCCAAACCCATTTCTATCACTAAGGACATGAGCACTTCCTCATCTATGAAGTCAGTGTCTATGACATTGGGAGGCAGCATCGCAGCAGGGACGTGGGGAACCGAGGAAGGCATGTTGCTGCTGCTGTTGCTGCTGCTACCGCCGCTGTTGCCGCTGCTATTGCTGTGCTTTGGGTTGCAATCTCTGAAATGCTGGTTCGTCCCGTTCATCTGGTGGCTTGCAGGGTGCAAATCCGGCATGTAGTGGTTGTGGGGATAAGGGTGATGGTTGAAATACTGGTTGTTTAGCTTCTGCAGCTGCATGCTGGCCGGTAAGGAGCCTCCCTGGCTGGCGACTGGGGGCCCCATGAACTGGGAGTTGTTAAATCTGGCCGTGGGGGGCATAGTGCTGGGGGGGTGCCCTCCATTCACAGTCCCTGGTCCCATGGCATGTCTGATCCCGCTAGTGGCATTCATATTCCCAGCGCCATAGTGTATATGCTCGCCCATTAAGGCATTGAAGGCGTGTTGTTGTTGTTGCTGGTGGTGGTGATGGGGGCTTGGAAATTGACCCATTCCCATCCGATGAGCAGGGTGGTGATGCAGCCCGTTGGTGCCATCGGGGAAGCGCCCGTGGTTCATGGCCATCATGTGGTCAGCCATTTCCAACCCTGAAAGTTTAAAAAAAAAATGCATAGAAGATATATAAATCCCCACCACACGTGTCTCCAGCTTGCAAACCCTGCTCCTTGGCTTCCCTGCTTCTGCCCCCAAACGGAGCTCGCAGCCACCCTCGGCACACTGAACCTAAGGGCTGCAAGTCCGGCAGAGCAATCGCCTGCCGCTGCCGACGCCTCTCCTGCCCCATCCGCCCCACTTCCCAACTCCCGCAGATCTGCCACCCAGAAAAGTGCCCGAGACTGCAGAAACCGTCCCTTTCGCTGCTGGGAAGCAAGCCTAGGGATGCCCCCCAAACATCCCCCCCCCCGAATGCACCAAATGGGGAATGAGGAAGGCGAATCCCCCACAAAAACAAAACAAAAAGGAAAAACAGGGCAGTAGGGGGACGAAAGCCGACACCCCAGAGGTTAATAAAGGAAGTCTCCTTGAACCCCGCCACAAGAACTTTTAGAATGAAATCCACCATACCCATCCTGCTATTTCCCTTGCACAGACTACTACTCTTGTCGAAGGAAAACCCTGCAAGTTGCAAGAGATTTTGCCGGCAACACTTACCTTCTCCGGTCTTTGCTCTTTCTGCTCGGAAGATTGTTGGTAAAATCACTCAGTTTAAAAACCACCCAGCTGCATATAGAGTATTTTCCTGGTTTCCTCCGAAGTCGGTTACGTGATATTATAGCTGTCGTCTTGTTGCTGCTGCTGCTGTGGCTGCTGCTTCGCCTGAAGACCCAAGACCCTTTCTCTTTTATTTTCCCCCTTCCCTTCCCCTTACTCCTCAGCGAGGCTCATCGGCATTTGCCAACAATGAGCTATGTTTCTTACAGCTTTGGCCACAGTTAATATAGGATTTCAGGAAGGGAGGAGCAAAAAGCCTCACAGGCAATCAAAACGAAAACCTGGAGTTCAGGCTGGCCCGGCGCAGACTCAACTGGAAGGGATCCAGGTAGTCCAGTCCCCCACTGCAGGGCGGCACGTGTGGGGGATGCTGCTGGCTAGGGGCCCCGCCTGCTGAACGGTGCGCCCCGGCCGCAAAGGAAAGGGGGCTGCCCTTCTGTTCCCCCCCTCACCCCGGCCGCCTGCACTCCCTACCTCAAGCCTCCTTTTGCGCCCGCCCCTCCCGCACCCAGAATAATGTACCCCAGACTCGCAGCCCGAGAAACTGAGAGCCTGCCCCGGAGAGATAGCGAAGAGACAGGGCGCACCCAACCCCCCCCCCCGGAGCACTAGGCGTGGGGGGTTGGGGAGGGTTCTACAGCTGTTACCTCCCCAGACTCCACAACCTAGCTCTTGGCCACCTTCCTAGCTCTTCCTCACCTAGTAGCTCGGGATTGCCACCTACGGGATAACAGGGAGGAGGGGTAACTCCACCGCCCCCACCCTGCCTCCCTCCGGGATGCAGTTCTGCAACCTTGCCCCAGCTCTCTCCTCCTTGGTTCTCTCAGCAGCTCGAAGAATGGCTGCGCTCCTCCAAGTGCCTTTGAAAGCGCCTGGCAGAAGAATTGCCCACACCCCCAAGAAGCCTTTCCCGGGACTTGCTTTGTGTTACTGGGGAACTGTGTTCTGGCTAGACCTTTTTTTTTTTTTCCTTTTCTTTTCTTTTCCCCCTATTTGCTTTCAAGGGCAGGGAGGTGGTGGAGTGGGGGAAGGGAGAGAAGGAAAAGCAGCAGCTGTTGCAGGTGGACCAACTGCGGCTAGGCAGGCATGTAAACGGGGCTCCGCCAGCCGGACTCCCCTCTTGCACACAACCCGGGAGATCCGATCCGCGCTTTCAGTGTCACTCTCAGTTCCTCCCGTGGTACGTGTGCTTTTGCTAAGTTTGCGTTTGCTGCTCTTGGTAGCTTTGGCATCCGAGCTGAGGCGTCTCTGCTCTGTAAACAAACTCAGCGATCCTCGTCCCCAGATCCACCTTTTTGCACATACACAGTTTCTTCTGCTGTTGCCCTTGATCCGGGAGGTGGGGGTGTGTGCAAACTTGCACAGCCTCCCTCCAGGCTTTAGCCTGACGGTTTGGGGCTGATTTAGAAGCGAACGGGTTTGTAATTAAGAAATGCAAGGGCTGACTAACGCTGCAGTTGCTGGAAAAGGAAAACAAATAGATAACATGGTAATCGCTTTGTAAATAAAGTAGTTCTGGAGGTGGGCACGTAGCAGCACGTCCCATATCGCGCAGTGCTTACAGACACTGCTAGGACTCTTCCTTTTCAGTGAAATTGTTAAGTGAGGCAATATGATAATAATAACCTTGTTCCTCAGAACGCTGCACAACTCGCCTCTTTGCCCATTTGGCTCACTGACGTGCAAATAAAACCCCTAATACCAGTAGTACTAGCTGGTCAGATCTTTCTCTCCCTTTTTCTCACACAAGGAAGCTGAGTGGTTCTCTAGCACAATAATTACCCGCCCCTGTGCCTTGTATCTAGTAAAAATCTTAGCACGTTGGATGAGGACTTATGAGCAGAGTTATTCCTTTAGAGCTCAATAGCCATGAGGACTTCCTGCTGTGAATGCAGGGGGAGGGTTGGTTTGTTGGTGTTGTTTTGCTCTTTGCTCGCAAGACTTTTTTTTTAAGCCCTTATTTCATGAGAACTGGAAATACTGAAAAATTTCCCTTTTCAGGAATTTGCAAAAGATAGCTAATTGGAATGTACTTCCACCCATTACCACACGGTCTGCATCCAACAATGTTTTTGAACATTGTTATTGATTCTTTTCATAGCATCTCATCTCTAATGTAGGCAAGACTTGAAACACTCGGAAATATTCTTTTTGGATCCTGACCTAGAGAACTCGTGGCATTACTATATGCAACAGTTTCCCCTCTCCTGTCCACCCTCCCCATTAACCTATGGTTAATGGATGTGCAATTATAGAATCAGAGGCCTGGAATAGACCTCAAGGGATTATTTAGTCCATTTCACAGCTTCCAGGCAGTAATGTATCTAAAATCAGGCTCCAAAATATTGGTCTCTCCTATTATTAAACATATCCGCAAAGATCCTACGCGGCTCTGAATAATATTTCAGTGTCTTGCTGTACCTTGAAATGTTCCTGAATGTCTAACCTCATTTTTTTCCTCTTGCATTTAAGAAATAAAGGTAGCCATCATTTAAGTGAGTGCTGTACAGGAAAAAGCAGGGAGATTAGGAGGCAGAGTACCTGGGTTTGAGTCCCAGCTCAGCCACTTGCTACCTCTGTGACCTTGGGCAAGTCTCTTTGGGCCTACAGTTCCTGATTTTTAAAATGAAGAGGGTGGATTAGATTCTTCTAACTATATTTATGATCTCAAGCAGTGTTATGTAGTGCTAAATCCATGGAAAAACCCTCAAAATAACATCCTCCACAGTAGATTTTTTTTGGGGGGGAGGAAGGTAGAAGAGAATTCTAAATTCACAATTAAGTCATATTAAGATTGGTTCCTAGGATCATAGATTTAGAGCAGGAAGGGACCTTAGAATCTCATCAAATTCAAGGTTGTTATTTTATAGTAGAGGATTGTAAAGCACAGAGAGGTTGGTCTTGCTTAAGGTCACATATCTAGTAAGTGGCAGTAAGTATTCCAGTGTAGGTGCTCAGATTCTAAATCCTCACCTGGAATACCCTCTTTATCTCAGAGGGTTGTTGGAAAGAAAGTACTTTATAAATATGTTATGATTATGGATATTCCCTTGTCTTGTACTTAGTGGAAATGGAGAACAGCTTATACAAGACAGTATTGTACTACTGCCTGTACAATGGCCTATTATTCTCTTATGAAATGTAATCGGTGAAGGTGAAGATGGTTTATAACACTGGTCAGACACCTTTGATATGAAGGGTAATTGTCTTCTCTGCCACTCCAGGGTTAGAGATACTTCACTCTTACCTTATATTTGAATTGGTACTTAAGAGAAAGAATTTGGAATGGGCCCCTACCTTGGGGGGCTAATAGAAGAAAAACAAGAGATTCCATCCCCTTCTTTTTCCTCTTGTTGTAACCTTGCAACTGGGTCTGTGTTGGCAGGAGGTGAGGAATGAAAGATGTTACTGTGTTCTTCCTGGGCCACTTGGCCACCTTAACTGGGCAGGATCCCAACTTTGGGGCAACAGTTCCTGATCTTTGCTTTAGACCAGAAGTTTTTCAGTAATGGACCACATGATCAGAAATCCATATGTGTGCAGGCCACATGGATTTAATTATAGAATTAATTGCATTTGACTCCAATTACAAATACTAATTGATCCAACCCTGTTAGCATGACACCTGGTGGCAGTCACTTAAACAATGGCTGCAGGAGGCAGGTGGTTAGACCCTACTGGCCTATTAGTTGGTGTGGGCTAGCTAATTAGGTAAAACATTTATTGCTAAAAATTTCATCTGTGGTCAGGTGGTCTACAATGGGATCTAAAGTAACAAACACTGTAAACTCAGAGATTACTTTATTAGGGATTATTCACAAAGTATAGAGATGCTTAGTACAGCATAAATCCGGGAGAAATATGCCCCTTGTATTTGCATTTCTTTCCTCCTCTTGGAATGAATTCCTTCTTCTCAATCCACTCCCATGTCCACCTGTAGAAATCTTACAGGGGGTGGGGGGGGGGGGAGAAGGAGGGGGTGGCTAGGTAGCCCAGTGAATAGGGCACTAGCCCTGGAGTCAGGAGAACTTGAGTTCAAATCTGGCCTCAGACACTTAACATTTACTAGCCGTCACTTAAGCCCAATTGCCCTGCCCTCTCACCTCCAGAAAAAAAAAAAAAAGCAAACAGAAATCTTAGTCTTCAAGCTCAAGCTCAGGTACAACCTCCTCTACTAACCCTCATCTAAAATACTGGATTTGGGGTCTGAAGCCCTGAGTTTTAATTCCTGCACTTCAATTTTTTTTACTGCCTATGTGACCTTAGCAATATCACTTAATTTCCAGTGGCCTGTTTCCTCTGCTTCAAAATTAGCCAGGTCCTTTCCAGTTTTGCATCCTATGATCCTGTTAACTCCCCAGTCCCTCGTCAGAAATAAGCTGCCCCTATGCTGTGCTTCCAGTGCTTTGTTTCTATATATCCTCCAGCTTTTAATGTTTAATCACTTCAAAGTATCATAGCATATTAGGGGAAAAAAAGGGGGGCAGAGTTCAAATCCCCACTAAACACTTGTTAACTGTTTGACCATAGACCAATCAGTTATTCTTCCTGAGCCTCAGTTTCCTCACCTGTAAAATGAGAATAGTTAATACCTAGAATACCTACCCTCACAGGCTGTTGTGAGCCTTAAATAAGGTCATGTAAATAAAATGCTTTGTAGACTCAATTTATACCTGGAAAGGACCTCAAGGTTTATTTAGTCCAACAACTCCCTCATTTTACAGATGACTAAAACAGGCCAATGGCGGTTAAGAGACTTGTCCAGGGTCACACAAGCAGTAAAAACAGATCAGAACACATATCCTCTGGCTAAAGATCTCAGAACTTTTCCACTGAACCTCAGTACTATGTCAGTGTCAGCTGTTGGCGTAATTTGTGTTTGTCATTTCTGCCCTACTAGATTGCAAGCTCCTCGAAGCCCAGATTATTTCTTCCTAACTTTCCTGTCCCACTCTAGCCACACAGATGATACTGGGACCACCCCCTACCCACCGGAAACTTGAACATTGCCCCTAGGTCCCTCGTTCTGATAGGCCAGTTTTTGCCTTATCAGGTAAGGATCCCAGGATACCACTTCCTGCAAAGTTTCTCAGGACCAGCCTTCTCCCTTCCCTCTCCCCTTTCAGCTCTCCTATATATTGTTGTCCCCCACTAAAATGTAAGCTTCTTGAGAGTAGGCATTATTTTGCCTGTCTTTTTATGTCCTAGTCCATTGCCTGTCACACAGTTAAGGGCTTAGTAAATACTTGTTGATTGGTACATTTAACAAACACCTGCTATGTAGAAAGCATTTTTGTCTTAGGCACTGGGGAAATAAAATGCTAATTAAATCATGGTTCCCTCTCTTCATGAAATTTACAATTCAGGGGGTGGAAAAAGGGATGAATGTATGAATGAATCTCAGGTGTAGTAACTAGGCATTTTAGGCACAAGGTACTTTTTTTTTTACTATTAGATTACAGATATAATTGAGTATTTGAAAACTATTTTATATTTTTATCAACTTTGATGTGGAAATAGGAAATATTCTCATCAAATTTGTAATGTACTAGTGTTTGGGGGACAGAACAAGAACAGGGACCTCAACTAACTAGAAAAATAGTCCATCAAAAATTGGTCAAATTCATTTGGAAAAACTGGAGGGTCCCTTTAAGCACCCAAAACATGCTACACAAGTATTGGATGGGGAGATGCTAGTTAGGTAATACAAATATATCCTTAAAGTAGTTGAGGGTCAGAGTGGACTGCCCATCGACTAGGAGTCAGCAATGGAATGTTGTTATTTAAAAAGGCAAACACTGTAGTTTATTAATAGGAATACCACGTGATAAAGCTGGAAGTAATCCTTTTGCTACACTTGGCACTTATTAGAAAACTGTCCATTCCTGGACTTCACATTTTAATAAGGTTGAGAGAAACTGAAGAGGTTACATTTAAAAAGACTAGAAAATACATTTTAAAGGGGGAGGAAATAGTGCTTATAAGAGTTGTTTTATCCAGAGAAGAAAAAGCTGAGGGTTGACTTAATAAATGTGCTCAAATGTACAAATAATTATAATGAGTTGGACCTTTCCCAGCTGTTTTCTATCACTAGTGAGGCCCTAATAGAAAAGTTTTAAATTGCATTAAGAAATTTATATTAGACATAAAATCACAGTCATAGAACGCTAGAGGGCTTCTAGTTCAATGCCACTCTCATTATTTATTTAACAGATGTGGAAACTGAGGCTTATAGAAAAGAACCCATGAATAAGTTCTTAACTATAACGGTTGTTGAATATTAGAGTACACTAATCAAAGAGGCCTAAGAATAGTTTCAGAAGTCAGATTGGTGTAATGTAAAGAACATTGAATTTCAAGTAAGGAGACAGTGTTAGACCTTGTTCTGCACCTAACTTGGTCTGTGCCTCAGGAGTGTGACTTAACCTCTCTGAATCTTGATTTTCTCATCTGTAAATAAGTGAACTAATTGAGATCGTTTCCAAGATCTCCTATAGCTCTAACATTTTTATGCCAATGACTTAATAGAATAGAAAAGATATTTATTGGATGGTCTAGGTGTCAGGTTGCCACTAGTGTAGTAAAGCATTATTAGTGGCAGAGGAGGAAAAGTGTTAATAGTGTGAATTGTAGAAAATATTTGAATTGTAGGTTTATTATTTTCAATTATATATACATGTGTCTACATATGTATATATGTATGTATGTATGTATGTGTATACACATTTTTTAAGGTTTTATTTTAATTTTTGGTCAGGATTGTGATTTCATTGGTATACGGAACTGTCTGGTGAGGAAACTCCCTTCACCAGTGCAAATCAGTAAATGTTCTACACTTTATGGCCTTAGAGAATTGCCTAGGAGATTGATGGGTTAGGTGCCCAGGATCACGTGGCTGGTATGCATCAGGAATAGCACTTCAGGGTACTTGAAAACATTCTATAGCTTTCCTTTTTTTTTGTTTGTTTTTGCTTTTTGGAGGGAAGAAGGCAGGGCAGTTGGGGTTAAGTGACTTGCCCAAGGTCACATGGCTAATAAGTATTAGGTGTCTGAGGCTGGATTTGAACTCAGATCCTCCTTACTCCAGGGCAGGTGCTCTATTCGCTGCTCTACCTAGCCGCCCCCATTCTATAGCTTTCTTACGTATTTCAACTTTGTATACTACTTTATACTACACAAGTACATTGCAGTTATGGAAAGTTCATTGAATCTATACATGGGAACCTGAGGTCAAATCCCTGCCCCTATGCTTACTAGCTGTTCTGAACTTAGACAAATCATTAAGTAACAACAACAACAACGACAACAACTGATATTAACTCATTATTTTTGCCCCCAAGCTCTTCAGCCTTATGAATTTTCCTATTGTTGAGGACACTACCATCCTCCCAGTTACACAAGCTCCCAACCTGGTTTCATCCTCATCTTCTCTCTTATGCTCGTTCCACACATCCATTCTTTTGCCAATCTTCTCATTCCTCTTGTGTGTTTATATGTGTATATCTTACATGTTCATTCCACAAATCCAATCTGTTCCCAGTCTTGTCATTTCTCCCTTTACAACATCACCCACATACCTCCCCTTCTCTTTATTCATATAGCCACCATCTTGAAGCAAGTTCTCAGCAACTTATACTTGGACTATTGCCTTCTGGTTGGACTTGCTGATTTGTTTCTCCCCGCTCTGATATATTCCTCACTCAGCTACCAGAGTGTTTTCCTAAAGTACAGGTCTGAATATGTCATCCCCCTACTCAATGACTCCAATAGTTTCCTGTTCTTTAAAGGAGCAAATATAAATTACTCTGGTTGGCATGTAAGGCTCTTCAGAACTTTCCCCTTTCCTATCTTTCTAATCTTCTTACACTGGACTGCCCTCCTTTATTACAGTGACATGTGCTTTCTAGCTGTCACCCAAACATGACACTCCATTTCCAAACTCCTAGCCTTTTTGCTGACTGTCCACCCATGACTGGAATGCTTTTCCTCCTCCTCTCCGCCTACTCAATTCCCTGTCTTTCTTGACTCAGCCTAAGTCCCACCTTCTTCAGGAGACCTTTTCAGGTCTCCTCACTGCAAGTATCTTCCTTCTAAGCTTACCTTTGTACATATCATGTGTCCCTGTTGTTTCCCCTATTAGAATGTGAGCTCCTGGAAGGCAGGGACCTTATTTTTATCTTTGTATCCTGAGGATTTAGCATAGTCTCTAGTGCGTAGAAGTATTTAATAAATGTTTTTGACTGATTTATATATAGCACATTAAGAGTTGTAAGGCATTACAAATGCATTACCTCATTTGATTCTAATGATAATATCACAAAATAGCTACGATTGGTGTTTATGTGTACATTTATATAAATATATATACACTTTTTTTTTAAAAGAAGAGCAAAACTGAGATCCAGAGAGCTAAGTGACTTGTGCAGTGCCCCACACCTAGGAATTGTCAGGCAGGTGTTTAAATTAGGTCTCTCTTTACTCCAAATCCGGTACTCTTTCTACTACATCATGATGCTTTAGTTTCCTTATCCATAAAAGGGAGATAATAACAATACTTCTACTAGCTACCTTGAAGGATTGTTTCTAGGAAGGTGTTTTATAGACTTTATAGTGCTTAATAATTGTGAGTTACTAGTATTAGATTATCACTTTATATTATCTATGTACAGAGAATTTGAAGTAGAGACCTAATTAATGATTTAAATGTATTTTGAGGACATAGAACATTATTTAGTTATCTATCTGCCCCATTCTCCTGAAAAAAGAAAAAGTAGGTACTTTAAAATGGCTTTAAAATAGTTGAATCAATGAATGCTCTTGGTTATCCTGTAGAATTTTTTAAAAGTTTTTTTCTCAAATGATAGGAAGCTATTTCCTTTCTCTTTTCCCATTAAAGTCTATCTCAAAACCTTTTCTTGTTATAAAACATTGTTTGTTTCCATATTGTTGACCTCAGTTTTGCATACTTAAGTATTCTCTTGGAGCCAGATTATCTTAGATATGGGTATTTCCTCCATAAATGCAATATGCAACTTAGTCTAGACCTGACTCCTCATCCTGTGGGATTCTTGTCTATGCTCTCCCATAAATCCTCCACAGAGGTTGCTTGAGATCTTTCTACATTTCCTGGGTAACTGTACAGTACTTGGGCTATCTGTTTTTCCTCTTTTTCACTATATGACCAACTCCTTTTCTGATCATGCATTTCCTGAATGATATCGCTTCTGCCACTGCCTCCTTCCACATATCATATATTTCTCCATTGTCCTTTGGGGCCTCCAAAATTTAGATTCTTTGGGGATTGTGGTGGTGCAAGATTAACAAACTACATAGTATCTCTGGGAGAATATCTGCATTGAAAACACAGAACTTTTTGCAAGGAGCAGCTTGGATTCATTGAAAGGGAGGGGAATAAGCATTTATATATGGCATACTATAAGCCAGGTATTGTACCAGATGCTGTTACAAATAGTATCTCATTTGAAAGCACTGAAAAATTTCCCCCAAACAATCTGGCAGACTTCCTGCTCTTCAGGTCTTGGTCCAGCTCATTTTCTGTCTGCGCTGCTGTTCCAGAAATATTTACTCAGGTACTAATTCAGCTGATTATTCATGTCAAAGTCTCAACAAAGGGAGTTTTTCATCTATTATTTTTCCCTGTAAGATATAGGGTGGCATAGTAGATGGAGGTTGGGTAAGGAATACCTAGGTTTGAGGACTGTCTCTGACATGTACTATCCGTGTGACCCTGGAAAAAGCTGTATAATCTCTCAGTGTTCCAGACAGTTTTATAAGAATGTATGTTATAGAATTGTAGCTGATCTATTTCACTGGAGGGAGTTTCTACACCGAGAGTTCTCCAGATGGAAAAAATCATGGAGTTTAGACCCCCTAAAGTTGAGGGGCAGAGGGGTTGATTTCTTTTGAACAATTATATATCTCATTTAGGAATACATAATTTTCTGGGGCTAGATACAATCAGAACAATATTATCTGTAAACAGGAGCATCTGGAGGACCTTATGACCATCGATAAGGAATCTCTTTCATCTGGATCTTGAACAGAACATCCTCCATAACAGTGGTGAAAACCTTTGCTGAGCAGATGCTTCCCTGGCTTAAGTTCTACTTGAAGTTAATAATCAGAGGGCCTGTTGAACAGTTATCTCTGTGGTTT
Source organism: Pseudochirops corinnae (assembly GCA_028646515.1). NCBI lineage: Eukaryota > Metazoa > Chordata > Mammalia > Diprotodontia > Pseudocheiridae > Pseudochirops > Pseudochirops corinnae. Next base: position 83,485,009 of record CM053586.1, on the reverse strand, counting down.
CATTTATTAAGGAGTTTTGTATTTCTCTACATGTGCATAAGAGACTCCTTGTTGGAGGAGAGCCATTAAGGCTCTACTGAGTCAAATGCTTTTTTGTAACCAACAAACAATAAACACTGCAGGTTATTGTATTCTCTGAACCCTTCAGTCAACTGAATGTCTGTGAAGATGTGGTCTGCTGTAGGAAATTGTTTGCAAAACTCTTCCTGTTCCCTTTTCTCAATTTCATCAAGGATACGAACATTACATGAGTATATCATTCTCATAATGATTTTTATAAAGATGAGAAAGTAAGCACACAAATCATTATTTTTTGATTCCTCCTGGATTGCTTTTTGCTAGGTAATAATTTAGTTTATGATTTTTAAAAATTTTTTCTTTTTCTGGTTTCTTCCCTTTCCTGAGATTGCTTGTAAAATGATCCCTTGATGATTTCAAAATTGATCATAGGATCAGATAGATTTAGAACCAGAAGGAACCTTAGAGGCTGCATAGTTCAACTCCCTCATTTTAGAGACATAGGACCAAGGCCTAGACAGAAAAGTGATTTGCCAAAGATCAAATAGGTAGACATGGAATCAGGATTTGAACCCATCTCTTCAGATACAAAACCTAGTCTTTGTTTATTTATTTGTTTGTTCATTCATTTGTTCATTCATTCATTCATTCACTCATTCAGTGCTTCACCACAGTGGCTTATTATGTTGATTTTAGCATGTATTTCTTCAGTATATACTCTGTCTGATCCAATTTCTCTTCCTGGTTTTAAGCCCCAGTCCTATTTTCCTCATTGGAAAATGAGATACTAAGGTACAAATGTTGTGGTTTCATTGTCATTGATAATCAAAATATCATTATGGAAATATTTGCAATTTTGTTCCATTTTTCTTTTTGTTATCTATCTGCCAATTTCATCTTTGAAGGCTCTTGTGATGCTGTTGCTCACTTTGGTCTCATGCTAAACTATTCATAGATTTAGTTTGGCTTCTTTTGGTTTTATTTTTAATGATCGATCAAGAAACATCTATTAAGCAATTTCTATGTGTCAGGGACTATGGGGATATAAAAAGAGGCAAAATTCAGTTGCTGCCCTCAAGGAGCTTACAGTCTAATGGGGGAGAGACAACATGCAAAGAAATATACACAAAGTAGGCTATATACAAGATAAGTAGGAAATAACAGAGGGAAGCATTAGTATTAAGAAGGGTTGGGGAAGACTTCTAATAAAAGATAGGCTTTAATAATGCTTATAATCTTGCCATCCTCAGCCATTTTCTTTTTTCTTTCTTTGTTATAAACTCAACAAATATTTCAATAAACAAAAAAAGAATAGGAAAGAGGATTATGTAGGAAATTATGTTAGGTACAGCTCTTTTTAAAGTTCATTTTAAATTTAACGAGGTGATCATAAAATTACCCTGTTTGTCTGTGCTTTCTGAACTTCTTTCTGCTCTCTTCTTTGTATTTTTAAATGTTTCGTTGGTGTTTTCTCCTTTTCCTTTTTTTTTGCATCACTCTTATTATCTACCATTTTCCCCCACCTTCTACCTTTCTCCCCTTGCTCTTCCAGATATAATCTTATAATATTGTAACCAGGCCCAATAAATCAACAAAGTACATTGACTGTGTTGATCAATGTATGTCTCTGCAAATTTAGTCCATCACTTTTCTGCCAGAGGATGGAGTGTGGGGCATGTTTCACTCTCTATCTTGTGAAGTTGTGATTAGTCACTGCGTTGTCTAGAGTGCTGAAGTCCTTCAAAGTTGTTTTCGTTTACATTATTATACAGTGTAAATTATTCTCCTGGTTCTTCTCATTTTACTCTTCTTCTGTTCATGAATGTCTTGAACTAGATGACTGAATCCATCATATCAATCACTTCTTTTTGCACAATAATATTCCACTACCTTTATATACCACAGTTTGCTCAGCCATTCCCCAACTTATGAGCACTTGTTTCCAGTTCTTTACTATAAAATAAAGTGCTGCTATTTATATATTTATATATATGAGTCTTTTCCTTCTATTTTTGACATGTTGGGAATATGTATCCGGGAATACTATTGTTGGGACAAAGTATATGCCCTATTTAGTGACTTTGAGTATAGTTCTAATTACTTTCCAGAATGATTGAACCAATTTACAGTGTCACTTATAGTGCCTTAGTGTGTCTGTCCTCCCATAACTCCTTCCAAAAACTGCCATTTCCCTCTTTTATCATCTTTGTCAATCTGATGGTAACAAGGTGGAAACTCTGTTTTAATCTGCATTTTTCTTATTATTAATTATTTGGAACATTTTTTTTCATATGGTTGATGATAGCTTGTAGTTCTTCTTTTGAAAACTGATTCGTGACCATTGTACATTTGACTATTGGTGAATGGATTTTGTTCTAACATATTTATTCCCTATATATCTTGGAAGGTAGACCTTTATCAGAGCTATTTGCCACACAAAACAGTTTCCCCAGGTAACTGCTTCCCTTGTAATTCTAATTGTGTCGATTTTGTTTGGCAAAATCTTTTAAAATTTTGTATGGTAATCAAAATTTTCTTTCTTTTTTTTTTTGAGATTCCCCTTTACTCCTTCGTTAGGTAAGAATTCTTTCCCTTGCCATAGCTGTGAAAGATATCTCTTTCAATTCTCTAATTTGTTTATGATATGACTTCTTATATTTAGATCAGCTATCTATTTGGAGGAGGAAATAGCAAACCACTCTAGTCTCCTTGCCAAGAAAACCCCAAATGGGGTCACGAAGAGTCAGACACTACTGAACAACAACAACAATCTATTTGGAGGTTATTGTGGTATATGGTATGAGATGCTAATCTAAAGTTAATTCTGCCTCAGACGCTTTCCAGTTTTCCTAGCAATTATACACACACACACACACACACACACACACACACACACACACACACAACTTATGTTTTGTTACATTGTGAGTTCCCAGTCTCCCTTTCCCTGCCAACCCTGTAGTAGAGAAGATCAATATTTGATATAGATATATAGGAACCATATAGTATATGTTTTCATATATCAGTTCTTTCTCTGGAGGTAGATAGTGTTTTCCTTTACAAATCCTTTGTAGTTTATTTAAATATTCATGTTACTCAGAATAGCTTAGTCATTCGCAGTTACTCTTTGAACAACATTGCTGTTACTGTATACAGTGTTCTCTTGATTCTGCTCATTTCACTTTGTACTTTGCAGTTTTTGTTATACAAGGAATCTTTTCCTTAGTATTTGGTGTCTTTGGATTTCTACTATTTGATTGCTTCTGGCTATTGTTTGTTTGCTTACATGGTTTATTCCATTGACTAACTTTTCTATTTTTTAACGAGTATCAAATAGTTTAAATGATTTCTGCGTTAGAGTATAGTTTAATACTCCCTTACTTCTCATTTTTCCATTGTTTTCCTTGACGTTTTTTGACATTTTTTTCTTCTAGATAAATTTGATTATTATTTTGTGTCATTCTGTGAAGTAACCACTTAGTAGTTTGATTTATATGGCACCCAATTGTATCAGTAGCTGCAGAAAATAAATTTAGATAATAGTTTCATTTTTATTATATTGGTACATTTCAACAGTGAGAAATGAATAGTTGTGTAATTTTAAAAAACCTTTATTTCTGTAAAGAGTGTTTTATATTTATGTGTCTGGAGGTCTTGAGTGGGTTTTGATGAGGGAACTCAGAAATATTTTATACATTTTATGGTGATTCTGAATGAAATTTCTTTTTGTTTTTCTTCTTTCTGGGTTTTTTTTAGTGATACACAGAAAGGTTGATTATGTTTGTGTTTATTTTATATCTTGCTAATTTTTTGGTTATTACTTATTTCAGTTTATTTTTAGTTAAATATCTAGTGTTCTCTAAGTAAACCATCACATCATTTGCAAATAATGATAATTTTGTTTCTTCTTTGCCATATCTATTCTCTTATTTACTTTATCTTGGCTTATTGCAGTAGCTAGCATTTTGAGAACTTTGTCAGATAATGGCAGTGACAATGAATATTCTTGCTTTACCTTAGATTTTATTGGAAAGACCTCTAGCACTTTTCAGTTATAGGAGACATTACCTTTTAGTTTAAGGTAGATGCTGTTTACTATATGGAAAATAAAGACTTATATCTGGAGTCAGTAAAGCCTAAATTAAATCCAGCCTCATATACTTTTACTAGCTGTGTGACCCTGGGCAAATCACTTTAACCTCTGACTCAGTTTCTTTGTCTGTAAAAGAGTAATAATAGCACCTACCTCCCAGAGTTGTTTTGAGGATAAAATGAGATGATACTATAAAGGACTTTGCAAAGCTTAAATGCTAGCTTCCATTATCATCATCCTTTTTAGAGTTTTAGCATAATTATGTTACAGTTTTTCAAAAGCTTCTTCTGTATCTAGCAACATAAACATGAGTTTTATTTTTGCTATTAATATGATCTATTATATTTATGCTTTTACTTAGGTTGAACTATCCAAGTTCCTGTCATAAATTTAACCTGGTCATAATGTATGATCTTTTAAATATATTTCTGTAGTCTCATTGTTAATATTTTATTCAATATTTTTGTATCTATATTGATTGGAGCTATTAATCAAAAGTTTTCTTTCTCTGCTTTATCTTTCCATGGTCTGGAAATTAGCCCTATATTTGTCACTTAGAAGGAATTCAGCAACATGTCTTCTTTTTCTGTGTTTGCAAATAATTTATGTAATTTTGGAGTTGTTACTTGTGTCTGTTGTAGCCTTCTGCATCCACTTATGAAGGTAGTCTACTCCTTTAACTGCAAAATTTATATCACTAGCACTTACACAGTGTACCAAGGTATATATTAAATGTTTTTTGAGAGGCTAAATTGTGATTTGAGTCAACAAATACTGAATATATTAGAATCACTAAGTATTATTTTCTTGATAGAAAATTTCTACTAAATTGATCACCTCATTGTAATTTTATTTGATAAAAGTATTTATTGTTTCTATGATTTGTTCTCTGACTCATACATTTTTTAGGATACATCTTTTAGTTTTCATTTATATTTGAGAGCAACCACTGTTAGTGAAAGGTTTTATTTCATGCTAGATAAAGATTTGTTTAAGGAACTAGAGATTTTTAACCTGAAGGAAAAAAAGAGTTAGCGGTAGGTAGGTGGCATAGTGGTAAGAGTACTAGGCCTGGAGTCAGGAAGACCTGAGTTCAAATGCAGTTTTTAGACACTTATTAATTGTGTGATCTTGGGCAGGCCATCAAAGCCTCAGTTTCCTCATCTGTAAGATGGGGATAAAAATAGCATTGATCTCCCAGGATGTATCAGCAAGCACCCCAGTGACGCGGTGCCTCTGGAATATTTTGGGGTGACTTTGTTAAAAATCTCATTTGTGTTCGGGGACCTACGTATGTGACATCAGTTTGTAACAGCCTGTGAAATTGAGTTGTAAAAGCCACATTTCTCCCTAGCCATAAAGCATTAACTCTGTCCCTTCCCTGCCCCCAGCCTAGAGGTATTTCCTTTGAAACCATTAACTCTATAGCTATGTTAACAAGCCATATTGATGAATCCTTTAAAAGCATTACTCCCTTTTGTTCTAGTAAACAAGACTCATCCATTTGCAAAATGAGAAGTACTTTTCTGTACTTCTCATTTAAATTGAACCTCAAATTTGACCACTGGTTGACTTTGTGATGTTTCAAGGCAAAAACCACACCTCCTCTCTAGCCCCGCCTGAATTTCTCCCAGTGAATTATGGGCAAAACACATGTGCAGTTGATGTGAAGGGTGCATGTTCCTTTAAGTATTAGGCACTCCTTAGTTCCTCCCAGGTTCCTCCCTAACTCCATCTTTGTACACCTAGTTAGCTTAATGAACCTATGACCGACAGTTTTGTGTCTTTAAAAACTGCATCCCTACCCCCTGCTCTTTGCAGGTCATCTTTCTACCTCCCCCTGCCCGCTGCAGAGTGTAACACTTAAACTCTATAATCCTATACTTTGCAAGTTTTTGCAGGCTTTTTCTAGCAGATTTTCTTTCTCTCTCCCCCCCCCTTCCCACTGAAGAGCATTACACTAACTTGGTAACTCTACCTTAAATCCCTGTCAGCTTGCAGGTTTCCTAGCCCCCTTTGCCCCAGTGTAACAATAAACTTTTATAACTCTGCCAAAAGACAGCTGAGTCCAGTAATTCTTTTCGGACGATGAACCTAGAAAGGATTTCAATAGAAATCCCCCCTACCTATATACCTCTTCACTAGCATACCCAGGATGGCTGCTAGCACAGGTTCTTAGATCTGATTTTCTAAAGGAAAGCAATTCAAAAAGGGGTTAACCATTTTATTTTAATCAAACATATATCATTTACCCAGTTCAGGGGAAAAAGTTATCACCCTGAACTTCAGAGAATACAAACAGAATACAAAAACAAGTTACAAGCAGACAGAGAAACAGATCAGCAGACGGGCTTCCAGCTATCTGACCATTACATCCATACTTAGTTAGTTACCAGAGAAGGAAGCACCAACATCTGGGTTTTCAAAGCCGGGGGGCTCAACAGCTTCTCAGAGTCTTGGTCTGGCCAAATCACACAACTCTTTCCAAAGTAAGCCCCAAAGCAAAAAACTCCCATCAGGGTATATATAGCCTTCTCCTGAATCAGAGAATGTCACAGCCCTCTTGACCCACTGCCCAATCACAAAGCAACAAGGCATGGGCATTCCTGAAGAACAAGCCTCCCACCACAGGCTCCATGTGACCACATTCAGCCTATTAGGGGGCAGAGTATACTTTCAAATCAGGGAAGGTTCTCAGAGCCACTTAAGCCTATCAAAGGGCCTAGGGGCAGGGAAGATCTTCAGATTTCCATAACACAGGATTGTTGTGAGAATCAAATGAAATGATAATTGTACAAAATGCTTAGTTTAGTTTAGTGCCTAGTGCCTATTAAGTGCTACATATTATTATTATTATTATTATTATTATTATTATTATTAGTGAAAAGGGATCTTACAGCTATCTTCGAGAAGTCGAAGACTTAGGAGTGTAGGAGAGATTGTTCTGCTTGGCCCCAGAGGACAGAATTAGCAACAGTGGGTAGAAGTAGGCAAATTTAGGTTTCATGAGGAAAGAAGCTTCCCTGGTATAAATCTCTCTTTTGTGATCTCTTCTCTCCAATCACAATGCTATCTCCCTAGCCTAGAACCTCATTACCTTTAGCCTGGACTATTCCAATAGACTCCTAAATGATCTCCCTGCCTCAAGTCTTTGCTCTCTTCAATTTGTCCTCTATATTGCTGCCAAAATGACTTTTCTAAAAGGTAGGCCAGACTACACTGCTCAATAAACTCTGGTGGCTCCCTATTGCCTCTAGGATCAAACATAAAATTCTCTACTTGAGATTTACAACATGCCCCCTTCTTACCTTTCTATTAGGTTATGCCTTGGTGTGCAATCTGGGGTTGAACTATACTGGCTTTCTTGCTGTACCTCACATATAACTTTCCATTTACCATCTCCAAACCTTTGTATACCTAGAACGCTCTCCCTCCTCACTTGCCACCTCATGGAATCTCTGGTCTTCAGGAGACCTTTCCTGGTATCCTGCCCTCTCCCCAAGCTGTTAAAAAATGATAATAATACTAATACTATTACTAACTGGAATTTATGTAGTTACTATATATTTATATGTGCTGGGCACTATAACATTTCACAAATACTGTTTCATTTGATCTTCACAACAACTCTGAGGTAGATGCTTTTATTATCACCATTTTTCAGCTGAAGAATCTGGGGCAAAGAGAAGTTGTGACTTGCCCAAGATCACACAGCTAGTAAATATCTGAGGTTGCATTTGAATTCCAGTTTTCCGACTTCTGCCTGTACTCTATCCACTGTACCACTTAATTGCCTTTTAGTACTTTTCTCTCTAAGGTTACATTTTTTTTTTGCTTTTTTGGAGGGAGGATGGTAGGGCAATTTCGGTTAAGTGACATCCCTCCAACAGGATTTTAGAGGTTCCACTGAGAAGTGGAGGATGATTCTCTGATGCTATCAGTTCCAGCCCCCACCTGTGTGCTTCCCCTTTTACATCAGAATTATCAGTTGAGAATCATTTTAGTTAGTCAGCTGTAAGCTTTTAGGAAGGAGTACTTCTTATGTCAGTATAGGAAGAAAAGTTGTATAAAATATCCCCCCAAGTCTATAACAGACTCTCTCACAATTACATGTAGAGTTCAGAGGAAAGTGGGCTTAAACAAACTTAATGAGTACAGCTCTTAGTTGCTAGAATTCCCTTCCCCAATTTGGGGAGTGTTTTAAAAGTTCCACTCGGGCATGGTATAGTTTCTTTGCTGGGCTCTCTGTCCTTGGCTTCCAATCAATGTAGGGATTGGCTGATGTGGGGATGCTGCTAGGATTCTGATGGGAAGTCTAATATCCTTTAGCCTCTACAGAGCTCCTTTCTTCCTCAGTTTGGGGAAAGAGGAAACTCTCTTAGCATCAGAATTAAAGAGCAGAGAGAGGAAGAATGCTAATTACCACATTGTGTCACACAGACTTTCCCCAAGATCATTTATGAGTACAAGACACTGGGGAAAGCATTCAAATAGGATTTTACAGAACCTCCCCAGGTCACTAAAGAGCTATATAAGGTTTGAGACCATGGAATTTGATAACACATCTCAAGAGATTTATTGAGAAGAGCAAAGATTAAAACTAGGTGGAGGAAAAGGGTAAAGTAGATTTGATTATTCCATTTCACTTAAAAGTCATTACCTCAGAATTTGTAAATGAGGCCCAACTTTGAATAGATCTCCTTGAATCAAGTAAAGGCATTGTGTGAGAGACTTGGTTTTGCCTTGTCTCAGAACAAGATCGATTCTGAGTCTGGAAGCAGAAAGAAGGGAGGAGAGGTAATTCAGAGCTGAACCAGAGAGAACCAGCAACCCAAGGGAAACTAGCAAAAGGATAAAGAAAAAGGAGGACCAAATTGGCCAAGCAGGGGCGATTTCATGAAGGATCATTGGCTTTATAGGCATCTTGGAACAGGAGAAGACTTGGGCTGATGCCACCAATTATACCCATTTAGTTAAGGATTGAGGGAAGTACCAAGAAAAAAGTCTGATCTTTTCCCAACTTCCCCTCCTGGTGCCTCCATTTCCACAGACATTGTAATATAATCTACTGCTTCATTACCCAAACTTTTCTGGCAACCTTCAGGTTGCCTCAACCACAAAGAAGTCAGTGGTTCACTAGATATAGAAGTAAATGTAAATTAAGGTAGAGAGCCAAACCTCTGCCTAATTGTGAGGAATTTTCCTGATTTGGAGCTTGGAGCAATTGTGATTATACTCATACATTTTTATCTAAAATAAATTTCCTCAAACCACAGAGGAAGGAATCCAGTGGACCTTAGGGGTCATTACATTGCCCATAAGCTTAAAAACAAGGTAATTATTGTAACTGGTTGTTATATGTGTGCATATTGTCTCCCCATTAAAATGCAAGTGTTTTGAGGGTAGTGACTGTTTCATTTCTGTTCCTATATCCGTGGGCAATAGTCGGTACTTAATAAATGCCTTAGAGATGAATGTGATGATCACCATCGTCATCATAACTAATATTTATATAGCACTTTAAGGTTTGCAAATCACTGTCCATATATTATTTCATGAGGGTGATGATGATGATGATAATAATAAAGATAAGGATTAGTGGAATAGGATGTCTCAGAAGGTTATGGGGTCCCCCTCAACGGAGGTCATCTGACAGAGGATGGACAAATGTAACAGAGAGGCTTGATTTTCAAGTAGATAACAACAGAGATCACTTCCAGATCTGAAAGTCTATGATTCTGTGACCTGGATTTGAATCCTGCCTCTGTTGGTTATAACCAAGTCACTTTGTATGGATGACTTTACTTCTTTGAACATCTGTCACCTATTTGGACATCTGCTTCTTCATCGTAAAATGAAGGGGTGGGACCAAATGTCCCTTCTAGTTTGAAGTCATATAATGCTAGGATCCTATGTGATGGGATAAAAGACAGGCTTATAAAGAAAGCATTTAGTAGAATTGTGGGATCAGGAAAAGGGAGACAGGAAGAGCAAAGAGAGAAGTGAAAAAAACCCAGGATGGGCTGATTGAGGTTGGAGACTCAGTTAGAAGGAATTTAGAAGTGTACTTTGTACTTAGAACAAAAAAGTAGCTAATTAGGGGCTTTGGGAAGATGGACAGACCAAGTGCTAGACTGGAACCCACAAAATGTACAGGTACCTTGAAAAGTACAAGTAGACGTTAGAAAGAAATACTAGATCTTTGAATGGATGACTAGCTTAACATGAATTTTGTGGTTAAATGAGTGAGTTACCTTAATAAGTGGACACGAGAGGCTAAAAAAGGTCACAAATAAAGTGGTGGCAGAGTTGGTGAAGCTAGGTTCAATTTAAATGAATGAATATCTTTGCTAAGTGCTCCATGTACCAAGACAAAAAATGAAAGACGTTACCTTAAAGGGGCTTGTTGCTGTTGTGTGCATCCTTCATTTTCGAAGAGGATCAATGATATCATGGGTGATGTTTTGACTTAGTGTGAACTGGATTTAAGTGAGGCAGAGTTGCATAAAGTTGTTGGCCTCCTTCTCTCCTCCAGAGTCATAGAAGTCCAGCGGCAGGACAAAAGTCAAGATTACTGGCAATGGCCCAGGATGCAGTGGGTGACCAATATAGCATGCTAAATAAGTTTGAAGAGACAGAAAAGTAAGGAAAAACTGGAATATTGAGAAACATTTTACATAGTAGTCGAATCCAAAAGAACTGTAAGCAATTGAAGTGAGGAGGACATGCAGATCATGTATGAAGAACCATTTATTTAAAGGAACAGAAGTAAAAGGTGCAAAGTTCAGTCTGAGGAACAGTTTGGCTGGAATCTAGAGTGTTTCAAGGGAAATAATGTGAAATAAGTATTAAAAAATAGCCTGAAGTCATAATGCAAAGGCCTTTGAATGTTAAGCTAATAAGTTTGCGTTTTATCCTGATGATTCCTGAGCAAGGAGAGTGACATACTCTAGGGAGGTCATTTTGGCAGGTGTGTGGAGGATGAATTGTAGGCAGGCCAGGGGAGAGAGGAGACAGGAAGTAATAGAAGGCTTTTACAATTGTTTCAGTGAGAGGTGATAAGGGATTGAAGGAGGGTGGTGGTCCAATGAAGAGAGAGAAGGGGACATGAGGGAGAGATATTCTGGAAATAAAGTCAGCAAGATTTGGTTATTTGGTTATTGATTTTTTATGGGGGGGAGGGGGGGAGAAGGAATAAGGAAAAGGGAAGAGCCAAGGATGATTCCAAGGTATAAACTTGGATGAACGAAGGATTATGGTGGCATCAATAGAAAAACAGATATTTGTAGAAGGTACGGCATTTTAGGAGAGAAGATAATGAGTTCTGTTTTGGACATGTTGAACTTGAGATGCCCATAATATTTCATAGGCAGCCAAATTAACTGACCATAATACTATCAGCTGGGAGGGGCCAGGGCAAAGAGTACCTAAAAAGGTAGAAAATAAATTGTTTCCCAGAAAAAGAGAGAAAAGAAACTTCTTCAAGAGGTAGAACAAAGGAATCTTCTTCCCTAGAGATAAAGGTTTAAACAGACTGGAAATTTAGTTGAAGCCAACTGGAAGTCAGAGCAGAGACAAAGCATTTTTGTGCCCTAGGCAAAGTTTGAAAAGTCTATCTCTCCGAATTTAAAAATTGTTCCCCCTGGACTTTATTGTCCACCTAAGGGTTTGAGATATCACTGAGGCAGAGACACCTTGATTTATTACAAAATAAATATCTATGTACTGTAGAAAATGGAAATTTTTTGGTGTCAAAAATATGTGTATTTGAGAAAATAATCTTCCACTAGAAGATATATTGCAGATCCTTCCTTGTGGACTGCATGTAATTGTAGGTTCTTAAAGGCTTTGCCAACAGAGTGTGAGATCTGGCTGTTGTTTAGTCATTCAGTTGTGTCTAACTCATTGTGACCCCATTTGGGATTTTCTTGACCAAGATACTGGAGTGGTTTGACATTTCCTTCTCTAGCTCATTTTTACCAGATGAGAAACTGAGGCAAATAGGGTTAAGTGACTTGCCCAGGGTTACACAGCTAGTAAGTGTTTGAGGACAGAATTTGAATTCTGGAAGGTAAGTCTTCCTGACTTCAGGCCCCATGCTCTGTCTACTCCACAGATACTGGAGTGGTTTACCATTTCCTTGTCTAGCACATTTTTACAGATGAAGGACAGAGGTGAATGGGGTTAAGTAACTTGCTCAGGGTCACACAACTATAAGTATCTGAGGCCAAATTTGAACTCAGGTCTTCCTGACTCCAGGTCTGGTGCTCAATCCACTTCACCTAGCTGCCCCTGTGAGAACTGGTGGGTCTCACCAAATTGGAAAGGCTTCTAGCATAGGCTGTAGATCTCTCATCCAAGAACCAGCCTAAGTTTAGAAAGGCTAAAAACCAGAAGAATGACAACTAATTAATGGTTTGGGGAGCAGTATCAACTCATGAGATAGGGCACTCTGCAGTGGAAAGAGCACTGAATTAGGACAAACAGAACTTGAGTTTGAATGTCTCTGCTACCTTATGATATAGGGCAAGTCCCTTTAATTCTCTGGGTCTCAGTATTCAGTGTGCCCTTAGAACTTTGCTAAGATCTCATCTGTAAAATTTTGGACTAGATGGCTTCTGAGGCCCTTTCCAATTCTAGATCTTTGATCCTATCATCCTACCCTGTAATGACTAGCTAAAGTCTAAAGGGATTGTGATCGGCATTGAGAAAAGGAGTTCTTGCACTAACGAAATAACAGACTACTGAAGTACTGAGAAAGTAGAAAAAGGGATATTAGAAATTGTCTCTCGACAATTTAGAATTTTTCTAGAATCATTCTCACTATACTTCACCCTGGCTTCCACCCTGGCTTGAGTACTCCTTGAAGAGTGAAGTGAGCAGAACCAAGAGAACATTGTATGCAGTAAGAGCAACGTTATTTTTTGTTTGTTTTGTTTGTTTTTCGTTTTCAATGCAAGGCAACAGTCATTTATTAAGTACGTATTATATTCCAGGCACTGTGTTGTATCTCAGGGATATAAAAACAAAAAATGAAACAGTCCTTGCCCTCATAGAGCTTACATTCTATTCAGATAATTGTAACATTTACCTTTACATTAGTATACTTGCTAATCAACTTATTTGTGAGGCCACCAGCTAGTATACATGACTGTCTGGGGTAAAAAAAAGAGTTAAGTAGATTATATTATTATTTTTTTTTTTTTTGCACTGAATATGGTGACTTTATTGATGGTACACAATACAGGACTCTAGGCTTCTCCCCCTACTACAGGGGTACACTGGAACAAGGATGTGGATGGGACATGGGATCCCTAGTATAGGAACATATGTTAGGAA
>CM053586.1:83446989-83471059 GCA_028646515.1 Pseudochirops corinnae | reverse complement strand
GCCTCTCCAGGTAAATATGAAGTCCATCTCCTCTCCATTTCTTATAGCACAATAGTATTCCATTACATTCATATACCACAACTTGTTTAGCCATTCCCCAAATGATGGTTATCCCCTTAATTTCTAATTTTTTGCCACCACAAAGAGAGCTGCAATAAATATTTTTGTACATATAGGTCTTCCTCCCACTTCTATGATCTCTTTGGGATACAACCAATTTGGGGTTTTCTTGGCAAAGTTGCTGGAGTGGTTTGCCATTTCCTTTTCCAGTTCATTTTATAAATGAGGAAACTGAGGCAAACAGGGTTAAGTGACTTGTCCAGGGTCATACAACTAGTAAGTATCTGAGGCCAGATTTGAACTCATGAAGATGAGTCTTCCTGACTCCAGGCTTGGTGCTGTATTCACCTAGTGATCCTTTATTTTTATTTAGCTCTGTGAATTTTTAATAATACATTTTTTCATTTACATTTTAACTAGATGGGGCCCCCTGTCATTACACATTGCATGTATGAGAGCTTCTGGATATACTTTCTCAAACTCCTGTAGAAGCAGAAGAGGTCCTCTTGATTTGTTTGTTTTTTTTGTTTTTTGCTTTTTGGAGGGGGGAAGACTGGGCAATTGGGGTTAAGTGACTTGCCCAAGGTTACATGGCTAGTAAGTGTTAAGTGTCTGAGGCTGGATTTGAATTCAGGTCTTCCTGATTCCAGGGCCAGTGCTCTATTCATTGTACCACCGAGCTGCCCTAATGTCCTCTTGTTTGACCACTTTGATCACTTGATCTATCTTCATGAGGCCGTGGGTTGGTTTTGATAAAATTGTCGGATATGCCCTGAGACCTCATTCTTCAGATGATCTTAAGGCTAGGACTACAAATTTAATCCCTCTAGTCAATGGTGAAAGTTTTTATGAAATTTGAAAGTTGACTAGAGTGATATATAGACAATGCCTATGTTTAATTTTAACAAAAAACTTATCAATAGTTTAAAAATTTAAATAATCTTTCAAACTTTTTTTTAATCTATAGCATTTATACTTTTAAAGTTATTAAAACTTAAAATTATTCTAAGACTTTTGGGACATTATGTATGTGTATGTGTATACATACCCATATAATACAAATGGATAATGAATAATAAACTGGGTTTAGAATTATACAGGAGGAGAGCAGAGAAATTATAAAGCTCCTTTAATGATCGCCACCTTCTCCCAGAAACAAAGTCTCATCTTCTTCTATTCTTCTTGTATGACTGATTTGTGAAATACTAGCCTATGAAAAATTAAAAATGAATATCACAGAAGTCAGTGGACAGGAAAAATGATGGGTGTGAGTAGGCTGCCATATGTAGTAAACAAACTTCAAAGAACACCAGCAAAAGATATTAATCAATTAGTCGCAAACATTTGTTAAGTACCTACTATGTGGCAGGCACCCTGTTATATTCTGTCATAAGGGAAAAATGTCAGCAAAAAATCCAAAGGTTAGTCAAATGATAAGAATGAGGGATAATAGGTATATAGCCTTGGGGCTCCACTTCGATTTTTGCATTGTCAGGGTGAAGAGAAGGCTCCTGGGACACCTGGTGGATCCTCATAGCAAACTCCTCCAAGGACATAGACAAGAGCTACAGAGGATGGTCAGGCATGGATGAGTGGCAATCTGCATCACTGGATGGAACATCTACATAGATGACATCACAAATTCATTTGGGTACAAGAAAGGACTTGCCTGTAACTACAGCAATGCAAATATGAATTAGGCTGCTTAATGAGAGTGAATTCCTTATTGGTAGAAGAGTTCAAAAGGGATTTTTGTAGAAGGCATTCCTGTATAGCCTAGGCTGCTAGGCCATATGATTACCAAGGCTATTTCTACTACAGAGCTTCTGTGACTCTCCTAAAAATAACTGGACATACAAGTGGCAGCAAGTGGAAGACTGAGTTAGAGAAAGAGAAATGAGGAAGCAGAATGGGATTGTAGTGAGAGAGGGAGTAAGGACACAGCTTTGAACAAGCTGAGGAACTGTGTTAGTGAGATCTTAAGAACCTGGTATGTTTACTAGTCCAATTTTATGTGTCTTAGTTCATATTCTGAGGAGTGGGAAAGGAGAAGAGAGAGGCCAGATGTGACTGGCTAGAACTAGCATCAGAAATGATAACTGAAGGCAAATGAATGGATGATCTCACCCAGAGACTGAGTGTGGAGAGAGGATAGGTGTTAAACATCAAGATAATGCTCTGCAACCCACTTACCAGCAAGATTGCCACACCTGTCTGTGAACAATCCCTCATAGGCTTCTGGATTTAGAACTGGGAGGGACCTTAGAGTTCACCTAATCCAACATCCTCATTTCCTTTGATTTTAGTTTCCTTCTCAATGTTTCTTGGGGACCTATATATCCAAAGACCGACTTAGTGCATGTTGGAACTTTTCTTTTCATGGTTTAGTTTGAAAGTAAAATTTCAAGCCCATTACATCTATTCTGTCCTTTGGCTCTAGCCCAACATCAGAATGCCTTGCCAGGTGCTAGAGGCTTCAGAGACACTATTTCTCTTTCCTAGGTACTTAACTAGGAATCAGCTTTTTCTCACCAAAGAAAATGACACTTCACAGGGGCCAAATTAGTTTTATCATTTGGGAAGGAGTTAATAATAATAGTGCTCTAATGGAGTTCCTTATGCTCACGGTGTAGAGAATGACTTGACCTCATAAAAAAAAGGACAATGGGAGCAGGTGTACCATTGCCAAAATGGTCTCACCTGGAAGATAAATATCATATATCATTGTTGCCAAACAGGTCTACAGAAATCTGAAGCATCCTTTCATCTGTCTGTCTGTCTGTCTGTCTCTCTCTCTCTCTCTCTCTCTGTCTATCTATCTATCTATCTGTCTATCTATCATCTTCTACCTATCTACCTATTTATTTTTCCCAAGAAGAAATAGATGAATATATAAATCAAGAAACTTTAAAGAGCTGAGAAAAGAACTCTGGAAATGAGCAGTCATGCTGAGCCAAGTGGCCTTTTTGCAAGTCTAGAATTCTTATGTCCCAATAACAAAGGCTAAATCCCTCAGGCAAACAGTCCTAGGGAAAAAAAATATCATTAGCTCTCCTTAGATGAAGTTAACTCAGAACTCCTAAAATGTCTTTGTTTTCCTGAGCACTCCTGATTCTTTTTCAGGAGATTTGCCCACAGATTTTATTTGTCCCCAAAATGGTCAAGGCCAAGTTTTATAATAAATTATATCTCCTTCCCTCTCTGTGGGCACATGAAATAAGACTGGAGCACAAATGACATGTCAGGAGCATTGTTTTGTCCTAATTCGGAATGATAATGCTAGTAATCTTCTAATCTGGTTTTGAATTTTGGAGATGGGGAGAGGAGAGTAGATAAGGAAAAAATCAGAAGAAAGAACCCACAGCTTTACCTAAAATTCAACTGGATTAGCTGTAGGCCTAATACAATATTACCTGGCACAGTGATTTCTTCTCTTTTACTAAAAATGCCATTTCCCCCTTAAGGTATCAATATAAACTTTTATGGCAAAAGATCAATAAAAATTGAAATTGGCAATGGCAGTTTTTCAAAATAATAACTTACTTTAGGGAACAAAGTATTTTTTCTCCCAGAAAACAATAGTAACATATCCATATAGCAGCTTCCATTTTATAAGATGTGTTACATATATTGTTACATTTTACCCAGACCTCACAACCACCATCTGAAGTAGGTAGTGTAAGTGCTATATAATTATTTGACAGGTGAGGAAGCTGAGATCTCCCTAAAGCACAGTTTTGACCATGTCCCTACCCTGTTCGATAAACTCCAGAGGCTCCTTATTACCTCCAGGATCAAAAACCAAATCCTGTGTTTGCAGGATTGTAGAATATCAGCAGCTGGTAGGATGTAACTCAACACAAAGGAAATGAACATGCCTACCATTTCTATAGCACCTTCCAGTTTAAAAAGACTGCATTTTCATGACATCATTCATTGCTCAAAGCACCCCTGATTGGTATAGAGAAAATATTCATGTGTACGTTTTACAGGTGAGAAAACAGTGTCCTAGAGAATGAAGAGCCTTGCTCAAGGTTATGTGGCTGATAAAAAGGAGAGGTAGGCTCTCAAATCTTTAGGTTTCAAATCTAAGGGTTCTTGTCGCTATGCTGGCCCACCTCTCCAAAGAAATTCATGCAAAACACTAGAAATGATGAAAGAATGATCTTTGTTTCTTGAATCATCCAAACCAAGATGGAGCAAAGCTTAGGCAAAAATAGTCCCTGCTCTCCCTTAGTGGGATGAGAAAATGAATTGGATGTCCTCATAGCATAAGTACTGGCAATATGTCCATTATCCCAGCTCTTAGATACCTCCATTGTTCTGATGTTTAGCTACAGAGAATTTGGAGATAAAGGTTTTTATGATGCCAAAATGAGGGGGAATCATCAAGACAGAAAGAATTTGAGATGACCTACTTCATCATGTAAAATTTAAACTTGAAGCAACAGTAATTATCTGTAGCCTTACATTTTCTGTTTCTAAAGAAGGCCAGTCCTCTGTGGGCAGAGGAGAGAGAGTTTCTTAGAAGATATAATTTGAGGATCTGACAGACACAGACACAGACAGACAGACAGACAGACAGACACACACACACAGAGACACACAGACTGTCCTGTCACAAGTTTGTTCATCCATAGTATGTAGATTGAGATTTCTAATATTAGAATTCCTAATAGGTTAGACAATATGGCAGAGGAATTGTTTCTGACAGACACAATTAGGACAGAGATCATTTGGATGTTCACAGCAACACTGTAAAGTAGGGCAGGTTTCCCTCCTTTACTCTGTAGAACCCCAAATTATTAGGAACCAATGAGGGCCTCCAGCACATTTTACCTGAGAAACTTACTAACCATGTGACCCTATGCAAGTAACTTAAGTTCTCTCAGTCTCAGTTTCCTCTTCTGTAAAATGGAGGTAATAAAGTGACCTTATAGGATTGTTTTGAAGATTCAATGAGATGATATATATTTTATAAAGCATAAGGTGCTATATAAATGCTATTACTATTAACAAAGACTTATAGGAAGATAGACAAAAATAACACTGGATCAGAAAGCATGAAAGGCTATTTATTTTGGACACATGGCATATACAATAGTTTATTGTGAGGATTAAATAAAATCATAGTTGTGAAGTGCCTAGCACAGAGTAGGTGCTTAATAAATGCTTGTTTCCTTCCTTCTGTGTAGTTAAAAATGATAAATGGTCCTCCTTTTACTTTTTAAAATTAATTTGGATAAGACTATTTCTATCTCTCTTTCCCAAACCTCCCTTCTCCCCTACCCTGTATTGGAGAGAGAGAGAGAGAGAGAGAGAGAGAGAGAGAGAGAGAGAGAGAAAGAGAGAGAGAGACAGAGAGAGACAGAGAGAGACAGAGAGAGACAGAGAGAGAGAGAGAGACAGAGAGAGAGAGAGAGAGAGAGAGAGAGAGAGAGAGAGAGAGAGAGAGAGAGAGAGAAAACAAAACCCAAATTAGAAATATGCCTGGTCAAGCAAAACAAATTCCCAAATTGTTTTTGTCCAAAAAATATATATGTATATGTACAAACACACACACACACACACACACACACACACACGTCTCACTCTGCACCTTGAGTTCATTGCCTATCTATCTGAAGGTGGATATAATACTTCATTGATTGGTCATCTAGAATTGAGATTCGTCATTGTATTGCTCAGAGATCTTAACTCTTTCGAAGTTATTTCTCTATACTATGTTTTTATTGTATAATATTTTTCCTGGTTTTGCCCTCTTCTCTCTTCATTAGTTCATAAAAGTTCTTCCAGGTTTATCTGAAACCATTCTTTTCATCATTTCTTATGGTGCAATACTATTCTGTTCCCTTCACATGCCATAATTTGTTCAGCTGTTACCCAGTCAATATGTACTCCCTTAGCTTCTCCTTCTTGACTCTAATAAAAAGAACTGATGTCGGTATTTTTGTGCGTATGAACCCTTTTCTTCTTACTTTAATTTCTTTGGCCTCATAGTGATGTATCACCGAATCAGAGGGTATGCATAGTTTAGTGACTTTTTGGATATAGTTTTAAATTGCCTTCCAGAACGACTGAACTAATTCATAGCTCCACCAGTAGTACCAGCTTTCCTGCAATTCCTCCAACATTCATCAGTTTCTTTTTTTAAAAAATCATCTTTGTCAATCTAATGGATATGAAGTGGAATCTTAGAATCTTTTTAATTGCATTTCTCTAATTATTAATGATTTGGAGCATTTTTATATGGTTGCAGGTATGTATACTTTTTTTTTCTTTTGAGAATTGCTCATTCATATTCTTTGACCATTGATCTATTGGAGAAATGTTCTTATAAATTTGAATCATCTCCTTACCTATCTTAGAAACAAGAATATATCAGAGAAACTTGCTACAATGATTTTTTTCCTTATAATTTAAAAATGTTTTATTTTTATTTTCAGTTCCAAATTCTCTTTCTCTCTCCTTCCACTCCCTCACTCATTGAGAAGGTAAGAAATATACTACCCATTATACATATGAAGTCATACAAAACCTATTTCCTCATTACCCACCTTGGAAAAAAAAAAAAGAAAGAAAAAAAATACTAAAAATACTTCAGTCTGCAGTCAGAATCCACCAGTTCTCTCTCTGGATGTGGATAGCATTTTTCATTATGAATACTTTGGAAGTGTTGTAGATCTTTGACCAGAGCAGCTAAATCTTTCACAATTGATTATCATCACTGTATTGTTGTTACTGTGTACAATGTTCTACTTGGTCACTTAACTTTGCATCAGTTCATATACAACTTCCCAAGTTTTTCTGAAGCCAGAGTTACATAGCTAGTATCTGAGGCTGGATTTGAACTTAGGAAGATAAGGCTTCCTGATTCCAGATTTGGTGCTTTATCCACTTTGCCACCTTCTAAATTGTCTTTGGTGTTTGTGGGTTGAGAAGAAGGAAACCACCACAGCTGCCAGTGATTCATTGCCCTGAGGCCTGCCCCCTTTCCCCTCCATGCCTGTGTAGCCCTCACTGGACTGTGCTCTTCTCTCAGACTGGTGCAACAGACCTTTCCTGTCCACTTTCCAGGTGTCTTGGGCTGGAAATTTGTTACACTCTGTCATTTTCTGGGTTCTGTTGCTCTAGAATTTGTTTAGAGTAATTTTTTACAGGTATTTGAATGGGTTTGGGGGAGAGCTCAGGCAAGTCCTTTCTTTTACTCTGCCATCTTGACTCTTCTCCCCTTCCTTATAATTTTAAATGTTAGTTTTGCTTGTGCAAAAGCTTTAAATTTTATATGATCAAAGTTTTCAGTTTTACCTTTTGTGATCATCTGTATTCCTTGCTTGGTCATGAACTTTTTCTCTATTTAGAACTGCAAAAGACATTTCCTCCTTTGTTCCTCTGACTTGTTTATGTTGTGACCTTTTTGCATTTAAATCATATATACATATGTAGCTTATCTGTACTTGATGTTAATCTCTAATAAATGTCAAGTATCTATTATAGGTCCCATGACTTACTATTATTGAGTAAATATAGATATCCTTTGGTCTAATTTGGGTATATTTGAAATTAAAAGATTTGAATACTTTGGAGAACTTGATAGTTGTCTTCAAATGCATCAGTTAG
Organism: Pseudochirops corinnae; assembly: GCA_028646515.1. NCBI lineage: Eukaryota > Metazoa > Chordata > Mammalia > Diprotodontia > Pseudocheiridae > Pseudochirops > Pseudochirops corinnae. Next base: position 83,463,379 of record CM053586.1, on the reverse strand, counting down.
GGATGTTGTGCAAAAGAGATTAGATTTGTTCTGATTGATCTTAGAGTGCAGAACTAGAAAAATGGTTGGAAATTACAGAGAAACAGATTTCAACTTGAGGTAAAGGTCTCTGAATAAGAAACTCATTGTAAGTCTCTGAAAAAGAGAATCACTACAAGTCTCCAAGACAAAGCTAGATGCCTTTGTTGAGAACGTCCAACTGTTTTTGTTTTGGCCAGAAACTATGAGGGTTTTCCCTTCCCACACTGATTTTTTTTTTTTTACTAGGTAAAGCAGCCATTCTTTGCTTAATTTCTTACCTATCCTTTATCACTGAATGGGCTTTGTCTCTGTCAGACTGAGACCTGTGAAAGACCTTAGCTTAGAAAGGTCAAGGTCTTCCACTGCATCTGGAGCCATCTCCAGTTGTCCTGATCTATATCTTGCCACTGGGCCCAAATTGCTTTGGAGGAATAAGTGAGGCTGGTGACTTTACATAGCCCTTCCTAACTTAAATCCAATTCACTTGCAAGTCATGGCATTACCTTCCTGATGTCATGGTCCTCTTTGAGAATGAAGGACAAACAACAAGAATAACCCCGTTCACATATAGATTAGACTAGATAGCCCCTGAGGTTCCTTCCGATAGAGATGCTCTGATTCTGTGGTTCAGCTAAAATACTATAGTTTGTTTTTCACGCTCTCATGGACACATTAATTAACCGCCCAATACACTATTTGTTAAATAGTCTACTGTTGTTTATGGAAGTTAAAGTTATATAAGTACCTCTTTCTCTACTACTGGGTTTATTTATTTTGACTTTTTGCTATTATTAAAACCAAGATGCTCTCTGAATAACACATCATACTTAAAAAAAATAAACAAGAATTTTAGGCACATCCTATGTTGTACTGTTGCATAGCTTAAATTTACTATATTCTTCTCTTTCACCACCTCCTGACTTGAAAACCAAGCTCTTCATCAATAATTTTAATTAATAGTCACTCATTTAAGAACTGCTCATCTTAAAGATGCTATAATTCTAAGTTTGTTTTTGTTCTCACCTGACAAAATAGGTCCTAAAAATCTCTGTTGAAAAGCAGCATGTTGTAGTCCAAAGAACACTAGCAAGGTATTTATGGAGAATAGCGATTAGTTCAGATTGGCTAAATTATAGACTGTATGAAATGGAGTAGCATGAGATAAGGCTGAATAGATAACATCTCTTCAAGGACAAAGACTATCAGATTATAGTGTTATAGGGAAAGCCCAATGAGGGCCTAGTCTTTGCAAAATGTTAGAATTTGCCCTCCCTGGTGCATGCACACAGAGAGCATATACAGTATCCCCTGCTTGGCAGCAATTCAATGTGTGGAGACTTGGTAAACCTACTTCTTTCTCTGAATGATGGAGGGGTTTGTACTGTGGTGACAAATAGTTTTCAAATTGCTTGAAGAAATGGAACTGAGAGTTCATACAAAAGGAGAGATGGTTTGGATCAAGAAGGTTACTTCTTAGGGTTGGGTCCTTGCCAGGCTCAATGCCTGTTGATTTCAGCTCCAGTGGTAAATTCTACCAACTATGGTTGCTGAGGTGATTTCTAATGACTTTTCTGACTTTTTGAAGCTCAAAGAGTTATAGCATGGTTTGTTCAAACAGTCTCTTTATCTCTTTTCTGACGGTTTTGCAGTGAGGAAAAACTGCTGTGAACCTCCAAGTGGGAGGAGGGACAGCAGTAACCACTGCAGCTGTGTCTGCCATATCTTTTTATCTGGCTGCCAACTGTCCCTAAGTAGATGGTACCTGTTCTTATTTATTCTTTCCTGATCTTTGGTGAATGAGTATCTTTCACCCATATATGTTCCCTAAATGTATACCTCAGTACCTATGCTTTAAGCTTGAGTTCAGTGTCCCCGGGGACTGAATAGGTGTCAATGGGAGAGTACACCCATGATTTGGGGAATATTTTTGTAATTTCTGTTTTTACTATATCTTCTCTGTAAATGTCCCTTTATGAAAGTTGATTGAGGTCAATTGATTAATTGTTATTCATTGGATCTAGGGCTCATTCATGATAGTTTTGCAAGCTACAGTGCATTAAGGTTATCCTTAGAGCCCTGAAATAAAAAAAGTAGCCAGATGCCTTCCAAGGACCCAGCCTAGTGGAGGATAGAAGAGTGATCCCAAATAGTGCCCTACAATAGGATTATAACTTTAGACCCAGAAAGGATATTAGAGTCAATCTAGATCAACCTCCTTGTTTTACAGAACAAAATCAGGCACAAAGAGGTTAATTAACTTGCCCAGGGTCATACAGCTAGTAAGTATCTGAGATAAGATTTGAATCTAGACTTTCCTTCCTCTAAACCCAATGTTTTATCCATTATGGCAGGCTCTCTTAGACTTGGATGCTAGTGTTGGGTTTACTTCTTACTAAGCTGAGACTTTAGACAATTAACTCCTTTGACTCTCAGTTGCCTCATCTATAAAAATGGTCATAATAACTGCCTTCCCTAGTTCAGGAATTGTTGTGAGGATGAATCAATAAGCATTTTTAATTAAATGTTTATTGTGTGTCAGACACTGTGCTAAGTGCTGGGGATTCAAAGAGAAAACAAAAAGAGCCCCTGTTCCCAAGATCTGTGTATTCTAGTGGGATAATTATGTGGCACAGTGGATAGAGTGCTGGGCTGGGAGTCAGGAAGACCCAACACCTGAAATATGCACTGACTCTGGGCAAGTCATTTAACCTCTGTTTGCCTCAGTTTCCTCATCTGTAAAGATGGCATAATAATAGCATCTACCTTGCCGGGTTATTTTGAGGCTCAAATGAGATAATCATTGTAAAGTGCTTAGCCCATTGCCTGACACATAGTAAGCCCTATATAATTGTTAGCAATTATTATTATTTACATAAGTTAATACGAGGGATTTGTTTGTTTGTTTGTTTGTTCTTGTTTTAAGAAATAAAGAGACTTGACTATGTTTATAGGCAACAAGGAAGGAACCAGGAGACACAGAAGGACTGAAGAGGATCAAGTGAGAAAATGTATGAGAAAGGGTTTTGGAAACTAAAATTTTAGCATAGAAGGTGTTATTAGCATTAGCATTAATAGAAGACTTGTATCCACTTGTACTCTATCTTGGCCAGATGACTTCTAGAGTACTAAATTTAGTTCTGGGTGGCATATTTTAGGAAGGACATGAATAGACTGGACCTCATCTAAGGAGGGTGACTGGAATGGTCAGGGGACCTAAAATTCAATTCAATTTAAATGTAACTTATCAGAAATTTATTAGTCACCTCCTGTGTATAGAGTATTATCCTAGGCACTGAGTAGGATATAAAGTTTAGCTGAGATATGGTCCCATCCCTTATGTTGTTTACAATCTCGGAGGAGGCTATGATATTTGCACAAATAATGGATAGAAAATAAGACACTGTAAGGATGTAAGCGAGGTAGGAGTAAATGCTAGGTAAGGCCCAAGCGGACGTCAGGGAGGATCTCCTGGAGGAGTTAACATTGGAGTTGGGTTTCAAAGGATGGTAGGAATTCAACACACATGGGAGGGAGAGAAGAGAAGAGAGTGCCTGCCAAATATAAGGTGCTAGAAAAGGCACAGAGAGGTGGGAATGAATGTAGGAGAATGAAGACTAGTTCAGGGTATCTAGAATGCATGTGGGAGGGAGTAGTATGAGACAGGACTGGAAAGATAGGTTACTGCCAGACTGCGGAGGGCTCTGCATGCCAGGTAAAGGAATCTGGGCTTTACTTAGTAGCTTATCGTTTCCAAGTTTTGAGAAGATTGACTTGCCTATATCTTTGTGTAAAGTGGATAGTTCTGGCAGCAGCATGAAGAATGGATTAGAAGGAGAAAAGGGCAGAGGTCAGGAGACCTATGAGGAGGCTATTACAGTAGCAGGCAGGTAGTAATGAGGGATTGCAACAGTGAGGATCAAGAGGAGGGGAAAGAAGCTAGAAATGTTTTGGAGATGGCATCCACAAAGCTTGGTGACTTATTGTATATGTATTTGAAGTAAGTTAGAGTAGAATAAAAAACACCAAAGTTTCTAATATGGAGGATTTGATGAATCATGGTACTCTGAAAATGAACTGAGAAAGTTCAGATTTGGGGATGGGATGGAAACTTTGCTCTAGTTTAGGGAGAGAGACAGAGAAAAACAGAGAGAGAGAGAGAGAGAGAGAGAGACAGAGACACACACACAGAGGCAGATATTGTAGCATGGTAGATAGAGACTTGGTCTGGAAGTCTGAAATCAATAATTAGTCAATCAATAAGCATTTGCTAAGCACTCATTATTGTGCCAGACATTATGCTAGGTGGTAAAGATACAGAGGCTAAAATGAAACAGTGGTTGCCTTCAGGAGTTTACATTCAATGGGGTGGGGTGGAACAATATGCCCAAAGATAAATGAATATAAACTATATTGTATATACATATATAAAATATGAAATATATTGTGTATAAAATATAAACAAAATATATGTACATATAAAATTTGTAAATACAAAATCATTTGGCAATGAAGGGCATTGGAAACTCTAAGTAGCAAGATCAACTTCAGAGCTGGAAAAGGACCTTTGAGGCCACTTAGTGTAACACCTTCATTTTGCAAATAAGAATACTTAGACCAAGAGAAGTTGAATGACTTGCTTGATGTCACACAGGTGGTGGACTAGCATAGCTGGGATTCATGTAGGGGGATGTACTTGACCTGAGGCATAAAGGAAACTAGAGATTCTAAGAGGCAGAGGTGAGGAGGGAGAGCATTTTAAGCATGGAAGACAGCCTTTGCAAAGGCAAAGAGTTGGGAGATGAGATGTCATATATGGAGAAGACCTATAAAGGTAGAATGTGCAAAGGGGAGTAAAGGGCAATGATGTTGACTTGGGAAGGTGGACTCTGACTGGGAAGGGACTCTAACAAATGAGGGCCACCAAACATTTTGGGAAATTCTCTTAGATCTCTTAACATGGCACTGATATGTTGGAGTGTGCAGGCCATCCGTTGATTGTACATCATTCTCACTGTGTGATGACAGATCCATCTCTTTCCCTTGTCATACACCTTTCTGATGACTTCCTTACCCTGCTGCCTATACTGTTCAATTTATCATTAGCAATATCTTGCAAACTGCTCACACTTGCCACATACTTCTCCACTGCCCTTTGGTGATTCTCAAATTTAATTTTTTGAGAACAGCAATTTTCTTTATTCCATGCTTTTTACTACATGCTAAACAAAATGTTGAGGAAGAATTTAGTCCTTTAACAAATAACTGAGCCACTTGTGTCTCCACTTTATAGCAAACTGCAGATTTCGCATTAAAAAACAAAATCTTTCATTTTAAAAGGTTGAAAAGTATAGTGCTTTAAAAAGAATTCCAGCTGGTGAAATTTAGGAGCCTGAAAATAGCCAAATTCAAGAATATCCCCTGACTCCAATCATTTAGCATTTTCAGTTGATTGTGAATTGGATAATTTGTACATATTAAACTTTTTTCTCCTCATGTTTTTTTCTTTTAAAGACTGGAACACCAATGTGAGTAGTGGTGTTGAATCCAATAACACTATCTCCTTTTCTTACATGATCTAGTTTATTTTTGGTTTAAATAATGCCTCATTTATACTGACATATTTTTAGCATGAGGAGTTTCCATCCCTGATGATCTTAAGAAGAGAATAGATAAGCATTTTTCCTGGAGGGTATAGTCATCACTCTCCCTGAAGGCAATGGACCATATTAGATGATCTTTTAAGGTTGGACCTGGCTCTATAATTGTATAAAAACAAATGGATTTGATTTGTATTCACAAAGTCATAGTACCTCTGAGTTGGACAGGATATCGGAACCCATCTAGTCCAACCCATAACTGAACTAGCATTCACTCTACAACATCCAACCTTTGCTCTCAGATTTCCTAGTAAAGGAGTTCTCTTTTCTGCCCCTTGGAGTAGCCATTCCACTTCAGGACCCAGTTTTACCATTAGGAAGTGTTTTTTTTCCTTCTTCTACCAAATCTGCCTGTCTTAAGTTTTCAGCTATCTCTCCTAGGTCTGCCTTATAGAATCAAGAAAAAACAAGTCTGATACCCATTCCATGTGAAAGTCAAATGGCTTTTGGAAGATATTTGAAGACATCTATCATAGTCTTCTCTATCAAGTCTGTAGTCTAAAAAATCGTCAGTTCTTTTTTTTTTTTTTTTTTACTAATGCTCACATGGCATAATTTTTCATCTTGGTTGCCTTGCTTTGGATAACAATTTCTAGCTTATCATTGTCTTTCCTTTCACATGGATCTCAGAACTGAATACAATACTTCAGCAGTAATCTGACTAGCACAGAGTCAGGAAGACACGAAGGACCTGGATTCAAGATGTACTGGATTTGAATTCTGTCTCAGATCCTAGCTCTGTGACCCTAGGCGAGTCATTCTCTGAGTCTCAGTTTTCTCATTGGTAAGATGGAAATTAACTCACAGAGTTGTTATGAAATTTGAATGAAATAATATATGTTAAGCACTTTGTTAACCTTAAAGCACCACTCAAATGTAAATCGCTATTGTTGGTATTATCTTATTAGATAGGGCCCAAGATTATTGCCTGTTGAAATCTTTTTGGATCCTGACTTTATCATCTAACATATTAACTATTCTTCCTATATATTTGTCATCTGAAAATTTAAGCATGCTATCTATATCTTTGTCTAATTCATTAATAAAATTCTTAATAGTGCTTCCCCAGGCACAGATCCCTGGCCCATTCCACTAGAGACTTCCTTCCCAGATGACATCTAACTGTAAGTGACTATTTGCACCTGACCATAAGACTAATTCTGAATTCATCTAACTATGAGATTATCTAGACCAGCAGTTCTCAACTTGTGGGTTATGTTCAATTTGTGACAATGAAAATACATCCTACATATCAGATAGATTGATAACAGTAGCAAAATTACAGTTATGAAGTAGCAACAAAAATAATTTAATGGTTGGGGGGTCACCATAACATGAGGAACTGTATTAAAGGGTCATGGCATTAGGAAGGTTGAGAACCACTGATCTAGACCATGTTTCTCAATTTTGCCTGTTAAAATATTACATCTCTATTCTCTTAATCTCCCACAGAGGCTAAGTGGTGCAGTGGATGAAGTGTTAGACTTGGTGTCAGAAAGACTCATCTTCCTGAATCAAATCCAGCCTCAAACACTTACTAGCTGTGTGATCCTTGACAAGTCACTTTACCATGTTTGCCTCACTTTTCTCATCTGTAAAATGAGCTGGAAAAGGCAAACCACTTAAGTATCTTTGCCAAGAAAATCCCAAATGAGGTCATGAAAGAGTCAATCATAACTGAAGTGTCTGAACAACAATCAATCAATCAGTTGATCAAAAAGTATTTATTACTATATGCCAAATACTATGCTAAATCCTGGGGATATGAAGGAAGGCAAAAACAATCTCAACCTCGAGGAATTCACCTTTTAATTGGGGAGAACAATGTGTAAATAAATAGATAGATAGAAGATAAATACAGATTAGGTGGAGGTAATATCAGAGGGAAAGATACCAGAGACGAGGATAACAGGATGCAAAAGGAAAACTTTAAAATTGGTCAGTTGGCATGAGTGAGGACAGCATTCCAGGCATGGGGTAAAGCTAATACAAAGGCTTGGTGACAGGTCATAGAGTGTGGTGTGAGAGAAAGAGTAGTGTGGCTCTAAGATCCAGTGTGGCTGGATCATGGATAATGTGGAAGGGCAAGAAGACGGGAAAAATAGCAGGGGGCAGAGTTATGAAGGAGTTTTTAATACCAAACACAGGGTTTTATAGTTGATCTTACAGGTAATAAGGAGATACTAGGTCTTGTATAGTAGAGAGGTGACATGAGCAGATCTACCTTTTCAGAAAAGAATTTCAGTAGCTAAGTGGAGGTTGTATTGCATTTGGGGAGACTTGAGGTAGGGAGACCAATTAGAATGCATTTCAGAAAGCAAAATGGAAGGGAAAGGCAAATCTAGAGTGGGACAGTAGAGGTCTTTGGGAATGGAGTTTGTATATTGGCAGTTCACAATTACTGGCATAAGAAATATATAAGGGTGTGGGAATATGCTAACCACTGAGGAATGAGTCCAGGCAGAGTGTTAGTCATTGGCAAGAAGTCCATTGAAGGAGGGATGGGATTAGACTGTTCAAGGTCCTCCCTTGGACCTTGTTCAATTGCTGGGTATTAATATGTTAGGTTGTTCCCAGATTTAACAGTTGTTCTGAAGCCATCACTGTTGCTTTTGAACCCCCTCTTCTGCATTTTCTTCCTCCTGGAGATAAGTTGTTGACAGTCAGGAGAGTGAGAAGGTTGGTGAGAACCCATGTAAAGTTCTGTTGAAGTAAATAGTTAGCCTGAAGGGAATAGTTAGCCTGAAAAAGAAAATTTCTAGGGAAGATAGGATTACTACTTATTAGGAAGGATACATGGGGGATTTTACTTCAGTTATGGATTGGACTAACTTCTGAGATTCCTTCGTGCTTAGGATTTCTATGATTTCCCTTTTTCCTTTGTACTTGATGTATGTGGATAATGCCTATGACTTTGATTATACATTTTCATAGTATATAAAAGACTATGTGACACATTCCTTGCCCTTTCTCTTATGAGTCGTATTCAGGGAGTGGTGTCTAAATCTAGATCCAAGGTCCAGCCATGAGATTTGCCCTCACGGGTGATGGGGAAAGAAATATGAATGCCCTTCCTCCACATCAAGGAAGGATCCCAATTGAGGTGTTACCAAGTCCAACCCAGGGAATTTTGCCAATATTTAGTCTGTATTACTGTAGACAAACAAGGGTGTGACATGCCTAGGATTTCAGACAAAGATTATTTACCAATTGCTAGAATTTAGTCCAGGAAGTATGGAAAAAATTATTAGGCCTATACCTCAATGAAATCAAAGAGATGACCAAAAGTCCAATCTTTGCTAAAATATTGATAGCAACCTGCTTTGTGATAGCAAAAAAACTGGAAACAAAGTGGGTACCCATAGTTTGGGGGGGATGGACAAAAACCAATGGTACATTAATATAATGGAATATTATTGTATAGTAATAAATGATAAATATTAGGAATTCACAGAAACATAGGAAAATTTTTATGAATTGATACAGAGTGAAATAAGCAGAATCAAAAGATATACATGAATAATAAATCAATATAAATGAAAAGATTAGTAACAGGAAGCCAACTCTGAGTAACTGAAAAACCATCAAAGGTCCTAGAGAATAAAAAATGAAATACACCTTCTTGTTATAGAGAGGTGGGGGGCCCTTTAGGGTAGAATGCTCTATAGGTTGTCAGATGCCATCACTTTATAACTACATTTTATGATAAAATTATTTATTTTTGTTATAAAGGAAGGTTCAATTTCGAAGGGGTGAAAGGTTGCTTTTTTGCCCCACCCCTTAAATGACTATAATTTAATGACAAAACATCAGTAAAATATTTTTAAATAAAAAGAATTATATAAAAGAAAACCCCAGTTTATTTGGAGGGAAGTCCATGAAGCAGCAGCAACAGAGACAATTGTTGTCTACCAAAGGACGATGGAGAAAGGTATGTTTTTTTTTTCTTTTTGGAGAGTGGAAAGTAGGGCAATTGGGGTTGTGACTTGCCCAAGGTTACATGGCTAGTTTTGTGTTAAGTGTCTGAGGCCACATTTGAACTCAGGTCCTCCAGATTCCAGGGCTGGTGCTCTATTCACTGTGCCACCTAGCCACCTCAAGCGAAGTGGAGAATGCAGGCAACGAGAAGAGTCTGCTTTTTAAGCCCACCTTGCTTTAGCAGAGTGAGGCATCCTCAGCTGGAACTGAGGCACACTAATTTTGATTGTTATGCCATCAATTTCATCTTCCATCACAAAGAATAGCACAGATAGGTGCCATGTTGTCCTTCTATGTCCAATTCAGTCTGCTATCATCATCCATTCTGCACTGAGATAGTTAAGGAGTGCAACTAAATGCCTTTTGTGTGAAGGCTTTTGCAGAATACCGTTCATGCTTTATCCAAATTACAGGACAAAAGTAATTCTAAAGCCTTTGATTGTGAGCAGGACTAGAAATAGAACTGGATTAGCATTCTCCATCCTATTTTCCCCAACTTCTCATATACATATATTACTGAGTAGTGCTTTAAATATGCATAAGGTTCCATTAACATTTAAAAAAAATCTTTTTGGTCAGTATAGATAGTGGCTATTCATGAGACAAAGGAAGTGACCATTTCAATACATGAAGAATCTATGATTAGGATGGTTGCTGCTTCCAGGGATGCACTTTGTAAACTCTTTATTACGATTCCATAACTAGTGCTGGTAGGGACCTTAGCCCTACTCTCTTTCATTGTAGGTAAAAACCAAAATCAAAACCAAGACAAGTCCTAGAGAGACTAGGATTTTTCCAAGTTGGGCTTAACTGTGGTTATTCCCATTAAAGGAACTTTACACTATAAAATTTATACTACTAAATAGAATGATTCTTACATAAATAAATGTTTAGGTTTTTAGTTTTTCAGGCCTAAAGGAAAGATATTCTGATGAAGAAATGTGGACCAGCACTCCCCAGTAAATTCATACTTATACTCTATGGTCTCTGAATTGATTTTTAATTTGAAATGGAAGACTCATCTCTACTCAATCTTGAAGATACCTGGGAGAGGTTTTAAAATGTAAGAGAGGGAGGCCATGGAGCAATAATTACCAGGAAGATAATGAAAACCTCCTGTGAGCCAAATAGAGATATGTCAAGGACTCATCCGTGTGGCTAAGAAGAGCTATGGGACCACGTAATCAAGGACTGTGACATAGAATGCACGGCCCAGTTCAGAACCCAGGTGTGGGCCATTAGTTCACTGTTATTCTCTGGTCTATTCTCTTCCCATCACACATTTGAGGTCAATTGGATCATGGGTCTGATGTTCAGCACAACTAACTTCAATCAAGGAAAGATGCTGTTGTTACTTGTCCATTCAACTCTGCCTTGCTCAACACTCTTGCATATCTCATTCCTAGACAAATAATAAGAAAAGTAATATATCTTGGGAGTGTACAGATAACTGATGTTTCCCTGTGAGGCTCAAATAAGATACATGAATAAACAGGAATATTAATTTTAAAAAAGCTCCATGAGTATTGAGATCATTTATGTTGGCAATCTCTTGAAGAATAGATGCCATTGAATGGCAAGGTCCTTGTGACATATTTTCATTCCATCCACCTTTCTGTTCTATTGCTTTTCTCTTCATAAGCCAATTACAAATAGCACAGGATGATTCAATACAACGGCTTTTCTTTTCTGGGCAAGGTGTGGGGGGTGGGCATTTCTCAGTAAGGATAGCCTAGTTATGGTTGGATAGTACAGTTAAAGTTGTGTTTACATAAAATCTTTCATTGAAAGAACTTTGAGTGCTTCATAAACATTACCTCATGAATCCTTCCACTATCCTTAGGAAGTGAATAGTGTTATTGTCCCCATATTAACTAATGGAAAAGTTGGAAAACAGAGACATTCAGCTGCCTATTCACTAGTCAGTAGCCTATCTGGAAAGAGCACCTAGAGAGTTCTCTGTTTCTCAGGGTTCTAATGTGAAAGTTGAATATACAGCATGTTCATGTTCTAATTTCATTTCATTAAATCACATTCTATCTCCCTGCCCCCCTTTCTGCTTTTGTAGATGTTGTAAGGGATTTGATAGGTTATCAAATAGCTGCTACTTAGACTGTTGCTCAGTTATTCCTTATTTGGAGTAATTGCTATCTTTTATCTCCCCTAGATTTCTTTTTTTTACTTTACTCTTACCAAAACATAACTTTGATTCTGAGCAATAACTCTACTTATCTAGAAGTCAGAGATTCTATCATCTCCAAACATTTGGAATGGAGCCATGAATCCAGATATAAGTGAAAAAGACCCCTGAGTTTCAAATAACCTTCACAGTAGCTATGTCATGTCATATAACCTTTTCTGGAGGGGAAGTAGAACCATTCTCAGGCCATATGGCTACCCAGAAAATTATGCACAAACTGCCCCCTCCCCCCAGAATAACAGAAAGATCAACTAGGAAGAATCAATAACTGATAGCAGAGAGTGGAGACAGAGACAAATTAATTCTTTGGTCTGATTTTTTGCCTCCTGAGCATGGCATTCTGGGATAATTTAGTGTAGGGGCAGTTTGTATACTTCAATATGTCTTAAAGGCTCTCACTTCATTATAGCCCAAGACAATAATTAATACTCGTAATTGGGATCCCTTTGATTTCTCACTATCGTGTGTGTGTGTGTGTGTGTGTGTGTGTGTGTGTGTGTGTGTGTGTAAGAGAGGTAATTAGGGTTAAGTGACTTACGAAGGGTCACACAGCTAGTCAGTGTCTGAGACTGGATTTAAATTCAGATCCTCTTGATCAAGGCTGGTGTTCTTTCCTCTGTGCCACCTAGCTGCCCCTTGCCTATCTTTTAAAACCTCAGTCAATTGCCCCTTTCTCCATGATATCCTTTAGTTGAGGACAAGAAAAGAAGGATGATCAGAGATAAAAATGAAGGGTCATTGAATGCCCATCTATTATCCTTTAATTACTGGTTAAGTTTATGAGGGTATGAAGTGCTTCTCCTGAATGCTTCATTAGGAAATGACTAGAGTCAGACTTTATAATTGTAACAGAGTGTATGCAAACCACTAGGATTAGACTAAAGAAAGAGTTTCAGGTTGGTCAAACAAGCCGGAAATGGTACTGGCATCCCTAATACTCAGACCTTGGTGAGTGTCAGAGTTTGCCCTTCGTAGATTACACATGGCACCATGGGGATGCTCTGCTAGACAGATGCTGGAGTGCTACGGAGCTGAAAATTAGTGTGTATATCAATGGTTTTGGTAAATTGAATCACAGTTTCAGTGCTATGGGTGTTCAAAATTTAAAGGAATTCTGAGATGAATCATTTTGTTAAAAAGAATAAGCCTTTGGTACTTTAAATTATCACCCTCTAATTGACCAGCTTTGGATGTCTGTACATAAGATTTTCTTAAAGCAGGACATCCATGCAAGGAACAGAAAGTATACATCTTCCAGAAGCTTAACACGGAGTAAAGAAAAAATAGAAATGTGTTCAATTTTGATTATCTTATACAGCCATGGACAGACACTGTGATTCCTTAAAAGTCTATGATTTCATTGATGTGGGTGAATTCCTTTAATGTCCCGTCCACTCCCCTTCCTGCGACCCCTTCATATAGTGAAAAAGCAAAGAGCTCTGGCTCTGAGTAGGAAGATCTGGCTTAAAATCCTGCCTCTGTTACTTGTTATCTGTGTGACCTTGGGCAAATTACCTTCCCTTTAGATCTCACTTCCCTCATCTGCAAAAGGAAGATGTTGGATTAAATGGCTTCTAGCTTTAAATAGATGATTCTATGATTCTTGTTTCACTAGATAGTTTCATGAGTTGTTGTGGAAAAAAAATGATTACATGGTGATATGAACTCTGTTAATGTGCCCTTCCACAACCCCCCCCCCCCAAACTCTGATATAGTGGTCCTTAGGCAACAGGTACACAGTTCCTAGCTCATCCTCCTTCTCTTCCTCCTCCTCTTCAACATCATCATCATCATCATCATCATCATCATCATCATCATCATAGCAAGCATTTATAAACTGCTCTAAGATTTACAAATTGCTTTACAAATATTATTTCATTTTAGCTTCATAGTAACCCTGGGAGATGAAGAAATGGGGATTGGGGGAAGTAAAATGACTTGCATGGAGTCTCAAAGTAGGAGGACTTAGACTCAGGTCTTCCTGACTCCAAGTCCCATGATTTATTCATGGCCCCCACAATAAGGATCTCTGCTCATCCTAGGATAACTTAGGATCACCGCCCACCATGATAAGTAACAAGGGAAAACTGAAGTGTAGGCACAAACAGATATCCTTTGAGGATTGTTAAAGGACAACTTCCCAGAAGTCTTGGGTAATTCAGGTTTAAGTACTTTTTTTTTTTAACATGCAGATTATTTAGGATTCAGTGATATCCGGAATGATTTATCATTTAACTAGATAATTTACCCATTTATTATTATTATTTTTTAGCTCTCACAACTGTTGAAAAAGGGCATCCTGGAGAATCTGTATATGGTATCTTGCCTTGTGAAGCATAGCTCTTATAATGAATGTTCAACCTTGAACACAGAGCAAATCTGAAAGACCTGTAGCTAGCATCCATGTAGCATCTCCTGCCTTCAGAATTCTGCTGAATATGCTTAGCATTAAGAATACACTAAATCTATGTTGATTTGACTCATTTTTCACTATGGATGACAGAAGAGGGCTGAACATGGTGGTAGGGGATGGCTTACCGCAGTTTTAATCTTCATATAGATGAACCCAGTTTCAACAAAAGTCATTTTTTAACAGTAAATCATATATACTTTGACCTGTTAATTCATTACAATTGTAGCAGAAGCATTACACTAATATATCAATATCCTTTCCTTAGAGCCCAAAGAAGCAGAAAAAAAAAAAAAGAAAATACATAATACTTTCACTGAAATGTGAGAATCAGGGGTGGCACAACTGGATTTTTAAAAAAATGCTAACTTACAGAAGCATAAAAAGGTAATTTGTACTAGACCCTCTAATGGTAACTGCAGCAATTGGTTGGAAGAGAGAAGATGGAGAGATGACAGACAGACAGATAGAGTCACAGTTAAGGTTTATCAATTAGATCTATCCAGAACAGCACATTCCTATGTTCTATCTGTGTTGATACTTTTCATTCTTCACTCAATATTTTTATAGGTTCATGTAATTAACTGATGATTCAATAACAAACTACACTATATCTTAAAATTGGTAAGAGACCGAATGGTATCCTGGATTGTAGGGTTGAATATGAAATCCAGAAGAACCAAGTTCAAATCCTGCCTTGGACACTTATTGTGATCTTGGCTGTGTCACTTAAGCTTTCTGTGCTTTAGATTGTTATTGTTTATATCAGTCATATCTGACTCTTTATGATCCCATTTGGAGTTTTCTTGGCAAAGATACCAGAATGATTTGCCATTTCTTCTCCTTGTCATTTTACAGATAAGAAAACTGATGCAAACAAGGTTAAGTAACTTGCCCAGTGTCACATAGCTAGTAAGTATCTGCAATCAGGTTTGCATTCAGGTCTTCCTGATTCCAGGCCCATGCACTGAACACTATACCAACTAACTGTCCATGTGCTTCAGGTAACTCCCTACAATGTCATAGACTGTTGAGATCTGCATTGCTAGAGGTAGTTTCCATACAGAGTGTTTTCTCTGCTACAGTAAACTATCCTGTTAGTATATAAATATTTGCTTAATGAATCAAATAGCATTTCTGAAAACAAACTAGGCTTGGAACAAATTAAAAAATGAAATGTAATCCATTATATTGCCAGGTTTGATACTTTTTAGCACATGCATATACTGACCTATATAGATTTAAATGTATGTATGTGTGTGTGTATATACATATATACATATGTATATTTATATATATAGTACACACTGAGCTTTTTCTATAGTCTTGTAATTAAAGTATGAATGTACTGCTTCCAGAATTGTGTCATTTGTAATCTATTTGAATCTGGATGAAATAAAGCCCAAAACCAATAAATACATAAAACAATCAAAATAGTTAGTAACATATTGGAATATGAGAAGCAGTATGGTATAATAGAAAGCATAATAGAAGGAAGGAAAAAGGCATTTGTTAAATACCTGCTATATACCAGGCACTGTGATAAGCTCTTCCAAATATTTTCTCCATTGATACTCCCACTAACCCTAAGAGTCAGGGCACATGGAGCTTAAGTGACTTGCCTCAGACATGTCCCACAGCAAGCCAGTTGTCTGCGGCTTGATTTGAATCCAGGGCTTCCTGATTCCAGACTCAGTACTCTATCCACTGCACAATCTAGTTACCTCATAAGTGTATTTAGAATCAGGAAAAATTTGGGTTCAAATCCTACTTTCAGTTATGTGATCAGTGGCAGGTCATCTACCCTCTCTCAGCCTTAGTTTCTTCTTCTGTAAAGGAGGAATAATAATAACCATAGTACCTCACGTTTTTTAAGGATTAAGTGAGATTATTTATGAAGTGCTTTGCAAACTTTACAACATAAATGTCAACTAGTATTAATTAAATTCAACTGGACAAACATTTAGTAGGCCCACACTATATTCAGGAAGGTAGTAAGTATAGTATAGTATAATGTGGTATGGTATAGTATAGTATATGTATATAGCATAGCATATAGTATAGTATATGTAAATGCATATGTACATAGTATAGTATAATATATGCATATAGTATAGTATATAT
>CM053586.1:83422283-83446489 GCA_028646515.1 Pseudochirops corinnae | reverse complement strand
CTTGCCTCTTCTCCATGATGAGTCATGGGGAAGACCACCCTCTTCTCCCGGGGAAGAGAATAAAGTCCTGTTCTTATCCTAAGAGATCTCTGTGTTTATTTCTTTTCACTAAACTAAGGATGAAGGATATTTTTCATCCCAAACAAAGGTAACTTTACCTGGGACTAGAAGAAGGCCAGGAAAACCAGGAGACAGAAACGAGGAGGGAGCATTCCCAGAATGGGGGACAGCCAGGCTGTCTCTCATCAAGCTATAGAATTTAAAGCCAGAAGGGACTGTAGGATTGTCTAGTCCAATTGTGAAGACTCCTCTTTTCTGTGGGATAGATGGTAAAAAAAAAAAGTGTGTGTGGGGAGGTTACGTTGCTTACAAGATTATATCTCTATTCCAGCAAGAGCTGATCCTCAAACTTCAGTGGCCCTCAAATTCCTCATAGCAGAACAATGGGAATTTCATTACCTTCCCCTCCTCCATTCCTCTTGAGTCTCTGCTTGAGAAACCTTATGCTAGAGAAATGGCAGCAAGAGGTGATACTATTGTATTCATAAAGATTTAAAAGACGGGCAAGCTTCCACTGTTTGACCTACTTTACCACTCAAGCATTGTACACCTTATGAAGCCATCCTCACAAATCAGGCTCATTAATGCTTAAAACACACCTTCTGAAGCTACACCTTTTGTGCGAGCTTGTACCTGTTTTAAAAGACAAAATGAATAAGAGTCAGCATTTCACTCATTTTTGCATATCAATACAATGTTTTTTCTGGTCAGATATTTTAAAAAGGAAGCAAACACCTTTGACTTCAATGTTTTGTAGAAAGGGAGAGTAAATTTGGAGTCCCTGGGGGGGAAAAAGTTGGGCTATTGCTACAACGTTAATCTGAATTTCAGTTTATCTTTTTTTTTTTTCTTTCCCAAATCTGGCTTGAATAAAGCCTGGTTGTGGCTGATAATTGGTGTTACCTTTCAGTTTGTGTGTATGCATTTCTCTGTTCAAGGAGATTTTTAGCGGAGCTGATTGGAATTGGCCTGTATTTGCAATAATATAGTAACTGTCTGAATTGTGTATTGTAATGGAACAAGAGCAATTCTTCATTGCTAAGCTTGGCATCAGGGAGATGTATTACTAAGAATAAAAAGATGGCATGTCAAAAATCAAGAGCAAAAGATAACTGGTATCTGCATAATTTCAAAAGGCAGCCCCACAGCATGTTGGGTGCCCATGGTGGATTTATGGGAAAATACCAACGTGAGTTCTACATCATAAGTATGAATGGGTGATGGTCTGAATCTTTGTAAGTACCTCAATTTCCTTGTTTGTAAATGAGAGAGTTGGATAAGATGGCCTTAAGATGCTTTCCAACTCTAAATCTGAGATCCAATGATTTATGCCCTTGGAATCTGGATGGAATCTGGCACACGTGCAGAGTGCCCTGTATCATGTCTCAGCATGTTGGAGACACCAGTGAGCCTTCTGGAAAAGTCATGAATGTAAGGGAAGTGCCTGGCAGAGACTATCTAGTAAGGATAGATGTTCTATAATTGGTTCAGTTCAGACAAACAAATAGCAAAGAGGAAACTCTTTGATTGACTATGGAGGCCTCCAACAAGGCCTGTCAGCCCCAGCAGCTTGCTTTTTTGAAGTCCTCTTGGTGGATCTGTTAGGTGCTTTCACTCATAGCATCTCGTGAGGGACAAATACTGTAAAGGGAGAGGCTTTCTATATAACTTTATTATATATTGAAAATGAATAGCAAGTTGTACATAATAGATTTACAGTTTCACATACAGTCTTTTTTTTTAAAATCTACTATGTTATAGAAATAATTGTATTATTTCATAAGTTAAAAAAAAGGGAGAGGCTCTGGGGTCTTCTCTCTTCTAAGACCATATTGCCCTAAGAAACAGGTTATGAACCTTGGACTCCATGTGTGTTCTTTTCCCTTTTAGATGAAAGGAATGGAATTTCTAACCCTATGAATTTTGAAAGATCAGAAGTGTGAGTCCTGGGAATCTAAGAGTTAGAACAGAGGGTGAATTTTGCAGCTGGTGCCACATTAGATAAACTCATGGGCAAGAAACTTATTTGGCAGTGGTGCTGGAAATGGCCATGAAATTGGTGGAATAAATATTATGTAGGAACTGACCTAAGTTTTGAGCCCAGAGACAGAGGTGTTGTAGGAGAGAGTATGTTTCCAATATGTTGAGGGTAGGAAAAGGAATATTCTAACTATCTTTAAAATATCACTGAAGTAAATATCCCTTTAAAAAGATAATTGATGTTAAGTATTTAAATGGAGCTAGGTGGCATAGAGGACAGAGTGCTGGGCCTGGATTTAGGAAGACCTGAGTTCAGATATAGCTTCAGATACTTTACTAGCAGTGTGACCCTGGGCAAGTCACATAACTCTGTCTCAGTTATCTCATCTGTAAGATTAGCTGGAGAAGGAAATGGCAAACCGCTTCAATATCTGCCAAGAAAGCCCCAAATGGGGTCATGAAAATTTGGACAGAACTGAACAGCAACAAAATTAGATGGAACTGAACAATGTTGGTGCCAGGAACAGTACTGCCTGTAGGTGTTTGAGTCAATGGCAGTAGAGAAAAGAGATACCCACAATCCTTCAGGGTATCCAAGAATCTTGACAGGGATGATGTGGTAGATCTGACTCTAAAAGAGAGAGTACCAGAGTATACCATGCTATGTAATGAAGCACTACATTGTTTCCACATGTCTGAAAGCCTCCTTAGCTATTAGTCAGCTTCCCTCATTTTTAAAACTCTCCAAAGCCCTCATCCCTGACTTGGTAGTTCTCACCTAATAAGTCTCTGATCACTAAAAGGAAGTCAAATCTGAAAGACCGAAAAATTAATCACGGGCTCAAGGAATAGATAATGTAACATAGTTTCCTCCTCACTTCAGAAAGGAAGATCACCAGGGTTAATGTTTTATATATTGTCAGATCTGATCATCTACCAACTCTTCTCACTTAATTGTTTTTGCTACAATATATTATTTGCTACAAATATATTATTTGCTATATATATTTGTTCAAATATATTATTAAAAAATAAAATAGCACATACCTGTAATCCTGTAATTTCTGCTACTGGGAAGGCTGAGGTTGGTTGGTCTCTTGAGCTCAGGAGTTCCGAGTTGTAGTAGGGTTAGAGCTGAGAAGTATACACATTAAGTCTGGTACCAATATGTTGATTACCTGGGACTGGAGGGGAAGAGGGGAGGGAAGTTGTCTAGAGAGGGGAGGACTGAACCAAGTCTGAAATGAAACAGATTAAATCTTCCATGTTGATCTGCTGTAGGTTGAGTCCTGGTGACTGGCCACTGGACTTCAGCCTGAGCTATATAGGGAGACCCAGTCTCAAAACAAAACAAAACAAGTTAAAACTGTAATTTTTCAAGAGGGAAGTGCTTGTTTTGTTTATACTAAACTATTTATTAAAAAAAACCTCTCAATTTTAATGTTAAACTTTAAATGTAAATTTTAGACCTATAGTCTACCACCCCCTACTACACATACACTTTATATCTTCATTCAGGATACAAAATTGGTAAGGAAGGGCTCATTGAACATTCACTATTTATTATAAGGTAAGAGAAGAAGCTATAACAGGTTTATAATACATTTATGTATTTTAAGTGGAAGTATATTTTCCCCCTGTTATCATAATGCAAGTAAAGGAAACCTAATCATTTATTATATGGTATTCTAAGCAGGTGGGTATGTGCTCCTCAACTTTCTGTGGATCACTTGGCTTTGCCACTTAACTAGCTATGTGACTTCAGGCAAATCACAATTTCTTTGAGCCTGAATTACTTCACCAATGCCAAATGAGGCATTTGGACTAGATAATCTCTAAGGTTTTTCCTAGCTCTAAATCTGCGATCCATTAACCTGAATCATGAGCAAATATATTCCGGGTAAGTAACTTGAATATGGTAAAGATTGGAGAGGCAGAAGAGTATAGTTACCTCTTCCACATTAGAGGAGTGAGGGATGCAGCATCCCTGCAATCTGGAAAATCTGAGTAAAATCCACAAAGGTAGATCCTTTACCTTCATTTTCCCTTAGGAAATCATATAAGAATTTGCCTTTTTCTTGCATGATGCCAGAGCCTACTGGAATGCCTTTTTAAAAAATAACAATCCTGCATTTCTGTGTTCCTAAACTTTTTCTGTGTCATCTGTGGGTCTTCTTCCCTTGTCATCTGTGGCTTTTGCAAAACTCCCTCCCAAATTCCCATTTAATTTCATATTCTGACCTGCGATATATTGAAACTGCAGTGGGGAAAGTTGAGATGTGGAAAGGGTAGCTATGCAGTGGAAAGCATGTTGGACCAACTGTCAGGAAGACTTGGCTTAGAATCCCCCTTCTGATTAGGTATGTGACTATGTCCTTTTAATCAATTTGAGTTTCAGTTTCTTCATCTTTAAGATGATGATAAATAATAACTGTCATTATTACTACCTCAAAATGAGATCTCAATGTGTGCCCTTCAATTTTTTGAACTGTAAGATGAGGGGGTTGGCCTGAGTGACCTCTGACATCTCTTCCATTTCTAGATAATGTGTATTAAAAATAGTACCATTATACAAATATCTTCACCTTTCAAAAAGTCAAAATATGAAAAGATTTAATCATATGAACCCAGCAAAGGCAGGGTTCTTAAGATCATAGATGAAGAACTGGAAAGTAACTTAGGGGTCAAGTAGTCTAATCTCATTTTACAGAGGAAGAAACAACTGGCCTAGAGAAGTTGAATGATTTACATGTTTACAAAGTTCTAGGAGGCAGAGCTAAGCTTTGAACACAAGGCTTTAGAATCCAACACACTTCATTGTACTGTATCATCCCTCAGGCATTGGATAAATATTTGTTAATGAAGAGTAGAACTGGATTCTGCAGTCTATAATTTTATGGGCTTTATTCTCTATTGAAATAATCACTTGCTGTCTAGACTCAGACAGGAGATTTAAACTGAGTTCTAGGATCTAAACAACTAATCAGTCAGTCAATCAGCAAGTACTTCACAACAGCTAGTTATAGTGCTAAATAGTAGAACAAATCAGTCTGTGCCATAGGAGCTTATTCAAATGAGGAGAAAATCTTTACACATGAAGGTATACAAGGCCACTTACAAAGCAGACTTGGTAACTCGGATGGGAAGGCACTAGGCACTGAGGAGTTGGGGATACGGGTAAGGTCTCTTGTAGAGAGAGGCATTGGAGCTGATTCTTGAAAGAAATCACGGATATCGAGAAACAGAGGTGGAAAGGAAAAGGATTGCAGGTATGGGGGGGACAAAATGCATGCAAAAGAAAGATGGGGCATCATGTGTAAGGAATAGCAAGTTAGCCAGGATGTAGAGTACCTGGGGAGGGTGGAGGTGGTCTTTGTTGTTGTTGTTCAGTCATTTCAGTCCTGCTTGACTTTGTGACCCCATTTGGGGTTTTCTTGGCAAAGATACTGAAGTGGTTTGTCTTTTCAAACTCATTTATGGATGAGGAAAGTGAGGCAAGCTGGGTTAAATGACTTTCCCAGAGTCACATAGCTAGTAAGTGTCTGAGTCCAGACTTGACTCAGTCCAGATACCAGGTCTGCTGCTCTGTCTACTACTGCACCATCCCACTACTGTGGGAAATTAAAAGAGTAGAGAGGTAAGGAGGGGGCAGATTGAAAAGAACTTTATATATTTTAAAATGTTTTTATTTATGTCTTTATCTTTTTTTATATCACCAGTATACTTCCCTCTCCCTCTCCCAGAGACCCGGTATTTTTTAAAGATACCCCCCTCCCCCCGCAAAAAAAAAAAAGAGGAAAAAATCAGCATAACTTAACAATAATACATTGAAAAAATTGGAAAGCTTGCAATGTATGCAACGTTTGCTTTTGATATTTTTGTGTGTTTTTGTTCTTTCTATTTACATTGTTGTACTCATGCATATTGTTTTCTTAACTGCTTACTTAAGTCTTTATCAGTTCATGTAGATCTTTTCATTTTTCTTTGTATTCATCACATTCATCATTTTTGCAGCAGAATAATATTCCATTACATTAATGTTCCACAATTTATTTAGCTGTTCCCTATTTGAGGTGTTTCTATTAGGTTTCCAATTCTTTGCTATTACAAAAAATTCTGCTATGGATATTTCGGTGTATATGGGACTTTTTTTCTTATTGATGGCTTCCTTGGGATATAAGATTAGTAATAGAATTTCTGAGTCAAAGGATATGGACATTTAATCACTTCATTTGCATAATTACAAATTATTTTCCAAAATGGTTGTGCTGATTCATAGCTCCATCAACAGCCTATCAGTGTGTCTGTCTTCCCATAATCCCTCCAAAATTAACTATTTCTATTTTACAAAATCATCTTTGCCAGTTTTTAGGGTGTGAGGTGAGACTTCTGGGTTGTTTTGATTTGCATTTCCCTTTTTATCAGATTTTTTGTAGCATTGTGGTTGTTAATACTTTTCAATTCTACTTTTGAGCACTATATAAATGCCAGCTATTATTATTTCATGAAGGAAGAAATTAAATCCTACAGCAACTGACTTGCACATGGTTGTGCAGTTTATTTAATGGCAGCACCAGGATTAAAATCCAAGTCATCTGACTGTTAGGCCAGTGTTCTTGGAATTTAGGCTCTAAAACATGGATGGGTCTTTAATATCATTGATGCAAGTACCATGACACTGTTTATAAAGAGGTTACTGTTTAAAAGAAAAAAACAGGCTACATGTATACACATAATCTGCTCTGCCAGAACTTAATACATTTCAAGGAATATTGTCCATCAATGTAACCAGTCACTTTGGAAAACTACATGTTCTGTGACTGTAATTTCTGAAACAAAAATCAGGACACACAGTCCAATGAAGGCTATTCCTTTTGGAAAGCCTTGTTAAAAGTAAAAATTCTTTTCTTGAAATTGATACTATACTGGAAAATCTGGGACAGCTAGTCACCATAGCTACAGAATTATTTCAGTGATGCAGCTACTACTTATAATATTTCCCAAAGTTCTCTTTTAATTACCTTGAGAGCCAGCTTGGGTGTTAGGAAAGAAAATCCATATCATTACTTCCTAGTTATCCCCTGTTTTTGATACCCAAGTGGCTCACCAAGCTTGATTACACACCTAATGCTTCATAATTTTCTCTTGTTGACTTTTGGCTATTTCTTAATTTCCATCCCATTTGCAAAAGATGAAGGTTTGTCACCTCTGACATATAGATGCACACACAGAGATGTACATATACTGTACATCTAAAGGCCTGTCCCCCAAAAGGAGTTCTAGAAGTGTTTTGAGCTCTAGGAGATTTATTGAAATGCAGGAGAAGCAGTACTGATTTTGGAGTCAGGGAAATTCCAGTGCTGTCTCTTTCCTTCTGTGTCAACAAATCAACAAGCCAACATTTTTTTAAGCATTTGTCTATTTGACTGTGTGATCTTGGGTATGTTTTACTTGACCTTTCTAGGCCTCATTATTTTTTTTCATGAAATTAGTGGGTTTGACTAGATGATTTCAAAGATTCCGTCCAGCCCTGAGTACATGAGAAAAATGTTTAGCCTTTCAAGGTAATACTTGTTAAAGGAGCACTAAAACAAACATTTGTTTGGTCAGATATACTCCAGCATGTCTGTTCTTAAAGTGTGGCCCTGGGGCCCCTGAGGATTCCTAAGCCCTTTTCATGGGTCTGCAAGGTCAAAATTATTTTCATAATAATACTAAGACATTTTAATTTCTAATATAAAGCATATATATCTTTATGGAGGTCTTCAATAATTTTTGAAAGTGTAAAAGGGTCCTGAGAACAGAAAGTTTGAGAACAATTGCTCTGACATGTTAGTATAAAAGCCAAGTCCATTCCTTTTTGGTTCTACCCCACGTATTTGATATGACATCCTGTCTATAGTAGCATCTTCATAAACTGTGCTTGATTATTGATTTCTGGTAATTACTGTAATATTAATCATGGAGCCTCTTAAAGCAGCAGCACAGTTGTATTTCTATTTGGAGCAAGAAATAAAGAACACCAGTTGAAACTCTTAGAAGAATTATAGAATCATAAATGGTTAGAGCTAGAGGGGTCTTAGATACCAAGAAAATAAGGTCTAAAGAGAAGAAATATGTTACACAAACGACTTAGTGAGAGAGCCAGCATTTGATCTGTCTCCTAACTCCCAAACCAGTATTTTTTTCTACTGAACTACCCTGCTTTTGAGTGGACTTGAGGTTAATGCTTTTATGCTGGAAGATATTACTATGGAATTCTCCATAGGTTTTAGATGTCATTGGAAGCACAACAGTTTTTGGGACCACTGCTCCCTTAATCCTGCCTTGAAAGCATTTGTTTAGTACTTCCTAAGAGGAGAAGACTATTATCTATCCAACTGTCTATATCAGTTCTTATAGCACCTGGGTTTTCTACTAAACTCTTTCAATTTAATTAAAATCTAAATAAATACTTCCACTGATTAGCCTGGGCCCTAACTAGATATCACTGTTCTGATTGTTTGCCTCCAGATTAATACTCAGTGAAAGATGATTCATTCTCTGGCATTTGTGATGACCACACACACAGAGAATTTCCATGTAGGGATTTATGTATGTAGAAAGTTTACACACAGACATGAGTGGTTGTTGAGAGAGAAAATCTCATTGTTATGCTAAGTGCCAACCTGATAAACTCTATCTGAATACATTTATACACAGAGATTTAAAATTATGGAGAAAAAGAAACTTCTTTTAGTGACTTCATGGGCTACAACTTGGGGCTGTAATCACTTGTAACACCATGTGAGTACAGTAGTCTTCTAACTTTTCTCCCTATCTCTAGTTTTTCCCCATCGCAATCCATTGTCCATGTAGGCGCTGAATTAGTATTCCTAAAGGTCTGGTGTTTTCATCAGAAGCTTTAGGAACTCCCTGTTTCCTCCTGGATAAAATGAATACTGCCCTTTTTGGCATTTCAAATCCTTCATGATTTGGCTCTAGCCTATCTTTTTCAGACGGATTTCATGCTCCTCCCCCTTATGAACTCAATGTTCCAGGCAAAACCGACTTTCTTGATATTTCCCAGGCAAAGCATTCCATTCCATGCTGGTACCATGGCTTTGGTATCCTAAATTTTTTTTTCTTCCTGAGCTAGCTCTCTTCAAAGCTCAGTACAAGTGCTTTTTCTGTCCAGAGCTCTTTCCATTTTCCCAAATTTTTAGTATTTCTCACCCTTCTCCATACCCAGTACTTTTTATTTACCTTGTATGTCCTTATCTTTTTAGTGTGTGGGTTTCCCCCAGTAGAATATAAGTTCTTTGGGGTCAGGAGAAGCCATTTAATTTTTATCTTCCTATCACCAATGCCTGGCAAATAGTAAAAACAGAATAAATGTGTTATACTGAATTGAATAGATTCACTTTTCTTTACTCTTTTCGTTAATAGAATTTGAGAGACAGTGTGCCAAGGCACAAAGCTAGGTCCTTTCTTAAGAAAGACAGCTGTTATATCCGAGGTTTACCATAAACTATTTAAGCATGAATTCTCTGTGAATCCAGATCAATAGGGAAAAGAAGAGCAAATTCATGTTTATCACCTTCTTAATCTGTCTTAGAGTCTACAATCAAGTCTTCCTCTTAGAATTGTCAAACTTCCTCAATTAATGGAGGAAAAGTGTGATGGGCAACTGAAACATACTGTTAAAGTATGATGTGGTCATTGAAGCCATACTATTAATCCCAAACTTGATTTATCTATTAGTTTCAGTCCCTTTTCTTCTTCCAATGGTTGACAAAGTCTATTAACTAATTTGCATTCTATCTCTTCTTCCTTCTTTATATACCTTTTGGTAGAGAGTTTGCCAATTGCTTTAAATAAGTATGATTATCCTGGAGTTGATTTAATTTTAAGTGTAGGTGGTGATGGTTGGTTTAGGATGAACTCATGCCACTAATGGCTGAGGCCAGTGGGAGAACTTACTCAGATATCTAACCAGAGTGAGGTGATAACAGTTTATTTATACACTTACATGCTGGCAGTGGTGATTATGTAATACTGTGGAAAGAACACTGCTACAAAGTAAGATGTGTCCTTGGGCAAGTCATTTAACTTTTCTGGACCTCCATTTCCTCATCTGTAAAATGATAGAGTGATACTAGATGTCCTCTGGGATCTGCTTCAGTTTGAGATTATGACACAATAGCTTTGCAAACATAAGGAGTAACGATAAACCCTCAGGTGCTCCTAAGTACCATAATGTGTAGGAACATGAAATTAATAGACCACTGGAGTTCTTCTTAAATAATCCAAGTTACTAGATTGACACTAAAATGTCTTTCTCATGAATGGTATATGTAGTAAATGGGAAAGAGTTAATAAGAGCCATTTTCTTCTGAAAAGTATACAGGGAACTACTGCCAACTAAAATGTCTTCCTTCATACTGGGTCTCCTATATTAACTTTACCCTCTCCATTTCTCCTGCTATGGCCTTAATCTAGGACCCAGTTCTCTTTTACCTTCTTGTTGGACATCTTGCTAGAGGTGTTAATCATGCCTGTTAATTCCGAATTAACAAAGTTGACTCTTCTGCCCATCAATTTGAGTATACCACCTCCTCTTCAGGCAGTGAACACTATTCAATAGTGTTCGCAATGATACTGTTAATGTAGCACAGTGGAAACAAAGCTGGATTTGGAGTTGGGGGAGAGGTTGGGTTCATTTGGCTCTCCCATTTACTTCCTGTGTTACCTTGGGCAAACTGGGCTTGGACTTGAAGAACTAAAGCTGTGAACTCTGTTCGAGCTTTAAATTCGTGATCCAATACCAGGATGCTATGTCCCTGCTTTGGAATCTTTCTCCAGTGACCCACACTCTCCTTCTATGCTTAAGATTTTTTTTCCCTGGAATCACTATAGATTTATGTGATTGAGTTCCTACTTGAAGCCAACTTATTCCTCTCTCTGAGCCTTTTAAGTCAATTCCTCTCAAACATTTGCTGAGTACTCGGTATAGGCAAGGTTCTATTCTGGGTGCCAGTGGGTCTCTAAAGACTTAATTCCTGCATTCAAA
Organism: Pseudochirops corinnae; assembly: GCA_028646515.1. Taxonomy (NCBI): domain Eukaryota; kingdom Metazoa; phylum Chordata; class Mammalia; order Diprotodontia; family Pseudocheiridae; genus Pseudochirops; species Pseudochirops corinnae. The sequence goes on along the minus strand of CM053586.1, from coordinate 83,435,397 downwards.
GACTTTACCTAATCTAACTTACATTGAATAAAGGGGGAAAACAAGCAGACAAACAACTATGATACAAAGTTGAGTGCATCAGTATAAAAATTAGGGATAACCTTGTCCTTCATTGCTGGCACTCTAACAGATTTGTCTTCTCTTATGTTTGCTTTCCAGAGATAATAGGCTTTCAGAAACATATTTAGAATAGGAAAGGATCTTCAAAAACATCTAGAATAAACCCCTTATTTTATGGATAAGAAAAATGAGACCCAGGGAATATAAGTGGTTGACTGAATGGTCACATAGGTTTGTGAGGGTCAGTGGTGGGACTTGAATTCAGACCTTTCTGCCTCCTTTGTCTAAGGCATGAATCTTTGGGTTAAGTGTAGGCAATTTAGGTTAAGTGGAATAGCTAGGTAGTGCAGCAGATGGAAAACCAGGCCTTGAGTCAGGAAGACTTATCTTCTAGAGTTCAAATCTGGTCTCAGACACTTGCTAGCTACATAAACTTATTTCCCTCAGTTCCCTCATCTTTATAATGAGCTAGAAAAGGAAATGGTAAACCACTCCAGTATCTTTGTAAAGAAAATCCCATGGGGTCATGCAGAGTTGGGCATGACTGAAAAATGACTCAACAACAAGGCAATTAAGGGTTTCTGCACAATATTTATTGATAGCTCAAGCAATAATGAAAGCACAGATTAGTTTCAGTAAGATTTTTGTGGCATCAAGAAAACAATAGTTTGATTTAAAAATTAATCACTGGAATTCTGTAATTAATACAAACCAGACTTCATTGACAGAGCTGAATGATTGTCTCCACAAGTTTCTTAGGAGTTGCTTCTTCCTGTGGAGTCTAGGCAAACTAAATACAGTCAAAGTTTCATGACCAGAAAAAGATGAAGTATCTTCTTGCATTCTCTTCTTTGTGATGCAGGTAGCAGCTCTGATTCCTTCTTTTTACTGAACTCAAATTTTGGTGCTATTAATACATGAATTAATGGTGTATTGGAGACCTAGAAGTGCCCTAGGTGTAAGTTCTGCCTCTGACATATACTGGTTGTATGATCTTGGTTAAATAACTTGTCAATAACTTGTCAGCGCCCTAAGCAATTCCCTAAGGCTGTGAGTTGCAGATATAGAGTCTATCTGTATTGATAGAATTTCCTTACCAGAAGTTCTGTAGACCAATGAAATCACAGTTTTGATTCAAAATAAAATGTACAAATAATGATGCATATGTGCTAATGAAGCAGCTAGGTGTCAGAGTGCATAGAGCATTGATTGGTTCTGGAGTCAGGAAAACCTGAATTTAAATCTAACCATAGAATCTTACTGTCTTCATGACCCTAAGTCACTTGCCTTTTGTTTGCCTCAGTTTCCTTAATTGTAAAATGGGGATAATAACAGCATCTAACTCTTTTCACAGGATTGTTGTGAGCACCAAATGAGATAAATATATGTAAAGTGCTTTGCACAGTGCCTGGTACTATATGATCTTCTCCCTTTCTTCTCCTCTTTCCTGTAGTGCACCAAAGTTACAACTATAGCAAAACTAAGATGGGTACATTCCATTTAGGGGAATTTCATAACTTGTAGCTATGTAACCAGTAAATCCAGAAGTTTCTACTACATTTGTGTGGCAGAAAATCAGTGGATACTTTGAGATTCACAACAGAATCAGCTATTGTCACAAATTGTGCCTAAGGTAAAGATAACATTAAGTTTCCTTTATTATTATCAGATAATATATGAATATAGTGATAGTACTATGAGTCTTCAAAAGAAAAATATTAAAAACAACAACAACAACAACACTAGATCTTCTCATGAGAACCAAATGCCAGAAGACAACATAGATCAGGGAGACATTTAGAAGGTTTTTGTTTCCATTTTTGAAATATAAAAATCTTTAAGATTTGGCTTCCCCTACTCTATCCCTCCAACTTGTGTGTTGATTCCTTTTCCTCCTATGTATTTATCACATTCTAACCTGTATTAGGATTATTTGGATACATGCCTGATCCTTCTACTAACCTGTTTGCTTTTCAAAGGCCCAAACTATGTTGTTTTCTATCATCGTATCTATAGTATCAGGGCACTTAGGTGGCACAGTGGATAGAGCACTGGGCCTAGAGTCAGTAATACTCATCTTCCTGAGTTCACATCTTTTATCAGACACTTATTATCTGTGTGATCTTGGGCAAGCCACTTACCCTGTTTGCCTCAGTTCCCTCATCTGTAAAATGAGCTAGAGAAGGAAATGCACTAAAGTATCTTTGCCAAGAAAACCTCAAAGGGGTCACAAAAAGACATGACTGAAAAACAACTTAACAACAACAAAAATCTGCGGTATTCTTCATGTCTAGTATTGTTCACCATACAAAATAGGTGCTTAATGAATGTTTACTATGGAATTAAATATCCGGTATAAGAGAATGATCTGTTGGCAGGCAAGGGTGAGATGTGGCTTATACCCTAATTATGAAAAAAGCTATGTAGAGATTAGATCTATGGAGAGTTTTCAAATTGGGGAGTCAATACTCAAGTTGCTTTTTTATTTTTTTATTTTTTATTTTTTTACTTTTCTGCTTGGATTGAACAATTAGAAATCATTGGGTTGAATCTTCTATGTTGAATCTGTAAAAGTACAATATGTGCTCGATGATAAGGAACACCTTTTCCATTTGCAAGAAGATCCCCTCTAGAGATGCCTGCTGATTGCAAAGCCCTCAGATGTTTCTGTAATAAGGATTTATGCGCCAAGGGAGATTGGCTCCTGAAAAGAATTCTGGCTCTGGCACTACCTAGCTGTGTGACTCTGGGCAAGTCTTGTAACCTCTCCTGGCTTCATTTTCCTGATCTGCAAAATGAAGGGATTGAACTAGTTGACCTCAAAGGTGCCCTCTTGCTCAAAATCCTATGATCCTCTAAGTCAGTGCTTCTGAGAGATCCCCTTTTCAATACTCTATCTTTTTTTTTGCGTTCATAAGTGAACCTCTATTAGATTTTAATATCTCTTCAACACCTTTCTTAAGATTTTGTAGTTTGTGACTATCTCAAATAGCTCTGGTTAGTTTTTTTTTCTTTTAACAGAGGAGAGAATGGCTCCTTTTCATAGCTCTGGGGCACCATGGGTAGTCTCTACTAAAAATTGACATGAAGACAACAGAAGACCAGTGACAAGCTAAAAGCAAAAACGAAAGAAGAACAAGTAGTAACTGGGCCAGAACCAGCCAGAAAACACCAAGATTGGTTGTATCCTCAACATGCAAATCCAAAGTGGTGAGACAATCATAGTTAAGGAAGGACACAAGTCTTGAGGCTCAGAGGATCATACCTGCAAAATTAGTATAACTGTTATGTGATAAAGCATCATATAACAAACTGATCTGAATCAAGGCATTGGTAAAAATTTCATGGAACTCATCCAATGCTTCCACACTTCTAGTAGTAGGAATCCTACTATACTCTGCCTCTGGGACAGAAGAAAGGGATAATACTGACTCCTGAAAAGGAGGATATTTTAAATTATTGATTTCTAATTATAATATTACTGGTAATATTAAATTGGAAGCAGTCAACGAAAATCCATGAGAAATATGAAGAGCCAAAGAATACCAGCATCAGCTCCATCACAGAGGAACAGTTCCAGCAGGGCAAGCTGCCCATGTGTATCTTACTGAAGTTGGGCCAGTGTGGCCGAGCAGATGACTATATCCAGTAAGGAACGTAAGTTCTAACTAAAGAAGATCTATGCTTGAAAGGGAAAATAAACACTTACCATGAAATCCACTGATGGAATAAATCCAAACATGGTTTGAGAAAAAAAGCAAAAAAGCCAACTCACCCCCTCAGAACTTCTTTAAATTTCAATATTATGGAGTAAGATGCAGGCTTGTGAATGAGTAACTGGCACAGGATGAATATGTGAAAGTAAGAACCATAAATCCAATAACCTGGATTATTTCCTGTGTTGTCCAATTTTACTTTTGAAAACTTTGAGGACAGTTGTAGTGTCCATGTAGCTTCCATTAGATCGTGACCTCCTTGAGGGTAGGGACTACTTTTGCCTTTCTTTATATTTCTGGCATTATCAGAGTGGTATAAAGTAGATATTTAATATGCTTGTTAACTTGATTTTTCTATGACACATGCCCAAAAATATGTCTATAAAGGGCTCCTAATACCAAAGATGATAATATTTTGAAATAACAATTATAGCATAGTAACAATTATAATTTTCCTGTAGCCATGGAAGACAATGCCCTTACTTCCTTTGAAAATATGTTGTCAAATCATTTATTTAAAAACAAAATAAAAATCTTTCTTCAGTAAGAATTATGAACAGTGAAATATATTAGTACATTTCTTGCTAATTTGCATTTAGTTGGATATTGTTCTCTATGTCTTTTTACTTTAAAACACAGAAGTTCCGACAACTGCATTGTAGCCAGTATAGACTTTTTATACAAATTAAGAGTTAACTACAAAGTCTAACCCAATTTATTAAAAAGGAACATTTAGAAAACTCTACTGATACATTACTTTCTAAAAGGAGGCACCAGGGTTTCACTCTTTGATTCAGCTCTAGTGAAACATGTTAGAAAGGGAAAAAGAAAAGGCATTGTTAGAGAGGTCTTGATGATGTAGTTCCAAATACTTCATGTCTGTGTGTGTGTGTGTGTGTTAGATTTTTTGTCTTTCATTCCTACATGCTCCAGTGTCATATAAGGAATGCTTTTCATACAGTGTAGCTCAGGAATATAGCTCAATATAGCTCCCTGAAAGTTGCACCCTGGTTCCAGGTATTCTCTGGGTCAATACCTGTATTCAAATTCATAGCTCTGAGCCCCCATTTCCAAAGAATCTCACTAAACTATGAGAGATGGCATATACATTAAAAGCAAACAATAATAATAATTAAGACAGGATAGGAAGGTACATATAAAGAAAAAGTTCTCTATAGACAGAAGGGATATAGTTTCCCACTGATTTACATTGATTTTCCACAGATTCTCATAGTGAAAAAGGGTATACTTCCTGAACAACTCTCACTCCTGTGATTACATCCTACCTGTAGCTCTTCTCAGGAGTCTGTTAACTCAATCTCTTTGCAACCCACTGTGGTTTACTACTACTTGGTGGGCCTCCCTTATTAAACCTCAAAATAATTTATTTCTTCCACCTCTTAACAGAGTCATCATCTATTTCTGGGTTTCTTCTCCATTGAGATGCTATGTGAATCTATTTGCTCCTGCCACATCTGCTGTAGGACTTCTTCAGCTGCTAGGGCTTCTTTTACAAGAGAGGGTGTTATTCTTTTGAGAGATTTCCCATCTTTATGGCTATTTTAGATTTTTGTTAGATTAGATTAGATTTGTTAGATTCATAACCTGCATTTAGTCAACATAGAAAGGAACCCTTAGAGCAAATCCTTTTTCTTCTTCCTTCTCTCTCTCCCTCCTTCTTCCCCCCCCCACTTCCTACCTCCTTTGTCCTTCCTTCTTCCTTCCTTCCTTCCTTCCTTCCTTCCTTCCTTCCTTTCTTTCTTCCTTCCTTCCTTCCTTCCTTCCTTCCTTCCTTCCTTCCTTCCTTCCTTCCTTCCTTCTTTCCATCCACCCATCCATCTCATTTCTCTTCAGGAAAATCTCCTTCAGGTCTGCTTGCTATTTAATTTGGGGTGAATAAATTTCTCTCAGCTCTCATGATGCCCTTGGCAACTAGCACCAAGGTCATGCTAATTTCCCTAGAGATTAATTTAGCAACACTAGAGGGGAAGGAAGGAGATGATTACCTTTGCGTTGCATTCTTGCAGCTACATTTATATTTCTATCTTCCTTTACAGCAGTGAACAAAATTAACCTGAAGTAGTCGTCAATAATAGTCAACAAACATTTATTAAGTGCTTACTGTGTGCCAGGCACTGTGTTAAGCTCAGAGGATAAAAAGAGACAAAAGGTAGTCCCTCTCCTTAAGGAACTCACAGTAATATTGGGTTGGTATTATATTCTGTATTCTCACTTGTTATTAATATTATTTTTCCATTCAAATTCTCCAATAACTCATCTCTGAATTGAGGTAACCTTAGAATCTGTGCCAGTGGTGAAGTACAAACTTTAGTAAGCCCTACCAAGCTGAAAAAGAATTTACAAATGGGCCTGGTAAGGAATGGTGCACCTGCTGTCCAAAAGCTGGTCTCGGTAATGATTTCCTTCTGGATAGAGAAACTTAATGAAAAAGTTTCCACTAAGTCAGAGAAGGGTTGTGATCTGGATTTGATGGAAGGTGTAATCATTTCATTCCACTGAAATCAGACACCCTTAAAGCATTGAAATAAATATTAACATTCTTGCTTAATCACATGCTAATTTCTTTTATACCTTGCTTAATTTTTTTTCAGACTCACTGTGAATTTTGCATGATTACCTTTCTGGAAGGGACTGTGAAAAAGTTTTTTTTAACTATCAGCCAGGAGGCTAGGATCAGAAAAATAGCTTTTATTAGCTTAAAGGGGCTTGATCAAGAGAGCTGCTTAATCAATTTGATGAGCTTCCTGGAGGTATGTGTTTGGAACCTTTGATTGTTCATATACCTCTGCATAGAGAATAAAGATATGCTCAGTGGCACCTTGTTAAGAGAATAAAAGACAATTCTTGGTTAAGATCCAGTGAGTGGGCTGCCCCAAGATGATGTGCTTAATCTAGAGCTGTCCCTTGGAGCTTCCTAGAGAAGACATTTCACTGACTGGGGCTGATCCCAACCTGACTCTTGGGAGCCTGAACTCTGTTGGAAGGATCCTTCCTTTGTGCTTGCCTGTAAAAATCACCTGATAAATGCCCTTGATTCATTTATATAGTGTTTTATACATTCTTAGTGTTTAATTCATGCTTGTTGAATTGAATTTGCTTAATTTACAGTTTACAAAGTATATTCAACTTTTTTTTTCTTTTTGTTTGTTGTTGTTTTTTGAACAGTTGAAGAAATGGAGGCTTAGAGAGCACAACTGGTAAGTCATAGTCAGTACTAAAACTTGTCTTCTGACTCCACATTCGGAACTTTTTCCCACAGTGCACAGTAATGCCTTATTATTGTTTTTTTTTTTTTTTCCCATATCAGAGCATCATCAATGTTTCATTTTTGTTGCCCATTTGTTTTCATTCCCACTATCCATGAACCACATCTTTTTACAAAAACATTGTTTCTAGCCCTCGCACGTGGTTGGATATTGGGCCTGAAAATGACCATGGTGAGAGATAGGAATGTAAACTTAGAAGAAAAGTTTTGGGGTTTGAGGTGTTCATCTTTGTTCAGAAAGAACTCAATGTTCTCTTGTTTCTCTTTAGAATCTCCCCCTGCAACAATAAACTCCTTTTGGACTTTATGGGGGAAAGTCTGTAAATGGGAAGGCCTTGGTTTGTACTTTTTGTTTACAAATCCCTAGAAGTATTGTAACATGGTTGTTTTTCAAGGTGAGATTTTGGGTGGATTGCAATCAACCAATTTTAAAATAGTTTATTTTAGTGCTTTGTCAAATGTTCTTTCTCCTGGCTACATCATAAAAAAAGTTTTCTTGAAAATAGAATTTAAAAATTATTTTTGTTTATACATATGTAATTATTTGTGTATATATTTTTGTTTATATGTTTTTAATTATGCCATTTATGTATTATTTTTGTTTATATATTTTATATTGTGTATGTAAATATATCTATGTTTGTCTGTCTCTATCTTTAGTGAAGCAGAGCATGTGGCATAAGGGGCAGAGTTGGTCCTGGAGTCAGAAATCCATCAATAAGCATTTATTAGGCACTTACTATGTTCCAGACACATTTTAGGGGCTGAGGATACGTATGGTGTATACACACACACGTATATCAGGGGAAACTAGGTAGTGCAGTGAATAGAACACCAGACCTAGAAGCAGGAGGATGTCAAATTTGGCCTCAGACGCTTAGCAGTTGTGTGACCCTGGGCAAGTCACTTAACTTAGCTTCAATTTCCTCAAATGTAAAATGAGCTAGAGAAAGAAATGGCAAACCACTCCAGTATCTTTGCCAAGAAACCCCAAATGGGATCTTGAAAAGCGGGACGTCACTGAAAAATGACTGAACAACAACCACCACAGCAGTGAGATTCTACTTTGGAATAGTAGCTGGTAAGTAAGACTGCCTTTCCCCACCCACGCATTCAACTTTTCATTATTTGGTGGAGTGAGTAGCAAACAAACAAACAAACAAACAGGAATAAATGGATTGAAAGGATAATTTCACTATCTTTCCCCCAATACTCTTCCATTTCCTAGGAGGGTACCACTATCCTAGCAGTGTCTCAGGTTCTTAACATTTTCCTTATCCTTCACTCCTCATGCAGTTGACAACACTTCAAAGCTACCAGTGATCTCTTAATTTCTAAATCCGATGGCCTTTTCTTGATCTTCATTCTTTTTTAATCTTTCTAAATCATTTGACACAGTCATCATTTATTTTCTTAACTCTCTTATCTCCAGTATTCTCTTAACTCTCCTACTTAACTGATGAATCCTTCTCAATCTTCTTTGCTGGATTATCTATGTTATCCACAAAAACATTAATACTCTTCCCACTCCCCTCACCCCAAGGCTCTGTCCTGGGCTATCTTCTCTCTTCTCTCTCCATTATCTGACTTGGTGATCTCATCTCCAAAGAGTTTAATTATGATCTCCATGCAGATAATATTCAGAGCTATAGATCCAGCCAAGATCTCTCTCCTGAGCTCCAGTTCCACATATCAAATTGCTTATTGGACATTTCGAACTGGATATCCCCTAGGTACCTCAAACTCATCACATCTAAAGTAAAACTCATTAACTTCCATCATCACCACTCCCAAAAAATTCCTCTTCTGACCTCCTCTATTTCTGTTGAGCATACCAACATCCTTCAAGTTAGCTAGGTTCTCAGTTTTGGCATTTGTGATTTCTCACTTTCCCTCACCCCACATCAGCTAATTTGAGCTAATTTGAGAAATCTTTTCATTTCTACCTCCATAATATTTCTCCATCATTCCCTTCCCTCTACTCAGACAATCATTTCCTTAATTCAGGGCCTCCTCACTTCTCATCAGACTATTGCAAAAGTCTCCTGTTTGTTCTCCCTGTCTCAAGTATCAACCCAATCCAATAAATCTTCCACTCAACCACCAAAGTGATTTCCCTGAAGCACAAATTTGACTATCACTTCCCTATTGCATAAACTCTAAGGTCTCCCCATTAACTTTAGGATAAAATATTTTATCTTTATCTCATCCTTTTAAAAATGTCTTGTTTGTGTGTTTTAAAATCATGGATGTATAGGTATTTGTATAGATGTACATGTATATAGTTTATGTAAAAGTAAATAGACACATATTAGGAACCTATGCACACTTTTTTTTTATTTTACTTTTGGGGACATACAATCTTAAAATTTTGGAGACTACTCCTGTAAGTGATGGGTATTAAGGGTAATCTAAGATAATGACTATGTGAATAGAGAGGGAATTGGATATGAGAGATGTTGGCAAGATTTGGCAATGAATTGGATATATAGATTGAGATAAAGTGAGAAGTCAAGGATAATACCACGGTTAAAAAAGCTGGGAACCAGAAGAATAATTTTGCCTTGAATTGGGAAATTTGGAAGATGGTGGATTTGAGAAGAAAGATAACAGGTTCAATCAGGTGTGATCTAATCCCTGCTACTGGGAAAGGCTGAGGGTGGTGAATTGGTTGAGTTTGAGAGTTCTGATCTTCAGTAGGGTTAACTGGTCCAGGTTAGAAAAACAGAGTAGGTTAAAATTTTCCATATTGATTAGTGGGTGGATCAGATTGTGAGTGGCCTCTGTACTTCTACCTTGGTTGAAAGAGACCCAGTACTTAAAAAAAAAAAATCCATGTTGGAAGTGTGAGTTTGAGATGTCTACAGAATATAACATTGAGCAGTTGGTAATGTGGTACTGAAGTTCGGGGGAGAAACTGGAACTGGGTTTACAGATCTGTGAGTTATCTACATGGACATGATAATTAAAACTGTGGGAACTAATAAGGTCACCAAGAGACAGTGCTGAGAAGACCTTGTTCAAATCTAACATCTCACCCATAGTGACTGTGTGACCTTGGGTAAGTCACAATCTCTTAGTGCCTCCATCCATCTTCCCAAAACTATACATTATGGATGAGTTGCTGACTTCCTCAGTGGTGGAAGTTTCTACACCTTGGGAGTTCCTTACACAAATGAAAACATGAAGTTGGACTAATAAACAAACGAACAAGTAAGTAAAAAACAAACAAATAAATGTATGCATAGAAAACATTTTCCTTCCTCCTCCTACCCCTGAAACAAGTTTTGAGATTCACTTATTCATTCAATAAGTATTTTAAAAATATCTACTATGTGTCAGGTGCAATGCTACTAGATTCTAGGGATGCAAGTACAATAAAATGAAACAATGATGCCAAGAGTTTACATTCTATTGAAGGTAGAGGTGAATAGCAGGTCCTCAGGAGATGTGGTGTGGCACCAAATAACATTGTCATCCAGAAACCAGGGATCTTGAACAGCTAGCTGTTGCTTGCATTTCAAAGCAGCATTATATTCAGTTTGAGCTAGGGGTCTAAGTATCTTTGCTCTAAGGACACAAGGAAAAGTAAATCATGTCCAAGTATATGCCAATACTATTATTCCCAAATGGAGAGCATTCCTCCACCTCTGCCACTGTCTCAGGACCATATGCCTGACTAATCTACCTTGATGTAGTTTCTTAGTGGATGGCTTCTGTTTTTGATCCTTGGCACAATTCTTTCTGATAATTTCTCTCTATCTGCCTACTATCCTGGCCTTAGTTCCTATTAAGTCAGAGGCTCCAATTCATTCCAGTTTCAAATGGTTCCCTCCTCCCCCAACCTGACCACTCACCAATCCCATTCTGTTGTATGGAGAACATCTTAGGAGTGGGGGAAGAGACATTTTTTAATCTAATTAAATTTTTCTTAGAGAGAATGATTGCTAAAATGTAGACTAAGTGGAAAAGTAGGAATATCATGTGTTTTCACTCTGAATTTGAATCTTAAAAGAGCTAGAGAATGCTGGGACAGTTTGCTTCAGCTCCCTTTTCAATTCTCTTATTTTTTCCCCTCTTTCTCTTCCATGTTTAATTTCTTACTCCATCTTGAGGCTGGGATTCTAAACTTGGATAGGAGGAAGCCATCTGAAGCTAGAAAAATGCAAATACCAAAGGATTCTCAGAAACTTGACAAAAATAACTATTGGCCAAAATGTGTTACTTTAATTGTTATAAAAGGCTATCATGTCAGAAGATACATACATTGCAAATATGGCCCCATAAGGCTCCAGGACAGATTTAGATAATTACCGTTCATTGAGTCTCATCTTTGTACCAAGGAAACTGATGGAATAGCTCATCACTATATAGCACTTGTTTCAAGACAATCCTTGGAGATAGATAGGACAAGAATTATTATCCTTATTTTATAGATTAAGAAAATAAGGCTCAGGAAGGTAAAATGTGTTGTCTGAAGTAGTACAGATAATAACCATCAAATCAGAACTCAAGTCTTTTAGTTCTAAGTTCAGTGATCCTTTCACTGTCACATTGCCTTTTGGAATCTGTAAGCTAAGATTACCACAAGTTTAGATAAAAATACCCTTTGGAAGAAAGAAAACATGGGTTATGCTAGAGAAAGTCATGACTGCTTAATTTCCTTGGAGGGAGAATAGGTATTTAGATAAAAACAAACAAGACTAATACACTAAAACTGTCAGAAAACTTTTAAAAAAAATTAGAAGGCCATGTTAGTGGAGAATCATTTGGTCCCTGGCAGGAACTAGTTTAAAAGTCTGGATAAACAGATGTTTTTTCTGGATAGAAAAGAATAAAGAATGGAATTTCTTAGCAATCAATAAACTTCAATAAACTTATTTAATATGTGTAATGCATTGTGTATTTTGGGGGGGCATGGTATCTGGGATTTATTCTATAGAAACTTAGTTTTGGCTGGCCCTCAGTAGTCAGCAATGTAGTCAATGCCATGGAGACCCTCACATAGAGCTGTGAACTCTTTCATTATCTCCTTCACTTGTTGCCCATTCACCTTCTCTCTGAGGATCTGTTGGCTGAAGATTTCCTTATGTTCAAAGCTAAGCCAGGGTGAGGGGAAACTCAGTTGTATCACCACATTGATCCACACACTGAGGCAGCTAAAGCAATGTTTGTTAGGGGGGTATTTTATATATTTTTGAAAAATATGACATAATTTTCTACCTTCAAGGAATTTCTATTCTATTGGGATTGATGCCAGGACTGGTGTCATTTGAAAGGTTTTCTAAGTGATCTGAAGGAGAGTACAAAAGAAAGAAAAAACCCAGATTTGCTGATGACAATTACCTCTTCATTGTCAAGTTAATGGGGATTGATTATAGAAGTAATCTTTATGAATAGGAAAAAAAAATGATGATGAATATTTTGATGGACAAATCCAAAGTGACGCAGCTAGTGATGAATATAGCTTCCTTAGCTGAAGAATGCCAAGTTGTTATGAGTCATGGCTGAGAAAAGTAACTCAGGGATCATTGCAGAATTTTGAGTAGGACACTGGGCTAATGTGCTGCTGTGGCCAAGAATAAAGCAATACGCCATTCAATTGTCATGTCAAACTATGGCACACATACATGGGATACTGCGTATGATTCTGATTACTCAAACTGGAAATGAACTGAGTGAAATTAGAGAAGGCTCAGAAAAAGCAACCAAAACGATCAGCAGAATGGGGGACTGCCAGAGGAAGATAGATTTAAAAGATAAAGATAGATTTAATAAAAGAAGCTACACTATGTGTCAGCAACTTTATTCAATATTGTTTTAAGCCATTTAAAATACTTAGATGGTATAAAATACTGGAGTGTATATCTGCCAGAACATACAAAGGAACTATATGAATGTAAGCATAAAACTCTTTTTATACGAATAAACTCAAATCTAAATAATTGAAACAATATTTATTGTTCATGGGTAGGTAAAGCCAATATAATTTTGAAATGACAATTTTACCTAACCTATTTATTCAATGTCATCCCATTTAAATTGCTAAATA
>CM053586.1:83395637-83422183 GCA_028646515.1 Pseudochirops corinnae | reverse complement strand
AGGGACTTTCATAGATAATCTCTCAGATAGGATGTGATTGGGTTGCAATATTGCTGTGGGGTAGGAAATGATGCATTGGTTGATTTAGAAAAACATGGAAAAACTTGGATGTATGAAGGAAGATGCCATCCACTTTTAGAAAAAGAGATGATAGGAGGAAATGAACATAGTATGGTCTTACATTTACAAGTATGAGTGTATATGTGTATGTTTATAGATATCTGTGTATATGTATATGTATATATGTATGTGTGTATGTATATATATGTATATATAGGCATATATATATGTATATATATATATATATATGATTAATTATAGCCTTATTTAGGGTGGTGGAGGGATGAGAAAAAATAAAGTAAAAAGTGCAAAACAGAGAATAAAAGAACACCAACAAGGAAGCAAAGAAGAGCTGGGAAGCTTTGAAAACAATGTGTAGTATTTATTATATATATTTTTTCTTGAAATTAAAATTTATTGTTTTTATATCCTCTCTTATGGTCTGCTGTATACGTAGCTATTTTTTTCTTTTTTCTCATTTTGTATTTAAGTTTAAAATAAAAATAAATTTACAAAAAATAAAATAAAAATTAAAAAAAATAAGAGAAGGACTCTTCATTAAAGAAAGAAAAAACCTGAGACGTTATCAAAAAGTATATTATCAAAAGATGTAGATAATTTGAACATAGGTTTGTTTACCAAATCCTCAAATAATTGAAAGGTTGATACTGGAGTGAGGTAAATTCAGAACAAATCAAAGGAGGAGTAGAGGGAGATTGTAGGAGGGTCACAGATGTCAAATTGAAGAGCTCATATTTATCCTAAAGGCAATGGGGAGCCACTAAAGATTTTTGAGCCAGAAAGTGATGTGGTTAGAACTCTGTATAAGTCTAGGGAATCTATACCTAAAGATGTGATAGAGATAGATAATATAAATAGATAGATTTAATAAAATACAATAAAGGGGTTGAACAAATTTATGAATTTTATTCATAAATTTTGAATATTTATGAGTATGTAGTACTGAACCTTTAAGGTGGATTTCAGTGAGGACAATTCCATCCTCCTTCAGCATGTCTCTTAAGTTTCTCTATATTAAAAAAAAAGAAAGAATTTGTAGTAATATCTTTCATTTTTATGTTGCTTAAGATTCCCCCTGTATCTCTCCCAGACAGTCTTCTCTCGTAACCAATAAAGTAGTTTCTATATTGACAAGAAAATGCTAGACTTCAGATGGACCATGAGCGTAACCTAATATGGTAATTCCTCTGTTTCTAAGACAGTGCCTAACTATGCCTTTTTGACAATACTCCAGAATTCCAAAATAATCCAAGCACATTGAAATGAACATTCAAGAGTTTGTGCCTTTTAAAACAAACTAACTTCAGGCTAAAAGCTTATGAGGACCTTTATTTACTCTGTGATATATATTTTAGGCTTTATTTTATCTTTCCATATGCATATATTTGCGTTAAGATTAGAAAAGTGCTTCGAGATCCTTAAACCAATGAGAAAAATATACCTTTATTTGGTATATTTCTCTGTGGACTTTAGTCACTCGCAGATGCTTCCATGGTTCTCCTAGTCATCTCATGGCGATAACCAGGTATTTGTTTCCTTCACTGGCTCCTCTTCTTGGTCCCACTCCCTAAATGTGAGCCTCCAATACTTGCTCCTGTTTTCTTTCTTTTCATTTACATTCTCTCCCTTGGTGCCCATTTACTTCCAAGGCTTTGATGATCATTGACCCTTTAAACCAGAGGTGTCAAAGTTGCCTGAAGGCTGCATGTGGCCCATAACACTCCTGAGTGCTGCCTGAACCAGATTAAAATGCAATTGGGAAATATTTAACAAAATAAAAAATAAAGAACAAAATAAAGAATAAATAATATTACATTTTAAAACTAGGTTAATGTGTAGCCTGCAGGGAACTTTATGTATGGATTATTGGCCTCTGGTTTCATTTGATTTTGACCCCACTGTTCTAAACTATATGTCCAAGACTCTCCTCTCCCCCAAGTTTTACTTACTCCAGTCCAATTGCCTGCTGGACATTTCTGCTTGAACCTCTCACCATCATCCAAAAAATCACTACTCTCATATGTATCTTGGTGAAATCTTTTATTTCTTTTTCACAAGATCTAGTTCACTTGGTTCCTTCTCCATGAAGGCTTTCTTGATTTCTCCAGATGGAAGTTGTATCTTACTCCTCACATTTTTCATAGTATTTTGTATGAAACCTTTCATTTATTATTATCTTCTTTTGTTGTTTCTATGCCTTAACTCTCCTTCTCTAGGCTTTGGATTGTATCTGATTTCACCTTTGTATCCCTAGAAACTAAGCATATCAAAAATTTTACTCTTCATCTTTGTCTACGATATCTGTTCTTCCTCTAATTTCTTTGTTTCTGTTGATATCATTTGATTCTCAGATGCAAAATTTTGAATCCATCTTTGAGACTTTCCTGTTTTTCATTTTAGTGGTTAATCAGTTGGCATGTTCTACTGATTTCACTTCTACAGTATGGGTCAAATCTATCTCCTTTCTCCCTTACACAGCCACCATCCTAGTGGAGGTTTTAACCCTCCCTCTTCTGGAATCCTAGAATACCTCCTAACAGGTCTTTTATTAATCTAATCCATTTTTCACACTGCTTCTAGATCAATGATCCTAATCACTACTTCCATGATAAAGAACCTTTAGTTACCAACTACCCAACAAATAGTTAGTCAGCAAGCATTTATAAAGTGCCTACTATTGTCAGGAACTGTGCTAATCGCTGGGGTTGCAAAAGGAAAACAAAATCAATTTCTGATTTCAAGGAGCTCTCAGTCCAATGGAGGAAAAAAACCATGCAAACAACTAGGGGCAATTGATATTTATGGGATAAATAATGAATGGTCTCAGAGAGAAGGCATAGAAATTAAGGAGGATTGGGAAAGGCTTCTTGTAGAAAGTAGGAAGACAGCTGAGACTTGAAGGAAACCAAGCAAGCCAAGAGGTGGAGATGAGGAGGTAGAGTTCTAGGCATGGGAGACAATCAAGGAAAATGCTTGGAGTCAGAAGATGGATTATTAAGTCTGAGGAACGGCAAGGAGATTAATGTCACTAGACCACAGAGTATGTGGAGGGGAGAAAAGTATTAGAAGATTGGAAAGGTAAGAAGGGGCCAAGTTTGAAACTAAAGATTTTGTATTTCCTCTTGGAGGTAAAAGAGAATGATGAAGTTTTTTCAACAACAAGTATAAAATCCTTAGTCTGCATTCAAGATTCTTCACAATCTGGCTTCAGTTTACTTTTTTGCCTTATTGCCTACTACTTTCCTTTGAGTACTCCATCCTAGACAAATTTGTTTATCTATCATCATCTGTTCTCATCTTTCCTCATCCCATCTTTTTATCATTGTTCATGCCATCGCCCATTCCTGGAACTGATTCTATCACTACTCTCATATGTACCTTGGTGAAATCTTTTATTTCTTTTTCACAAGATCCAGTTCACTTGGTTCCTTCTCCATGAAGGCTTTCTTGATTTCTCCAGATGGAAGTTGTATCTTACTCCTCACATTTTTCATAGTATTTTGTATGAAACCTTTCATTTATTATTATCTTCTTTTGTTGTTTCTATGCCTTAACTCTCCTTCTCTAGGCTTTGGATTGTATCTGATTTCACCTTTGTATCCCTAGAAACTAGCATAGTATCCTATACATAGTATGGGCTTACCAGATATGAAATTGAATTATCTTATCTTTTCTCTTGGAGTAATCCAAATGGAAAACTTCATAATGGTTTTTCCTTTCTACCCACTACCCCCCTCTCTCCTCACCAGGACAACTGAGAAGTCATTAGCAACTATACAGCCATATGTCTACTTCATCATCTTTTTGAAAAACATGTTAACAGCTGCCTATACATGTATAAGGGGCAGCTAGGTGATACAGTGAATAGATTGCTGGGCCTAGAGTCAGAAAGACTCATTTTCCTGAATTCAAATCTGGCCTTAGACACTTACTAGCTATGTGTCCCTGGGTAAGTCATTTAATCCTGTTTGCTTCTGTTTCCTCATCTATAAAATGAGCTAGAAAAGGAAATGGCAAGGAAATTGCACTCCAGTAGCTTTACCAACAAAATCCCAAATGGGGTCATGAAGAGTCAGACACAATTAAAAGTGACTAAACAACAAATGCATGTATGAAGGCCCTGCTGAATGGAAATGTGAGACGCATAGATGATAATAACTTCTATTTTTATGAAGTGCTATAACATTTTAAAGTACTTTCATCCCAATAGCTTTGTCAAGGTCAAACAGACTTCCAGAGACCATTAACTATAGCAGCCCATATCTTTTCATTCTTGCAACTAACAGTATAGAGAATATAAGGTTGTCTGTTGTTTGTTGTTTTTTAAGAACAAACAAACAAACACTCATGAAGGCTCTCTGAAGGTAAAACAAATGTACACCAAAATCATACAAGACTCTGTGGCAGATATGACTACCAAGATAACTTTTTTTTTCCTCACAAGTTCAAGTATTGACATCAATTGAGGTATTTGTTCAACAAATGTTTCCCAAAGGAATTCATCTGTATCAACCAAAATGTCCTTCTATGGACCTTGGAAGTTTTCCAAATGCTCCTATTTATAAAGGGCACTACTTGCAATCAGATCCTACACTATAAAACATTTACAGAGAAATCCATAGTAATGCAAAAGAGATCACACTAACCATCCAAGTTAGATAAACAAGTTGGATGAAAACTACATGTTGACTGGATGATGAAATGATGCAGCCTGTCAAATTAATCCTTTAATGTATCTGTCTTGAAGAAGCATTGCAGGTGAATAGTGAGCTGGGTCCATAATTGAAGTGTAGTTCATTAGGCTCAGATAAATTAGGGAAATCTAATACTTTAGATGTTCCTAAATTGCTTACCATTGCCAAAAGCCCATTTTGGGAATAGCCATATTCCCCCAATTCTCTCACATGACTACAAATCATAGGACACCTTTGTGTCAGTAGAATTAAAATGACAAGTAACTTGAAGGGCAATGGAAAGAGGCAATGATAAGATTGCAGCATATTACACATAATGACTTGTGTGTAAATGCATAAAAGACATTGTTAAGTGACCAAGAAAGTCAGTTAAGATTGTTAGTCTAGTTAGGACTAAAAAAAGGTGCTAGACTGATCATGTAGCAAGAATGAGAGACTAAAAGATGTATAACCTGATTGGTATAGTCATGTTACCTCCTCTTCCCCTCTCAGCTTCCAGTAAGAGCTAGAAGAAAACCTCCAGGGCATTGGTGGATAGAGACTTTATGTTAGAAAGCTCTGACAAAAATCCAAGAAGAGTCCCTATGGTCACAGATCTCTTTAAAAAGCAAAGAAAAATATATTGTTCTTAATGGGGCACAATTAGATCATGATTTTATACACCTGAACTCTGCTGATTTTCACAAGACCTAGAAAAGTACACAGTGTCCCAAAAGTCTTAGTGCAGTTTTTAACTCTTTAAAAGTCTTAGTGCTTTGAAGTTATCAAAACTTAAAACTTTGGGACCCCCTATATAGATCAGTAGCTTCCTAATGATTAAAATATTTCATTTGTGGTGATTGTGTGTTTATCCTTTCCCCTATGAATCTGTATCCCTCTGCATGGCATTTCTTATCTCTTTGACTATAAACTTCCTGAGGTCAGGGACTATGGCCTTTGCAAATAATAAATGATGATAATACACTGCCTCCAAAATGCCATCTCCAATTGAAATGACAAGATTAATAAAAGACAAATAGGATGCCTTTGTTTTGGCTGAAATTTTGCCTGTGACATCACAGCTTCTACCAGTTTGTTTCAATGAAAGATGTCAGGTGACCTGACCACAAGGACCTTGTTTTGACACTGACGTGCATTTTGCTGAAACAAGGTCAGTGGTCAGACCTTGAGAGCTATTCCCAGGGAAAAGTGGCTGTTGCAGCAACCAAAAAGAGTTATAACTTAGGGAATTTTCATCCCCAAATTTCAGCAACATTCACATTTCTGACCAACAGCACTTAAATCTTCCCCCCTCCTGCTTGGCAAGCAGACAATAGCAGAAGGCAGGAGAAAGGTTGCCGTAGGAGAAAAAAATAGTCAAGAGAGAAAAGGTCTATGGGGCTAATGATTTATGGATTTTTATTTCCTTTACATTTATTTACTAGCAAAATCAACCTATAAAATTTCATAAAGGAAATAAATCAGTGATTACAATTGGAGGGTTTTTGCCTCTATTACTCTTATTTATTATTTTTTAAAAATATGTTACTCACCTTAAAGCTGCAGCTTTGGAAAATCCTCAGAATTAGGAGCACATTTATCATTCTTTCTCCCCTCCCCCCTTTGTTTTTCCCCTCTGCCTCCAATCTTCTGGCTACAGTCATAATAAAGGAATGAAAGGTCAATGAAAACAACATACTCTTGTTTAATCTTTAAAACCTTCTTTGATGGTATCTAACTAGTAGCCCTTGTGCCATATATAGAACTCCCATTGATCCATGCTTCTACATGGCCCAGAAACAATGGTTCCTGGGACTGTAGTCACTCTGAAATTCAGTCAACATAAATATTTGCTTTAGATAATATGTGTGTGTATGTATTTATATATATTATATCAACTAAATAAATAAATCACTGAGAATTTCAGCTACAAATTAAAGTATATTTGGAAAAAGCAATGACTGAAACTAACATAATTCCATTAAATTTATCTGTACACATGTGCATATTTATAAATATGTAAACATTTATATTATATTAAATTACCATCACCTCTGAATGACATGAAACATATATATGTATAGACCTCTACATCTCTATATATCTTCAGTTTTTTCACAACTAGCAACTTAGCCAAACTTGCTGAGAAATGGCCAAGGTCTTGCAGTCCATCACCCTCCTTTTCATCTTTTGTCTTTTTTGGGGGTTAGCTCCTGGATCCACATGGTACATTTATTAACCTCCAGTGGAAGAGGGAAAATGAATAAAAAGAGAAAGAAAGCCTCATTTCCAGGGCTGCTGAACTTCTACTTTTATAAATGATTTAGGTCGTTTGTTTCAGGAAGAAATGTCTGCAGGCTGAGGTATGTGATAGCTATTTTTCTTTTTATATTTAATACTTCTTAAAATGAATGTCTATTTCTGGGTTCACAGATAAATTTGTTAATGTTTAATACAGTAACAGCTGTGGCCATGGTAAGTTTTCTGTCCAGTGATCCTCCCCAAGGAAGCCTATGGAAGGTGCTACTGTCTTTCCTCACATGGTATTTTTTGTACAATTTAAGTTCAAATTCCAGCTTTCTTGCTTAACTTGAACAACAAACAGCAGTTGACAGGAAGGTGGTGTTTTTTTTTTTTTCGTATAACCTTTCCATTTAAAAAGCTTTGGATACAGATTAACTTGTTTTCTCAATATTTATTACTCTTTCACCTGCTTTGGAGTGAGAACTGCAAGTGCTGAGAAACTTTCTGGTTTGATGGCAAATCCCTGTTGATCTTTGCAAAAAAAAAAAAAAAGAAGAAAAAAAAGAAAAAGAAAATGTTTTAACCCTAACTCTAAACCTCTCTGTCCCTCCCCATCTCTTGTAGGAACGTTCTAGTAAAGTTGTTATTTTTCTTCCTATAACTGCAAGAAAAAAGTAACACTTTTACGCTAACATGGCATTACAGACTTGGTCTGGACAGGAAAGCTGTCAAAATGTCCTACATGCAGTGGGAGTGCTCAGCAAGGTGCCCAGTGTGTTGTTGCTGAACTGAATTCTGGGAAAGTGGGATTATGGATCCAGAGCTGGAAGGGACATTAAAGGGCATTTAGTTCAACCCTTCCCCCCTCATTATACACATGGGAAAACTGAGGTCCAGAGAGGGGTAGTGATATATCCAAGGTCACACAGGTTATGATGGTCAGAATTAATTAGAATCCAGGTCTTTTCAGTCCAAATCGAGACCCTTTTCTGAATACTGAGGAAAGGCTGGTAAGAGGAAAAGTGAAGGAGGAAAGGAGAACAAAAGGTAACCAGCCCCTTTTCTTGGGTAGAAAATACAGCCATTTCTCCCAGGGTATGGTTTTAAAAATGCTGACTCATTTAATGAATTTCAGCTGTAGGTCACTACTTTCCTAAAGCACAGTTTGAGCAAACACTTTCTCTCTTTTAAATTTGTCTGGGCATTCAGTGGTTTAAGATTAAATTCTGGGCCTATTAGCAACATTTTGCAAAGGGTTCCCTCTTGGCCCACATCCCCACCTCAGCAACCCAGTTCACCTTGGACCCCCAAGCAGTTCAGTGACTTCTTGGACAATACATTCTTGTACTCTTACAAGCACTAAAGGAGATCGGCGGCTAACCTTAGATCAGGGAAGCTACATTCCATGTGTTCAGGAACCACTCCCAATCCAAGCCCCAGGAGCCACAAATGCATTGGAGGGAGATAGGAGGGTGTGTGTGTGTGTGTGTGTGTGTATGCGTGCGTGTGTGCGTGTGTATGTGTGACAGAGACACAGAGACAGAGACAGAGAGACACAGACACAGAGACACACACAGAGACCAAGAGTGATAAAGAGATACAGAGAGATACAGTGATAGAGAATCACAAACACGCGCACACACACCCACACCCACACCCCCCCCCCCACACACACACACACAACCTTCCTTTCCTCAGTCCTCTTAATTCTTATAGTCCCACCTGTTCACACTGTCTCTCTGTTTCTCTGTCTCTCTCTCTGTCTCTCTGCTCTCTGACTCTGTCTCTCCTTTCAGTGGCTGGTGATGAGGGAAAGGAGAGGGGGAGGGAAGAAAGTATATATGTGGGGGGTAGCTAAGAAGGTGGTAATTTGGAGACTGAGAAAGAAAAAAGGACAATGATAAGGTTGTTGATCTGACAAATGAGAGGAGCTACTGAGAGGATCAGCTCTGAGCAATTGAGAACTACCCTTGTCTTGGGAATTAAAGCTTGACTTAAGATGGCCTTGTTGAGATAGTGTGTCTACATGTACGTTTTCATCTGAAGACAATTTTGCCTAATGGATAGACAGCTAGACTAGGAGACAGGAAGAACTGAGCTTAAATTAATCAGTCAATCAGTACGAATTTATTAAGTACCTACTACGTGCTGTGCAGGGTGCTAAGAGCTGGGGATTACAAAGACAAAAATGAAAACCACTTACGTTTTTATCATGGCAAACAAATACACCTGTGAGAACTGTGTATACAAAATACAGAGAAAATGAATACCAGGTAATGTCCAGGCATGGGAGGAGGGGCAGGAAGCTGGGGAGATACTTAGCTAAACCAGGGAGAGTCCAATCCCATCTCTTTCTGAGCTTCTCTGTCTTCAAATTGGCATAATAAAATCTCTGTTTTTCTTGCCCCTCTGCCCCAATAGGTTTACTGGTATCCTATGGTTTGGTTGGAAGAAGTGAAACTATCAAAATAGTCTGAGCCTCCTAAAGAATCTCAGGGTGTTTGTTGTCATGCCACTGAGAGAGAAAGAAACCTTTAGGTGTGGTTGAGTGCATGGAGGACATGAATTCCTGGCCAAAGTTAGCCCTGCCTGCACCAGTGGTTGGCTCTCTGACCTTGGGCAAATCATTAAAACTCTCTTTGCTTCTGTTTATTTCTTTCTGTAAGATAGAAGAGTGATAATCCTATCTGCCTTTGCCCACCTCACAGAAATGTTGTCAGAATTAATAATAATTAATAATAAATGTTGTCAGAAAGACTTGATCCTGAGAGTGTTCTCCTTCATGGAGGTGCATGAATTCCTCTTCACCACTCTTGGCTTTCAATACGGTTTCATTATTCTGTTTGATCCCCTCAACAACCCTGAGATAATATGGAGGGTGGTTTTTATCATTCCCTTCTGAGAACAATAGAGACTGAGAGTTGGAAAGGGGCCTTTGAATTCTTCTAGGCTGATCTTTTATCTACCTGAGATGAGGAAACTGAGAAACAAGAGTGGGCCATGTAATCTTGTGACCTCATGTACCTAATTTAAAACCAAACAAGAACTAGCACCCAGATCTTTGATTTTTCTAGTCTAGTTTCTCTTTCTAAAATAAAGACTGTTCTCTAAATGTAAAAGATTATTATTACTGCTGCTAATAATGGCCCCAAAGAGGTAATGTGTGCGTGCTTCATGGACACGTGAGCTCCCTGCTCCTTCCTCCGCAGTGATATCAGATGCAGCGTTTCTGGAATCCTTTCTAAGTGCAAGATCATGTGGTTTGGAGACTGCTTTTTTCTAACTCTTGAGCGCTGGGCAGAGACTTGTGCCCTCTTGATGTGGGCCTTTCAGGAACAGCGTTTTATTTTTTTTTATTTTTATTTTTATTTTATTTTTTATTTTTATTTTTAATATGCTCCTTCTCATATAGGACTCCCAGGTTGGCTTTATAAACATTATCTGTTGGCAAGTAGCATTCATTCCCACTTTATCGAGGTGTGGGGGCCAAAGATCACTCTGGGAATTGGTCTCAGAATGGAGTTGGAATCAGCTCAGTTACACATCGAGGCCAAAGCTCTGTCCACTGCTTGGCCAGGCTGCTTCTCGAGCTTCACTGAAATAATCCAGTAGCTAATAAAGGTAATGAGTGGTTTCAAATCGCCCATAGACAGCAAATGGAAAAGCTTTTGTCAACATCTTTAATGGTTTCAGATGGTAAATTATTAACAGAATATATGTGGAGGCTTCAGCTTCTCAGATACATTTACATTTTAAAAGAGAACATTGGGGAACAATTCTTCCTGCCAACCCTCCCCTACCTCCCAGGTCTAGGCTCCTAGTACTCCCCTGCAATATGCGATGACACCCAGTTTAGTGGCAGAGTCCATCCAGCATTGCATTAAGGGATTTTAGCCCCTAGGGAATTAGTGAACCCTTCCTATTCTTCCCCTGAGCAAAGGCCAATTCCTCTCCTCTTCCTCCCCTCCTCCTTCCCTCCTTGCAACAGAGAAGGGTGGGGTATCAGCTCTGCACAGGACTTTGTGTGTTTTAACATTACTCTATTTCTGGGGTGGGGAGGGAAGTATGGGTGTGTGGGAGAAAAGCACGCCCACATGAAATGCATTCAATCTACAAGAATTCTTTGAGTACCATTTGTTAGGTATTGCAGTGGTCCCTGCCCTGAGGAACATTAAGATCTATTTGAGAAGATAAAAAGAACATATAAATAACAGGGAACATTTGAAAATAAAATAACAACAGAATATTACCTGTGTGACTGTGAGCACTTACTTCCTTGGGCTTCAGGTTCCTCATCAGTAAAATAAGAGGGAATTGGACTGGAAGGCCTCTGAGGTCTTTGGTCTCTCTCTCTCAGACCTATGGTCCAGCCGTATCATGATTCTTTTTTCTCTTACTTCTTTCTGTCTTTTATTTGGTGTGTGTGGGGGGGGGCTGCCAAGAGGGAAGGGGATACATGTTATCTCATGTCAAGTGAACCAACTGGTAAGAGGGGTATGTTTGATTGCATCCTCTTCGTAGCAATTCATATGTGTTTGTTATTGTTGAGAATTAGTTTCAATTTGTAGAATTTATTTTGGATCGATTTATATGTTTGTATCAGACTAGAACATTTCTTGAAAATTCACATGCATATTGTCCTTATTAAATATTCTTCTCTTGGGTAAAGTGACTGTGTTATTGAGGTTTCTGCTCTTTTAGAAAATATTCTCCCCTTCTTTAAATTTGACTAGAAAACTTGATCTGGTATGTTCCTATTACTTTCTGCCTTGAGTCTGTATTATATTTCTCATTGAACATGTAAACTTTTTTTGAGGGTAAAGATCATTTCATGCCTCATCTTTGTTTCCCTATACCTAAATTTTTAAGTGTGTGCGTGTGTGCGTGTGTGCGTGTGTGCGTGTGTGCGTGTGTGTGTGTGTGTGTGTGTGTGAAGGAGCCCTTTGGCAGTCTGGTGAAGCCTAGGAATAATATTTTTTATATGCAAAAAATAAAATGTATAGGATTAAAAAGGAAACCAGTCGCATTGAAATACAGCAATCAAACTTTTTAAAAAATGTCACAGACGCCTTGTAGATTGTAGTAGGTACTTTCTAAATACCTATGACTCCAGCCTATCACAACATACCATTTGCCAAGTGTAAAAGACACCAAGAATTACTGGGAGAGAAGCAGGCTCAAACTGAACCCCAAATTCTGTCCTCAATGTTGGTAAAAAAAAAAATAGCTTCAGAAAAGACAACCTCATAAAAAAACTCATTATGAACTAGAAACAGTGGTTACATTCCAATTCATTACAAAGTGGTACATTATGAAACTGATACGTTGCTGATTAGGCTTGGAGTCTGACTTGGCTGTTCCTTCTCAGTAGCTGAGGAAACTACTGCCATTGGGCAGTAATGATAGCTCTGTAATTTGTTTGCAGGCTAGGCTTCTGCTCATTTTTTTAAAAGATCTTACAGTTTACCATATTTAGATACACCAAATAGGCTGTTTTCCAAGATTCTCATCCCTGCTCCCTTGCTCACTTCCCCCTTCATTTTCATTAATGGGTGGGATGGGTCTTTTCTATAATGCCTCCCCAGTCTGCTGCCCTTGCTGTGAGTTTAACAAGTCTTCTATCACAATATTAAAAAAACAAAAACAAAAACAAAAAACCAACCAACTTCTTTATTCTCTCATCTTTCCCCACTTCCCCCAGTTTGCATAATAATTCTTTTGGATGAAGAAACACTGTTCCCCACTCCTATTTCCCACTCCTTATTTAAAAAGGTGACCACAGTCAGGTCTGGTCAAACATTCCAATTCACTAAGTATTTCTGAACATAGATTTTTGCTGAAATCTTTTGTAACCTAAATTTCCCTTTGTATCAGCCCCTCTTCTCCCTCCTACTAAGCTATCCCTTATAGCAAAGAATTTCTACTAAGTATTTATTAAATGCCTTTTGAGTATATGTATAAAGCTAAAGCAATATTCACAGCCACCCATGGTGGCTATCAATATGCTGAATCACAAAATGTAACAGACTCTCCACATTGAAGACAAAACCAAAACATTTATTCAAAAAAAGGCCCCAGAAAGTTGAATTCCAACACCAGAAAGTCAAATCCATTATAACAACCAAGAAGTTGGTACACATAACCAATTTGGTGAGCACCAACATCCCCAAACTTTACCTCTGTCAGGACTTCAAAACAGGCTCCCTTAAACAAAAATGCCCCTCTCTCACTCATGCTAGCTGCTCTGCCTCTGTGTTGCTTGTTCCCAATGCTCCTCCTGATCTTCTCCCCTGCTCCTTCCTGCTATACCCTTCCTGTTCTACTCTTTCAGCAAACTCTTCCTAAATGTGCTCCCTGTGATTACGTTTGGCCTATTAAAGGTAGGGAAGGTCTTCAAATTACCATTGCCATTACAACATTCTATGTGCTAAACATCTAAAGACAAAAATGAAAAAGCCGCTACCCTCAAGGAGCTTGCATTCCATTGGGTAGAAATAGCATATATAGACATAAGGAAATACAAAATATATACCAAAAAAAAGTGTGTACTTTCTTTTATTTTTATTTTTTTTGGAGGTGGCACAAGCAACTAAGGAGATTGAGAGACCTTGTGTAGGAGGTGACATTTGAGCTGAGTCTCATATGTAGGAAGAGCTTTTAAGAGATAGAGGTTAAGGAGGGGGTCTATTCAATGCCTGGGGAAAAAATGAAAAGAATAAGTAATGCCCATTACTGTTGCTTTTAGTTGATGTTCATAGTCCTGTGCTTGTGATACAAAGCAAGTAGAAGGCTTGATTCCTGCCCCTCTACCCTTGGGTTTATAATTTCATACTTTTGTCCATGCCAAGTGGGTAGCCTCAGGGTATAATTTTTAAACAAGAATAAGCTCAAAATAAATTTAGACATGAAAGTAAACCCACGCTATGACAAAAACATGGTTCGTACCATAAAAGCCTGTTTTGCAAGGGACTCTCTTTTTCATTAATATGTAATGGCAAATCAGAATACCTAACTGCTTCTGTACACAAATGCCAAGCAAGCAGAAAGAAAAGAAAGAAGAGTCTGGGTAGCAGTGTTTAGAGTGGCTTTATAGAAAAGTTTTTCTCCTATGTTTTTACAGCACAGTCTCAGCCCCTGGAGACAACTGCCTCATGGGACGCAATAGGAATTCGATATGACTCTGAATTTGGACCTGGTTTGTTTAGCCCCCTGGGTATTTGTGTTCTTCATGAAACTCTCAAGGCCAACTACTTTGTTAGGAGGGGAAAAGAAGTGGTGCACAGAGGTAGAGGATGAAGAGTGTGTTGTGTGACTTTAGGCTATATTGGTGGTGACAATCTAGAAGCAGTGCCACCCTCAGCTCCATCCACCTTTAGGGTTTTTCTTTCTAAATCATGAAGTGGAAACTGAAGCAACCTGCCCAACTTTATCTGCTCCTTCAGGAGTCTCCTCTTACACCATTGGTTGCATGGGCCATAAGCATGGGTACTCCTCTTGACAGGGATCATAGTACTTTCAACCCTTCTCATGCTGTGCTGTATCCTTTTCTAGAAATTATTCCGTAGAGCTAATACTAAAGAGACCTTCCTCTCATTTTAAAAGAATGTCTTGGGGATGCCAATGCATCCCTCAGATTACCCAGAGATTATATTTCTTTCTCACTGTGTGACTGGCCCATCTCCTTTTCTGCCGCTTCTAAGCCATGAGTTGTCATTACTAACAATGATGATGCCTGCTTCCAACCCACCATGTTATAACTCTTGATGTCTTTCTATTGCTCTGTGGACTCTTTTAAAGTTATACTGTTGCACAATTCCCAGACATTTAGTGCCAACAGAATCCTCTAATCCCCACTTAGACTACTGTTTGCCCCACCCACCTTCATCCAGGGACATTTCACTTCACATTTTTAGAATCATTAGAAGACGCTAATTTACTCTTGATGAAAGACTAATAAAGATACTTAGGCCACCAAGTCTTTCCCTTTTCTATTCCTTTTAAAAGGGGGAATTATAGTATCATCTTGGGTGTTGAACATCTGAGGGTAGCTTGATAACACAGTAGAGTACTGGACCTAGAGTTAGGAAGACTTGAGTTCAAATTCTGCCCTAGATATTTATTGCTCTGTTGCTCGGGAAAAGTCTGTCTGCCTCAGTTTCCTCATCTGAAAAATGAGTAATAATAACAACTATGTTTCAGAGTTGTTAGGAAAAATACTTATGTAATGCTTTGAAAACCTTAAAACATTGTGTAAATGCTAACTATTTACAGAGGCTCTGATTGTTCATCCTATATCAATAAATGACATGTCTTTAACATTTTGGTAAATGTTCCTTGTACCAATGGAGGCTGTCATTGTTTTTTCATTGTTCCAGGTCTCAGCTAAGAAATAATATTTACTAGATAAAGGAACAAGAGTGTTGTTATAAGTGTCTGATAGAACCTGCCTTCTAATGGGTTGTTGAAACAACCAAGGAGGAAATTTCTTTATGCTTTCTCTTAGAACAACTCTCTCTAGAATTACGTGTCAGAACTAGGATGTTTTCACTAATTAGTTAATTTAATTTTTACAAATATGCCTTTCTTAAGTCTTTGGGTGGATATGTATTAGATATTTCTTAAAACAAATAGGGCAATCCTCAGGATCCTTGGGTGAT
Source organism: Pseudochirops corinnae (assembly GCA_028646515.1). Classification (NCBI taxonomy): domain Eukaryota; kingdom Metazoa; phylum Chordata; class Mammalia; order Diprotodontia; family Pseudocheiridae; genus Pseudochirops; species Pseudochirops corinnae. The sequence continues at coordinate 83,406,528 of CM053586.1, read as the reverse complement.
GGATGGGCCTCACTTCACATCCTAACGTTAACCATTGGCATTGCACCGTGTGAGAGGAAATTGTAAACCATGAGTGATCTTTCTGGATGATACTATGAGTTATTTTTTCCCTGAACTTTTGTATGCGTCATGAAATCTTCCTAGATATGAGATAATGTGGAGAAAGAGATTTATCAGAAGACTTGGGTTCTAATCCCAGCTCTGCCATATACTGTTTGTCTGAGCTCAGGCAAGCCACTCAAACTTTCTTAGCCTTAGCTTCTTTGTCTGAGAATCATTAAACATACACCACTTATGTCACAGGGTTGTTTCAAGGAAGATAACTTGTAAAATTGTAAAACCCTAGAGAAGTATTAACTAATTTTAAAATTAAATTCTAAAATTAAATTAAAACTTTAAAATTAAAAACCATGCAAAATGGCTTTTAATGGGAATAGAGAGATTTTGGAAGCCAGTTGTAATATGTTTTGTAGAACTCATGTACTCATGTGAATAATCTGAGTTTTCCTTCTATTGAATATTAGGTGCTTTTCGAGAACAGACTCTAAGGGGAAACTTCCTTACTTTTTTATCTGAATGATCTAAGACCAGTTGACATCTATCGTTGAGTTGTTTCAGTCATGTTTGACCCCATTTTGGGATTTTCTTCGCAAAGATTCTAGAATAATTTGCTATTGCCTTTTCCAGCTAATTTTACAGAGGCAAATAGGGTTAAATGACTTACCCAGGGTCATAGAACTAGTAAATGTCTGAGGCCAGATTTGAACTTACAAGCCCAGTGCTCTATCCACCGTGCTACCTAACTGCCCAGTTGACATCTACACAATATTTTATATTCATTGTTTCTTTTAAACCCCAAGCCGAGTTATAAGGTAGGTATTACAGGCATTATCTTCCCCATTTTACAGATGAAGAAACTGAGGCTTAGAGAGATTAAGTGATTTGCCTATGATTATACAGCTACAAAGTGTCAGAGGCAGGATTCAGACCAGATCTTCTCAGTAGCAAATCCAGTATTTTATCAACTGTGCCAAATTGTCTCTCAAAATTTGTCTTCTGTCCACAGTCATCTGTTAATGGCTATCACGTGTTAGTAAATGGTACCTCTGATACCTCTCTTTTATCTCCTCCATATTCTTCACTTTCAATATGCATTCAGTTATGAAGATATGATGATTCATTTAGTGAACTTTAGTTCAACAACATTTGTTAAAGCCTGCTATGTGCAAGGCACTGGACATATGAAGATAGATGTGACAGATTCTGTTCAGAAGGGATTTATAACCTAATAAAAATAACATCAAAGGAATTTTAAGTAATTGGAGCTTGTTTGTAATACAAGTAGATCAATACTATTGTTAGCTATAGTAACTAATCAACTTTTAGAGAATTTTTACTTGTATAAATCAAAATATAAAAAATAAACTTTAAATTAATCTAGATTCTCATTGTAATTTTATAAAATAATACTAGAATCTTATTGATGCAATATATAATAAGTACTGTACTTAAATTCACTAATATGTAATATATACACATGCATACATACATATATACATATATATATATATTTTTTTTCTCCCTTAACTGACTAACTTCTATATGGCTTAGGATGAGTTACTTCAGTGTTTTGTATCTTTGTATTATCTACAGCAAACTCAAACAAAAATGAAGCTCTGAAATCTATTGACTTAGAAAACCTCAAATTAACATTATTTATAATGTATTATATTTTTATCTATTTTGTTAACCCTTTCTGAATTATATTTCAATCTTGTCTATGACATATTGGAGCTGGGGAAGGTAGTAGTGATGATGGTGGTGGTGTGTTGCTCCAAGTCTGACACTCCCTTAACTCCCCTGTAAATTATAGATTTAATGGAGGGAAAATTCTGTGAATGTAAAGATTGTCATATAGTTTAAATTAGTACTCAAATGGATCTGTGATATCATATGTAAGAATACTTTCTCCAATAAGGCTGATAGTAATTCTTCCATACTTGCTCATTCCATGAGACTCTTATTCAAGGGTGGAAACCAAATGTGGCCCTCTAGGTCCTCAAGTGTGGCCCTTTAACTGAATCCAAATTTAACAGAACAAATCCCCCTATTAAAAGGATTTACTCTGTAAACTCAGTCAAAAGGCCACACCCAACAATTTAGAAGGCCAAATGTGGCCTCAAGGCTGCAGATTCCCTACCCTTTCTAATATTATCTATATCTTTCCCTAAATTTTCCACAGGGGGCCCACCTAATATACTGAGAAACTTCATTACTTTTCTCTTAACAATTTGAGGATACTGGTGGAACACACTGGGCTGTCACTATTGCCCCATGACTAGCCCATCTTATGCATTTCCTTTATGATATCCTTTGCACTACTTCTTTTATGTAAAATCCTTGCTTATAATGTTTTGCAATGTGCTTATACCCACCACGTCCACCATTTACCTTCATGATTCACAGCAATGTTATAGCCCTGGAAGAATATAGTTGTTAAAAAGGTGGACCTTTATTTTAAGACCTCTAAAAAGAACTTTGAAATGTTCCAAAGGTGATCGGTCCATTCACTTTTTCTTGGGCCTAATCCATGGTCTGTGTAGGTGTATTGTTACCTTCTCCTCATCCCCAACCAAGGCCTTTCTCCAACTTGAACACACACCCTTGGTTTGGGATCATTTCTATAGGACAGCTGCTAATTCTTAAGTGTTCACATAGGCTTAGCTGGGTCTCTTGTAATGGTCTCCACATGTAAATAAAGGCTACATTGAGGTGAATACATGTTTCTGGAAGAATCCTGCTTTGGGGCAGATGTTGGCGCTGGCTGAGTTATTTCTGGTAATGACCATATCTAAACATTGGTAAAGAATCCAAACTATAAGGAATACATACAGGACAGAGATAACTCACACTTCCTGGCCCTAGGAATCTTTTCTCTCTTGGTAGAGTCATCACAAAGTTTCCCTTAGATGTGGTTTCCCTACTGGGCAGGTTACTGACTGAGGTTGTGATGATCCAATGAAAGCTTAGATGGCACTTCTTTCTTCTTTGAGAGGTCATGCCCCTTGAAGCTGCTACCATTGTCCAGTCTCTCCATATCCTACATCTATTTCTCTGCTCCCAATGCAAGCACTTCCCTTGCCATTGGTCGATTCAACAGTGTTATGGCCACCACTGATAACAGCATCAGGTCCCCAGATCTTTCAAAACTCACAAGGCTACTACTTGAACAATTCCATCATGGATACTAGCCTACCCAAGATGGGCAAAGAACAAACAAAAAGGGAAAATGAGGGCCACATGTTCGCAGACACACAGTGATTGGGTAGGGGAATTGGCAGCTAACCTCCCACAAAGTTCTCTAGTTTCTCAGTGCAGTCCTTGTCCTTCAAAAAGCCAAAAGGAAGAGAACAACAAAGGGAGAGATTGCACCTTTTGTATAACTACTAAGTTCTGTCTCAGCAATTTCTGAGACATAAATTTTTCTAGCTCAGCAGCCAGAAAACTTTTCATCATCACAGAAAATAAGATCCTCAGTTCATGCATGGGCAGAAGCAGGCCTCCAAAGTCCTGTACCATAAACCGGAACCAGGCAGGGATTATCTGTACACCCTCTGTTTCACCTGCTAGGATGGGAAAATCTGAATGTACTCTATTTAGAGGTAGTTGGTGGCACAGTGAATATAGTGCTGGATCTGGAATCAGGAAGACCTGAATTCAAATCTGACCTCAGACAATTACTAGCTGGGTGACTCTGGGTAAGTCATTTAACTCCAGGTGCCTCACTTTTTTCAACTGTAAAGTAAGGATCATAATAGCACCCACCTCACAAGGTTATTATAGGGATCAAATGAGATGATATTTGTAAAGGGTATTTAGCACAGTGCTTTGGCACATAGTAGGTGCCATATAAATGCTTATTTCCTCCCTCTATATCCCTTTTACATCAAATTGCAATGTCCAATTAATCAACAAACACTTATTGAGCAGGAATATTAAGATAAAAACCATTTTTTTTTGCCCCAAATGACCTGTATGTATTAGTGGAGACAGTGTGTATATAAAAGTGTAATATTGATTATCCTGGTTCTATGTGACAGATTTACACAGGCAGAGGATATTTTCTTACTAGTAACCCCCTATATTAATAAATACTTTATTAATAAATTAATAAAATGAGGGTCAGACTCCCTCAAAATTGTTTTCAAAGAGCCCCATAAACATTATTCCTTTCGGATTAGTGGGAAATTTCTGATTTTTCTTAAGTCAATATTGTGGAGAAATCTTATCCTCTGAGTGAACAAATGAGGTAAAATATAAAAGCCTGAGACTATATATGAATAGTTAAGGGTGGGCCTTAAAAGTAACATTCTACTTTCTCCTGTCTCCTTGCCATTCTTGGGAGGATCCAGCCATGTGTCCTCCCCAACCAACCAAATGGGAAAAATCTTTCCTCTGAAACTTTCTTTTGGTTCTTCCCTTGAACTGACTTAGTGGCTTACTTCCCTCTGTGGGTTTACATGGCCCAGTCTCTAATCTGTGGTTTGGAGAATCAAGCTCAGTATCTCTGATCCCTCAGGTCACATCATAATTTCTTTTGCAACTCAGATCTTCTTGATGAAGATAGAGTGATGTTAGCTTATGTGGAGGACACACATGGGGCACATTTATTATCTGGGTCCCTGTTCTTATACAACAGTGAGACACTGATTTATACCCAGTTCCCAACTAGAAGCAGACAACAAGGAGAACTAGCCCTTGCAGTGGTTTCTCCACTGAGCCTAACAAACCACATCTGATAAGCTATGTAATTTGCTGCTGCAATTTGTGCCAAAAATAAAGGCACACTTCTGCAGAGTCGCAGGTTTCTAAGAAAAACAGAACTCCGCCCCATGCCTGAGCTGGCTCCATTTCTTTCTTTGGGGGACAAGGGCCAGAGGACGGAAAATACTGAAGTGCATTTTGGGACCCATCCTCTTAATTGTCCATGGTCACAGGCCAGGTTATGTTCTCAAGCCATCTCCCATTTCTAGTCATTGCTACTAAAGACCTGGCGGGTGCATAATGGCAACAGCCGAGCCATGTTTTACAACACTACAGTTACACGCTGTTTTTTAACAGCTCAGGGGATTCTTGGCTGGGTGGCCCTGGTTAAAGGAAGAGAGGCCTGGAATCTTCGAAGTCATCCATTTTAATGAGCCACCTCCCTCCCCCCTCCCCCCACTATGTCAGTAAACTAAGTCCCTTTATTTTTTGTTTGTTTGGCAGAGAAATTGGATACTTCTAAGAAATCTCTTCTTTTTTAGTTTGACACCAGAAGGGGTACTTGCTTTTTCTTCCACATTCCCCATTTCCCCTTGTATGAGGCCCCCAGTGGAGAGAAAGATTCCTCTCTCTCTCTCTCTCTCTCTCTCTCTCTCTCTCTCTCTCTCTCTCTCGGGAGGGGGCAGAATACCTCTGGTTACAAGGAGAAAACAAACAAACACAAACTTCTGAAAAATGCTTTGGCTCCTGGGCTAAACGTGAATTGTTTCCATTTATTTTCCAACTTGGCCCTTGCCAAGGTATCTCATAAAGCTTGGATGTTCTGGCAAAATTTACAACAAAAGCAAGACTTCATGTGAGTTTTTAAAGGCAGAGGCCACTAAGGGGGAGGGGAGAAGTATCTACTGACAGAAAGGTTCACAAATTCACTGCTAACTTGCAGAAATCAAATGTTTGAAGGGATATACTTTCTGGAAAGGTCACATCAGGGGTAGTGAGGAACTTAGATGCAATTTGCTCTGAGTGGTCTAAACAAGCAGGTAATTTGCTTTCTGTGTCCGGGACAACAAAATGAGGGCCTTTACTTTCTAATCATTTTCATCCTTATGCAAACTCACTGGTCTCTTGGCTGGGATCTAGTGGCAAAGGACTGGAAATTGTTTTTTAACTCCTTAGATAAATTGACTCCTAGAATCATTAATGTTGAAAGTTTCTGGGCCAGTCCCTCCCCATTCACACTCAAAAATACCTTCCTCTTTACAAGGAGAGTAATGAAAAAAACAAGCTGCATATCTCTTATGAGTTCTTTAATTTCAAGTGTTCTGTTGTTTTTCTTGTGTTAAAAACAAATGAGGGGGGAAGGAAGACTCGGAAGAGGAAAAGAAACAAGGTAGAAAAAAATAAGCCAAGTGAAAAGGCAGTGACAGGTTACCTTTCATAATGGATGTAGAAATCAGATTTATAGAATTCTTATAAAATATCCATGTAAGTGATGGTTGTCTGGAATTCTGAATCTAAGAAAACTGCTAAGTTAAAGTTGAATGTAAAAAAGGAAACATGAAGGGCTCCAGGGTGGGCTATACTTGACTTCTTCATCGATTACTGAGGAAACATTCAAAGAGATGTTCCTCATCTTGAATCAGGTTAGCACTTTTGACTTCATCTTTCTAAGCCACAAGGAGAAAGGGGATGATGGTGGTTGGAACAACAGAAGAGACTGGAGCCTAGAGAATAGTAGGCGTATGATACACCTACACTTGGAAAGTGAGACACAGGTGAGAAGGTTGGAAATTAGGACCTTAGAGGAGGAAGTATGGGAAAAAGTTTGATTTGGCATCATAGGACTTTGGTTTGAATTCTTGCTTTGCTACCTTGAGAAAGCAAAATAAGCTCTTCTCTATACCTTAATTTCCTTCTCTATAAAATGATGGAGATTGATTACATGGCCTCTAAGATATCTTTCAGTTGTATCTACAATCAGACCAATTAGTCACTATTCTTCCTTAGGATTGCTACCATTACCAAATGCCGAATGGGAGAAAACAGGCAAATGGATTGGAATCTTTCCTCTTCTTTACCTAAAATGAGGCAGTTGGACTTAGATGGTATATAAAATCCTTTCTAACTCTAAGTCTTATGGTTCCTTTTCTTTGTGGTCTTCTGCTTTGGTGAACACAACCATTTGCCTTCAGTTTCAGGACCAAGATTTTAGGATCAAGTCTAAAATAAGAGATGTTTTAATTTTCCAAAATGTTACAAAAGTCCTTTTAAAACATTTTAATTTAATATTTTGAGTTCCAAATTCTATCCTACCCTTCCCCATCCCTACCCCCAGTAAGCAATCAGATACAGGTTATACATGCGCAATTATGTAATACATTTCCATATTAGTCATTTTGCACAAGAAGATTCAAATAAAAGAAAAAAAGAAAATGAAAAATAGCATGCTTCAGTCTATATTCAAGCAACATTAATTCTTTCTCTGGAGGTGGATAGTATACTTCATCATTAGTCCTTGGGATGGTCTTGGATCATTGTGTTCCTGAGAATAGCTAAGTCATTCACAGTTCTTCGTCAAACAATGTTGTTCTCATTGTGTACATCATTCTCCTGGTTCTGTTCATTTCACTATGAATCAGCTCATGTAAGCCCAAAAGTCCATTTTAATCATTGTCATTACTACTTTCGTATACAGATAGCTCAGAGACTGGGAGAATAAGGTAGGAACAATGAAGGAGACAGATAACTTTTTGTTACTGCATTTGTAGGCTTTTGGAAGCTCTCTCCCAATACCAGTTCTGTATTATACAAATCTGAGATCCAGTATCTGATTATTTCAGTTCTCTGTGGTGGAAGAAAACTTTTCTATTTTTGAGGTAGAGAGTAAGACCAAAAATCCAGATGCAACAGATTGATGAAAACTGCATCAGGTTGTGATGCCCTTTACATTGTTACCCACAGGCACTGTCACATCTTCTCAACAAAGCAACATTATAATTTTCAAAATGCAACTAAACTTTGCTTAAAAACAAAACAAACAAAAATGTTGCACTGTTTACTTAGACAAGATCCAAGATAAAAGTTACAGGACTTGTTGAAGGACAAAAGGAAAAAAGAGGAAGGAAGGGAGGGAGGGAAGGAGGGAGGGAGGAAGGAAGGAAGAAGAGATATATTTGGCAACAATTTCCTCATCCCCTTCCCCTCCCCTCTCCCTCCCCCCCCCCCCATTGACTAACAATTTTTCAATCCCAACCTTGTACCCCTTTAACAACTAGAAATTCTTGAGCATCTACTGAAGCTTTATTACTGTAGTACTCTGGGAGGACATCAGTTTGTCCTTTCAACAGCATGCCATTTAAGGGGTTTAAGAAACTGTCATCAAGGAAACTTTTTGTTTTTAATTTAAGAAAGATAAACTAACAAATGAACCCAATTAATTTCCCCCAAGTTAAAATCTCTCTCTCTCTCTCTCTCTCTCCCTCTCCCTCTCTCTCCCTCTGTCTTTCCCTCCTTTGCCCCTCCCTCTCTCCTTCCCTCCTTCCATCTGTCCCTCTCTCTCCCCCACTTCTCTTTCTTCCTGCTTCTCTTTCTCTCTCCTTCAGTCCTCCCCCCCAACCCATATTTTCAAAGAGGGTACACACATTTGCCAAAACTCTCATTGGTCCAGACTTGATTCTCACTCTCTTGGGGGTTCTGCTGACTCCATAAACTTTTAACTTCTACATCCAGTGACCAGTTCACCCAGGAAAGGAAAAAGAAAATGGAACAAAAAAATTCAAGCTGTTGCTTCTGTTATGAGTCAACAGCAGAAAATGTTTCTAATGGCAAGAGTGCATAAAATGTCATTAATCACTAAGAATGTATTATTTCCCATGGGAGACCCCAAATACAAATGAAATGCAGTTCCTCTCCCTAATTAGTCTGGATATGCAAAAAGCCTTGTTTGTTTATTTGTTTGCTTTGGAAGGAGGGGGTTGGAGTATGTGTGCAATTATTTAGTTGAATCTTCACCTGGTTTTGCATTCTGTGAAAGCTTTCATAAGGGCATAAAAAAGCAAACAGGGAAAAGGTAACACTTTTCTTGCCCCCACCTCTTTTTCCCTCCCACCCCCATTGCAGCTCCTCTGTTCTTACTCTGGCTGTTTTGCTGTGTCAGCCCTTCCTTCCATGCAGGATCAGCTTGCTGAGATCTATAGAAAACTCCCTCCTCAGGAATTCAGAATTCCTGTAAAAGGTCCTCCTGCTTTGCAATGTCCACACAATGACTTTGGGCTCTGAATGCACCTTATAGCTTCAATTGTTGTTATGCTTGGACAAACAAGAATATTAGATAAATCAGTGGCTCTTCAAAGCAGCCCTTTCGGATACTCTTCATTAGTGTGACCTTGAAACATGCTTAATTTTTTATTGGTGTATTCAACACAATAAGTTTTTAATGGTTAAATAATGGTTTTATTGAACTTTCCTGTTGCCTTGAATGAGTGACTTAAAACATATAATGAATACATTTGTTTGAAATTCCTAGTGGAAATGAAATTGATTTTTTTTTTAAACTAAGTGTGTAGTTATCACAACAAACTCACATTCCAAATTTCATCTGGGACAGTTAGCATTTTATTTCAAATCCTGTAGAAAGAGCTTCAGAAGACTGTGCTGAGAAGTTAGACCCCAGGTTTGATCTGTTTTGAAAAGACTCTTTATATTCTCAAGGGGACTGACCTCTTCTGCTAGATAGGCAAAAGTTGAGCTAGGAATTTTAGGATGCCATTGAGAATATCTATTGGCTTAGTTGCTGGTTCCTCCCTTATTCTATGCTGGGCCCACCATCCTGATAGGGCAGGCTGTTGTAATTGGACATTTTTCTTGAAAAAATAAACACTGTCTCAGAAACCTAATTATTAGTAGCCTGCTCCACTCCCCCCTACTCTCCCCTCCCTACTCTCCCCCCCCAGGTCTTTTGGTAGTTGTAGCAGTCTGATGGAAGGAGGAAGTTCATTCGAGTTGTGTGATTATCTTCAGCTCTTTCAAGGCAGTGTTAACCCCATATTTCTAGAGTGTGTATACTAGCTGTCTAGTTCACTAGCCAATCCACAGGAAGTGGGAAAAATACTATGGTATTTGGCTAGCTCAACATCCTTACTCATAGATATTGAGGATGACTTGAATCTATCATTCATTCATTTAACTGGTGAGTACAAATTTATTAAATACCTACTATATCACAGGTACTGTGATAAGCACTGAGGATACAAAGAAATGCAAAAGATAGTTCCTGCCCTTGAAGAACTCACAATCCATCCATCCATCCATTCATCCATTCAACAATTAGATGCCTGATAAATATAATACACTTGTAGGTATTATAGGAAATAAAAAGACAGGAGTACTATATCATAGAAGGAATATCAGGAACCATCTAGTCCAGTTTCCTCTTCATTTTACGTATCAGGAAACTGAGGCCCAGGGAGATTGTGACATGCTCAAGGTCACACAGACAATATGCATTAGAAACAGCATTTGAACACTGGGACTCTGACTCCAAAGTCAGTGTTCTTTTTGTGGTACCATGGGCCCTCACCCTCTAGTAACATATTCTAGAGAGCCATGAATACAAATAACTACCATAGAGTATAAATTAATAAACGTGGGCAGCTAGGTGGTGCAGTAGATAGAACACTGGGCTTTGAGTCACGAAGACTCATCTTCATGAGTTCAAATCCAGCCTCCAACATTTATTAGCTATGTGACCCAGGTCAAGTCACTTAACCCTGTCTGTCTCAGTTCTTCATCTATAAAATGAGCTGAAAAAGAAAATGGCAAAGTAGGCCACTATCTTTGCCATGAAATCCTGAAATGGGGTCATGAAGAGTTGGACATGACTGAAATGACTGAACAATATCAAGCTAATAAATGAGACACTATTTGTTGTAGATAGAGTGCTAGACACAGAAGAAGGTATGTATTCTAATTTAGCCTTCAACGTTGTTATGGGAATCTAAAGATCTTCCCTGCCCCTAGGCCCTTTGCTAATGTGGCTACGTGACTTTGAGGACCCTTGGATATTTGAAAGTATACTCTGTTCCCTAATAGGCTGAATGTGGTCACGTGGAGCCTGTGGCGCCAGGCT
>CM053586.1:83326343-83395137 GCA_028646515.1 Pseudochirops corinnae | reverse complement strand
CCTGGCGCCACAGGCTCCACATGACCACATTCAGCCTATTAGGGAACAGAGTATACTTTCAAATATCCAAGGGTCCTCAGAGTCAGGTAGCCACATTAGCAAAGGGCCTAGGGGCAGGGAAGATCTTCAGATTCCCATAACAATATATTAATACACTACAATGTGTGTAACCATTCCCTAAATAACGGGCATCTACTTTATTTCTAGTTCTTTGCTATCTCAAAAAGGGTTCTTATAAATATTTTTGGTATCTATGGGGCTTCTCATTCAATTCTGAACCAAGCTCACTGTCCATTCGTCGTATCTACATGTATCCTACTTTTGTATGCTTCACTAAAACCTTAATGATCAAAGCATTGTCAAAGCTATCTCTCGTCTTATCTACTGAACTAAGAAATCCTTTATGACCTTAACATTATGTACCAACATTAAGAAATGACTATTGCTGCAAGTTAAATTGTGTTTACAGTTAGATTGTTAAATTAAATGTTTGTTAAATTAATGTTAAATTAATGTTTGTAGATTAAGAACTATGGGATTCTTCAATTACCTTTTAATCTATAATAATCTATTCTCTTTTTATAGAAAAGGGCTTTATTTACCATTGTGTCAGAGTTTTCTCTTGAGGATATGGAGAAGATGTTAACTTCAGTTCCAGTTGCATATTAGTATACAGGGCAAGTCCAGGTAAGTGATTCATTGATCTTTGAGAATGAGGACTGCCTCTTATGCACTTTGTTTCTATACTTGCAAAGTCTTGCACGAAGTGGTAACTTAATAAATATTTTTTGAGTGAATGAATAAATCTGAGGACAGAGGTAGATAAGAATCTAAAGAACTAAGAATATTCATTCTAGTTTTGGTACAGTGAACTAATATGGTTATTTGGTCCAAATAAAGTAAGTGCGATCTGTCTTTGTTTCCTAATATGATAGAAACTGATCCATGAGCAAAGAGTATCAGCGTACTGAGCTGATGTAAATTCCTCATGTAAAAAAGGCTAGAGCTTGCTTCTAGGAGAGTCATAATGTGGAATGGAAGGCCCTGGAGAGACTGCAAGGAATTAAAACAGACATTCTGTAACCGGTTAAAATCTGTGAGCCACATGGTTGGGAGAAGCTTTTTTTTTTTTTTTTAACTTGGCTGACTATCTTGCAACTGGGCATCTTAAAAAAAGCTACACTCTGAGAGTTGGACTTCTTTGATGATGAGATCCAGTGAGAGACAATTGTGTACATAACAGGGAGTCCTTGAGGGCCTTCTCCGCTCTGACAACATGTGACCCTGTGAATACAAGCCTGGGTTCTTTGCCTCCCTTGATATTTGTTCTTTTCTGTTTTAGAGGAAGGTAGAACAATAACTCAGCATCTCAATGTCTACATTTTGTGGCTAGTTATGTATGGATGCTCTGAAGAGCAAGAAGTGACCTGCATGCATGACCTTTGAAACAGAGTTCCCTTGTAGCTGAGATAAAGACTCACTTGGCCTTTGGATGTGGATTTCGCAGGAACAGTGCCATATGGGAAAGGAACTAAGAGTGAATTCAGTCTCCTGAGAGAACATGGTAGAATAGGAAAAAGTGTACCCTGAGATACAGGGTGAAATGTTTATATATTTTTTCTTTCTGTATCTTTGAAATCTCTTTGTAAAAGTTAATTGATAGAGTGGTCAAATTAAATTAGAATGCTACTCACCAGTATCTACCAGGAGGAGAAATACATCTGGGGGGTCTTGAACTGATGGTAATAGAGAAGATATACCTAAATTCCTCAGGGTACTCTAGAATACCAAGGGGGAGATAATACAGCCAGATGCTGGGGTAGTTATCCAGTCCATACACCCACTATATCAGTTTTGTTGACTTGATAGTACCAGCAATACCCATCAGACACGGGTCAGCTGATTGTAATAAATGGCATACTGTGTTTGGAAAAGCACATTATTGTTACAGTCCAGCTGACTTGTGCGTTATTTACTGATCAGTGACTTTAGTTTTGACTTTTATCTGGGGCCTTGAGGGTCTTGCCTCTGGTAGATACGTAGAAGTAAATCTAACTGTAAACACAATTTAACTTGCAGCAATAGTCATTTCTTAAAAATGATGCAATAAACAGTTATCTTTTGCTTTGTTGGAAAGTCACATGCATCATTTGGCTTTTTAGTTTATGAATATGGCAGAGTCCTCCAGTCTGTCTTGCCAGCTGTTGCTTACAGGTAGTTTAATCCCATAGAATAAGTGAAAGCTTTTGCTTCCTCTACCCACTCTCTAATAAATCCATATCAAACATCTTTACAGTATTAGAAAAGGAGATTGTAATGAAAAAAAAGAGAGTAATCCTAAACACATAGTGACTAACCTGTTTTTTAAAACAGAGTTTAATATGGCAATTCATAGGAAATAAGACCTCCAAAAGGAGAATTGACTGCATCAAAGAAAATCTGTCACTGAACTATATTTAATGGTCACTCAAAAGCCTAAAGTTCCTTTAAAGAAATAAAGATAATTATTAATCTAATTAGAAGAATAAATATATATTGAATTGCAAAGATGCAATAGGTATTATGTTATAGATTCATGGACACATTGTGTTTGAAAGGGGAAAGATAATGAAAAATTTTGTAGGTCAAATCCCATTACAATAAATTCCATTGCAGTAGACAATGTTTATCTAGAAAAGAAGCACACGGTGAAATATTCATCTCTGTAGATGACACCAACTGTAGTGAAATGTCAAAGTGATGAGAATTAACTGCAACATGATCCCTTCAAATTCTGCGAATGGGAAAAATGAGTGAGCTTCAATGTGTGCAAATTCAGGGTAATGTATTTGGGGCATGCCAACCTGAACTAGGATGTAAGGCATTGCTTCTTGTCTTTAGAAAACGACATTGTATTTGTAGTTATTTTCGGATCACTGGCTATTTAGTTCTGACTTTTCTTTGGTAGGAGTGGGCTAGGGTCTTGAGTGTCTTGGTTTTGATATGGTAGACGTATATGATTTCCAAGGAAACCCAGTGATGAACATCTTCAATCATTTTGCCTCCACAAAATCCAATTTTAGAGTCTCATCATGGTATGGAAATGATCCCGCCTTCTTGAAGAATATGCCAGCAAGGAAAAGGCTCAGGCAGGAAAGTCTTTAACCCCAGAAATGGACTATATCTTCTTTTTGAGAACCAGCCTTGCAAAGTACAAAGGGGTGCATTACTTGGCTCCTTGGTATGGAATTCTTTGGTCATGGCAATCCATGAAAAGAGAAAAATGTAAAATGATTTTCAGTTATACATGGCCTACTTTCTTTTTCTGCTGAGATGAGGGCAGTGAAAATTTTTTTTTAAAGATATGGTTTTTAGCTGTATAAATATAGATATATATGTCAGTATTCTAAATGTGCAATGACAAACGAATAGACATACTATTGAAGGAGCTGAATACTGTTGATCTTGATATGCCCTCAAAAAAGTGCAACCATAAAATGGACAATGTCTAAGATCCTAGTAAGGAAAAACCTAACCTTCCTCTCATTTGGGTTCATGATTCTTCTTGCATCACCAGTGTGACAGGATAAAAGAATGGTACCTGTATTTGTGCTTTCTTTCTTTTTTGCCTTATTCTATTTTCCTCTGAGATGGTAATACCGGGGCCTGAGACAGCTCATGCTGCTGCTTCATCTGTCTCAGGTCTTAGTATTACCATGAGCAAATGTGAGTGGGATGCTGGAGCAGTTGGGACCAAACTGGGCCATGAGAATTAGAACCATGACCAGGACTGACCAGCATCAACTGAGGTATGGCAGCTATTATGACTTCTATTTGCCTGTAGGGAGCTGAGGGAAATACTACATTCTCTGTTAATACATGAGCACAGACAAAAAAGGACCAAAAAAGTCATGGACATTACCTTGTAGGGTTATATTTTTAAAAAGCATTGTTTCCCTTTTACAAAACCATGGTATGTCTACACTGGAAATATTGTAGTTTTGGTCACTATGCAGCTAAAAATAATTAATAGTGATCAAGAAAGATCATTTAAAATGATTGAGAAGATTGATGGAGTTCCACATGAAATCATATTTTTAAAAATCTAGGCTCTTCAGTATGAAAAAATAAAACCTCAAAGAAATATACAAAATCAAGAAATATATGATGGAGGTGAACATCTTTTAACTATATCCTAGGGCAGTAGAATACTGGGTGACCACCTATTCAAAGAAATAGTGTTCAGACTAAGAAAATACAGTGGGTAAGATTCAATGCTATTTGTAAACTTTAGAGATTCTGAAAAATGAAGATAGAAATAAATCTAAGAAAGATTTAAATCTTTCATAAATACAAAATCCATTTTGCATTATTAAGGGAAGTTTAATGATATATGGGGTCTACTTTTCTAACATTTTGAGATTAATATTATTGAGGATGATTAACCTGTCCTTTGGTATCCTTGTATGAGTTTAAAAAAAAACATCTATTAAGCACCTACTGGTGCCAGGCATTATACTGTACTAAGCACCTTAAAGTACTTAGGACAGAAGACTGGGCAATGCCTTTCTTTATGTTCTGGCAAAGAACCCATTAAAGTGAAAATATGTCTAAGTTCCCAGCTAATGCTTCAAGTTGGAAATGGCATCTTCATTTTGGACTTGAACTGTTATTTCACTGAGGAGCTCCCAGTTAGGAAGTTTCCTCTACTAATACAGATTTGTACCTATTCTACATTGTTAATCTTGGAAATTGCCTAAGGCATTGAGAAATTAATTGCTTACAGGTAGTTTAATCCCATAGAATAAGTGAAAGCTTTTGCTTCCTCTACCCACTCTCTAATAAATCCCACTCTACCCACTCTCTAATAAAATAAAACAGAGTTTAATATGGCAATTCATAGGAAATAAGACCTCCAAAAGGAGAACTGACTGCATCAAAGAAAATCTGTCACTGAACTATATTTAATGGTCACTCAAAAGCCTAAAGTTCCTTTAAAGAAATATATATAGATATATATGTCAGTATTCTAAATGTGCAATGACAAACGAATAGACATACTATTGAAGGAGCTGAATACTGTTGATCTTGATATGCCCTCAAAAAAGTTTCCTAGGGTCCTCTAGGTAGCCAATAGGTGCCAGACACAGGACTTAAAACCATATATGCCTGACTTCCATGTCTGTTCTCAGGTCAGTTCACCACAGAGTTTTTCATTAAAGGAGGATTGGAGACCATATCCAACTGCCTCATTTTGTAGTTATGGAAACTGAAACTCAGAGTCAAGTGTCTTGTCCAAGCTCACACAGAAAATTAGAGGCCAACTGGGGATGAGAATGCATATCTACTTGATTCTTAGTGTACTGTTCTTTTTTTTTTTTTTCCAATTTATTTATTTATTTTAGTTTTCTACAAGATTGTAAGTTACACATTTTTCTCCCCTTCTTTCCCTTACCCCTCACCCTTAGTGTACTGTTCTTTTCAGGATTGGCAGCTAGGAGGTACAATGGATAGAGTGCTGAACCTGAGTTAACAAGAGTCATCTTCCTGAATTCAAATCTGGCCTCAGATGCTTACTAGCTGTGTGAGCCTGGGCAAGTCACTTGACCCTGTTTGCCTCAGTTTCCTCATCTGTAAAATGAGTTGGAGAAGGAAATGGAAAACCATTCCAGTGTCTTTGCCATGAAACTCGAATGGGGACATGAAAAGTCAGACATGACTGAAAAGCATCTGGACACTTCTCAGCGTGCCTTTTAAATCTCATTACAATGAATTCATACTTGTAAATTCTAAACTCCTGCCCCTAGTACTTGTTTATATATCTAACACTGACTATCCTGGCCCTCATTGCCTGAAGGCCAGGCATGTTAAATTTTATTCTTCTTCCAGGGTCCTGTGGCACCCTTAGGGAGGATTGGGGAGGGGGAATCTAGGTTCTTTGAAAATGGCTCCAGCCCCCATGGATGTCCTTCACACAAGTGTAGGAAATATCCCTTACAACCAAGTTCCATTAAGCCGCTAACAGTCAAATTAGCTTTTACTAAAGGTCCTGGGAAAGTTATTATTGACTATAAGTTAATATCCTCTGCCTTATGGAATATCATTTTCTGAGTACACTCTATCTTTGTCTTGGTAGCTGCTAAATCACGTGATTCTTACTGATTCCTCAGTGCTTGAATTTTTTCTTTCTGGTTGCTTGCTATATTTTTTCTTTGATCCACGGACTCTGATAAATTAATAAACATTTTCCCCAACATGTAGAGCATAATTCTGCCCAAGGCAGCTAGGTAGCCCAGTGAATAGAATACTTGGTCTGGAATCAGGAAGATCTGAGTTCAGATTTGATTTTAGACATTTACTAGTTGTATAATCTTGGGCAAGTCACTTAATCTCTGTTTGCCTTAGTTCCCTTAACTACAAAATAAAGATAATAATAGCACCTACCTCCCAGGGTTATTGTGAGCAACAAAGGAAATAACATTTCATTTGTATATAGGTACTAAGCACTAATCACTACTATATAGATACTTAGCACAGTACCTAGCACGCAGTAGGTGCTGAATAAATGGTAGATCACTATTGCTACTTTCACTATTACTACTTCTTTCTATGTGTTTCCTTCCATATCGCTTTCCTCTGTTTCTTCTCTCTCTTTTTTTCCTTGCTACTACTACTACTACTGTGCCACCTTGGTTGCTGAGGAGGGGACAAGGATTAGGATTGTAATTTAGCTCAGTTCCTATATAGAATAGTTACTGTTCTGAGTCCAATACCCCTCTCAATATTGAGAGTTCAAATCTGGCCTCAGACACTTAACATTCACTAGCCATGTGACCTTGGGCAAGTCACTCAACCCCAATTGCCTTGCCTTTCCCCCTCCAAAAAGCAAAACAACAACAACAACAAAAAACCAAACCAAAACCAACCCAAAACAACAAGGAATAGAACTAATATAAATAGTCCCATTTCTCAGAGCTAAAGTAAGTAAAAGGGCAAACAAGGGAGGAAGTTCTTCCCCATTGAACTGTTAAATTCATGGCCCCCGTACTGTGAGTGAATTGTGATCTTCATTCTCTGGGTAAAGCAAGAAAGAGGATGAGTCAGAAAAAACAGCAGAAAGAGAATGAAGATCTGTCTTCTCAGTTTGACAGAGATGAACTGTTGCTATTATACAGTCAATCGAAGGAGGCTATATCCACCATGTGGTAGGGGATGTAAGGATTCTCCACTTTAGATAATCTAGACATACTCTGGTAAACCCCCTTTTGTGTGCCACCATTTTAGGTGATCTGGGAATGCTCCAGAGGTAAGCCCTGTTGCATAAAATATTTTATTTTATTTTGAAATCATGCAAAACATATTTCCATAGTAACCATATTGCAAAAAGTGTGAGAAAAATAAAGGGAGATAATTATATATCAAGTTACATTTAGAGATCATCAGTTCTCTCTAGAGATGGATAGTATTTTTCATTAGTCCTTTCAAATTGTTTTGAATCATTGTACTGATCAGAGTAGCCAAGTCTTTCACCTGATCATCATGCTGCTGCTGCTGTGCAAAATGATTTCCTGGCTCTTCTCACTTCACTTTGTATCAGTTCAAATGGATCTTGCTAGGTTTTTTTTTTTTTTTCCCCTGGAAACCACTGGTCTTGTCATTTCTTATAGCACAACAGTACTCCATCATAATCATACACCACAACTTGTTCATTTATTCCCCAATAGATGAGCATCCCCTCAATTTCCAATTCTTTGCCATTATAAAAAGAGCTGATATAAATATTTTTATTTGTATAGGTCACTTTCCTTTTCCTTTTATCTCTTTGGGATATAGACCTAGTAGTGGCTTGGATGGGTCAAAGGGTATGCACAATTTCATGGCTTTTTGGGAATAGTTCTAAATTGTTCTCCAGAATGGTTGGACCAGTTCACTACTGCACTGAGAGTTGATTGATGGATCTATTTTCCCTCATCCTCTCTAACATTTGTGATTTCTAATAGGTGTGAGGTGGTACCTTAGGGTTTTTAAATGTGCATTTCCTGAATCAATAGCGACTTAGCGCGTTTTTGTATAATTATAGGTAGCTTTGATTTCTTTTGAGAACTACCTGTTCATGTCCTTTGACCATTTATCAGTTGGGAAATAGCTCTTATTTTCATAAACTTGAATCAGTTCTATACTCAATATGTATTTAAGAAATGAGACCTTTGCCAGAGAAACTTGTTATAGAAATTTTTGATATTACTTCATTGTCTATGCTACCTTTTAGGAAAATGTAGTTTCCTGATTATCTCCTTTAATTAGATGTATTTTTGTTTTTGCTTTGTCTGAGGTTGTGATTGTTGCCCCTGTCTTTTTTAACTTCAGCTGAAACATATTGGATTCTGTTCCAGCCCCTTATTTTAATTCTGTGTGTCTATGTTTCAAATGTGTTTCTTATAAACAACATATTGTTGAATTCTGGTTTCTAATCCAGTATGCCAGTGGTTCTCAACCTTCCTAATGCTGCGACCCTTTAATACAGTTCTTCATGTTGTGGTGACCCCTAACCATAAAATTATTTTCGTTGCTACTTCATAACTGTAATTTTGCTGCTGTTATGAATCATAATGTAAATATCTGATATGCAGGATGTATTTTCATTGTTACAAATTGAACATAACCCACAGGTTGAGAACCGCTGCATTATGCTATCTGCTTCTATTTTATTGGTGAGCTCATCTCATTTATGTTCACAGTCCTGATTTCTATGTATTTCCTTCTATCTCACTTTCCTCTGTTTCTTCTTTTCTCTCTTTTTATCCTGTTAATTATGTTGAAATGATTACCATTTTGCTTATAAACACTGTCACCCTTAATGTACCTTCCCTTTTATCATCCCCCTCTTTTCTCTCATCCCCTTCCCCTCCTATTGTCCTATTGGGTAAGATATATTTGTATGTACGTGTGTGTACACACTTCCCTGATGCGAATGAGGTTCAAACATTACCTGCCATTCCAATTTTCTCTCCATTGTAAAAACTTTCCCATGTGTGCCTCTTTTATGTGAAAAAATTTTCCCCATTCTATTTCTCTCTTCCTTCTTCTCCTAGTACATCCCTCTTTTTTCATCTTAATTATTTTGGCAATCATTTCAACATAATCAACTTCCACCCATGTCCTCTGTCTATGTAAACTCCTTTTTACTTCCTCCATAACAATAAAGTTCTTAGGAGTTACACATATCTTCTTCCTATATAAGAATGTAAACAGTTTAATCTTATTCAGATCCATTTGATTATTCTTTCATGTTTACCTTTTTTAGGCCTTTCTTGTGTTGTATTTGAATCTTAAATTTTCTATCCGGTTTCAGTCTTTTCATAAGTAATGCTTAAAAATTCTATATTTCTTTAAACATCCATTCTTTCCCCTGAAAGATTATATTTAATTTTGCTGGATAGGTTTTTTTTTTTGTAAACCAAGCCCCATTGCCTTTCAGAATATTATATTCCATGCCCTGGGCTCCTTTAGTGTGGAAGCTTTTAAAGTTTGTGTGATCCTAACTGGGGCTCCATAACATTTGAATTGTTTCTTTCTGGTTGCTTGAAGTATTTTTCTCTTTGACCTGAGCTCTGAAATTGGGTTATAATATTCCTGAGAGTTTTCACTTTGGGATCTCTTTCAAGAAATGATCAGTGGATTTTTTTTCAGTTTTTATTTTACTCTCTGGATCTAAGGTATCAGGGCAGTGTTTCTTTATACTTTCTTGAAACATGACATCTAGGCTCTTTTTTTTTTTTTTTATCATGGCTTTCAGCTTGTCCAATAATTCTTAAATTACTCTCCTCAATAAATTTTCCAGGTCAGTTTTTTCAAATGAGATATTTCACATTTTCTTTTAAAAATACTTCTTTTGGCCTTGTTTAATTGTTTCTGGGTATCTCACAGAATCTTTAGCTTCTTGCTTCCCAATTCTAATTTTTAAGGAATTATTTTCTTCAGTGAACTTTTGTACCTCTTTTCCCATGTGTCTAACTCTGCTTTTGAAGGAGTTCCTTTTTTTCAGTGATTTTTTTGTGCCTTTTTAACCATTAGACTTATTTTGTTTTTTAAGAGGTATTATTTTCTGTCTTTTTTCCTTCTTTTATCAAAAAATTAATTTTTAAAATTTTCTTGTATCACTCTCATCTCTTATCCCAGTTTTCCCCTTACAACTCATCTCTTTTTCTAACTCTTTCAGGAATTCTTGTTGAGTTTGTGTCCAATGAGCATCTTTGTTTGAAGCTTTGCTTCTAGCTGTTTTTAAATTGTCATTTTCTGAGTTTGTGTTTTGATCTTCCCTGCTACCATAGTAACTTTTTATGGTTAAGTACTTTTTTGTTGTTGTCTGCTCACTTTTCAAGCCTATTTTTTTTTTTTTACTTTAAAACTTGTGGCAAAGTTGGACTCTGCTCACTCAAGAGTGGGTAGACACTTCTCCAACTGCAGCCTTTTTCATAACTATTTCTGGAGTTTTACAAGTTTTTAGTGTTTCCAGGGTGGTATGATTTGGGAGAGGTGTGTCTCTGCTTTTTTAGTCTGTGCTCTGGTCTTTACCCACTCTGAAATTGGGTTATAATATTCCTGAGAGTTTTCACTTTGGGATCTCTTTCAAGAAATGATCAGTGGATTTTTTTCAGTTTTTATTTTACTCTCTGGATCTAAGGTATCAGGGCAGTGTTTCTTTATACTTTCTTGAAACATGACATCTAGGCTCTTTTTTTTTTTTATCATGGCTTTCAGCTTGTCCAATAATTCTTAAATTACTCTCCTCAATAAATTTTCCAGGTCAGTTTTTTCAAATGAGATATTTCACATTTTCTTTTAAAAACACTTCTTTTGGCCTTGTTTAATTGTTTCTGGGTATCTGCTACTGGTAGTACTAGCATGCTGTTTGAAGCTGGAATTGTGACCACAACCCTTGCAACTGATTACAAATACTCTTCTCCACCCCAGAACTATGACCTAGAATTACATATGGACAATAGAGTAGACAATCAGTGCCAAATGTACCTAGTGCTAGCAAAGAGTCCCCTAGAATCTCTTTTTGATTTGTTATCCTATCCTTTTAACATCCTTTGGCTGAAAGCTCCTAAAGCTGCTACTGTTCCTGCCACTGTTGCTGTTGCCACATGTGGACACTCTGGACAGACCGACAGCCTGGTGTCACAGACCTCTTCTGTTTACCTCGTAAATTTTCTTAGGCTGGAATAATGCTTCATCCTGACCTTTTCTTGGCTCTGGCACTCTGAAATTTGATTTGAAATGTTATTTTAAAGTAGTTTGGAGAGGAATGTTGAGAGAGTTCTGTTGGACTTGCTGTCTCTAAGCTACCACCTTTGGTCTACCCTTTCCCAGGCTTATTTTCCATGGTTCATGAAATATTTTGAAGGAAAAAAAGTAAATAAAATATAATGGATGAAATAAGGGTTTGCTCAAGGAAAAAGAAAACAACATAGGTAACATAACATGTTCATCTTTAAGATATTCAAGAACAATTTTTCTTACTTCTTCCCTTCCTATTTCACTGATATCCTATGGGTCTGTTTTTCTTCTGTAGAGTTTTAAAAGTCATTCTCTAACAAGGCAGGGTTTACCCTAAAGTCTCTGGTATTTCACCCATTAGGAGTGACAGTCCAAGGTATATTGGGAAATATGATTCCCAACAAAAATCATTTCAGTGAAATGTCTGTGTCATGAGAGCATGTTGACACTCCCAGTAGAATTTGTTGAAATGGGGTCTACATAGTGAAGGCTTAACTCTATTTGCTGTTACTCAGAGGTGTGGCTATGAACACCCTTTCTGTTTCCAGGACATGCCTGAATGTTGGCAGTCACTCTAACTGCTAGACATTCAAAAACTCCTAAGTATCCAAAATTTATCTCAATGTCATTGGCTTGGAAATTGTACAAGCCCATCATTACTTCCATAATTTGTAGTGCTTCTTAGACTGGGCAGACTATAAAAGATCCTTTTGATTTTGCCAAATTTGGTGAATGGCAGAAAATAATTATAGTTCATGTTTATAAATCTTTATAAAGTTTACAAAATGCTTTCTACGTATTATATGATTTAAGTCTTACAGTGAGGCTGACACAAATCATTTGAGTGAAGAAACTGAGGGTGAGCTACCTAAGTTCACATGGCTTGTAAATGGCAGAGCCATGACTTCTGAATTCAAATCTAGTGCTATTTTGGTTACATAGACTCACTGGGTTACAGATCTTTGATTACAGGATCACAGATTCGGAGCTAGAATGTATCTCAGAGGCCATTTAATTCAACTCTTTCATTTTTATAGATGAGGAAATTGGGACCCTGGAAGGTTGAACATTTTTCAGTGTTTCTCTGTATTTTACTGTCCAGAAAAAAAAATATGGTTGTGTAAATTAATTAAAAACTACTTGAAATTACCAAGGAGATTTAAATTTATAATTAATATAAAATTATAAAATTTATTTTGAAACAGTTGTATTGTCAACACATTTTCTGTATGGGTTAATAGCTTTTAAAAAACTTTTACTTTCATTGTAGTTATAGAAGGATGATCACAGATGAAGAATTGGATGATTACACCTAGGATAAAAAGTTCTGAAACCCTATTTCTTATAACCATAGTTCATTAGAAAGAGAAGTGAACTTGAATCCTGTTTCTATGGGGCCTCAGTTTCTTCATCTGTAAAATGAAAAAGCTGGACTAGATAACCTTTAAAATCCCTTTGAGCTTTAGACCTACAGTCCTGTGTTTTATGAGTTGTCAAAAGTGAACAGTCTATGTTAAATGAATCTATGCACTAAGCATTAGTGTTAGGGACAGATTTGAAATTTTGTTTGAGCTATGTTAGTGTGGAGTGGTTTCCAAGAGATGTTTTGGGAAACTTTATTTTTTCTTTTAAGGGGAGTAAAAATGTGGGAATAGATTGTGTCTTGTGGATACTCATCCTTCTCTAGCACAGAAATTAGGATAACCATTAATGGGGTTTCTGGCTAGATTTTCAACAGAAATTGGAGGAGTTTGGTACCTCAAGTTTCTTCCTGAGAGAAGGGGTGGAGGGAATTCACTACTTCATACATATTGAGAACATGGGCTCTCATAAATTTATAACCTTTCATACTACAACCTGGAATATGACTACTGAAGTGATTGATTGAATAAGTCATCATAAAATCAAACTATGATGTTTCCCTAACTGGTGAAATAGATGTTTTTATACCCACCTTATCACAGAGTTGGTGGAATCTGACGTAATGACTGATGCCATTCTTGGCAGTGCCAATTTGACAAGAGATGATTTGATGAGAAAATGACCATTAGGACTAGGCATAATTCCAGGTAAATTGGGTGTCAAGAGAGAACCCACAGATAGATATTTGAATTCTGGCCCATTTCTGGTAGTGACTTGAGCCCTACAGCCAAGTGCCATAGAATTCTGTGCCAAATAGGACCTTCAGACATGTACAGCTCCTTTCAGGAGCTATGTGTGAGCTGTGGAGGGCAGACTTTGGCCCATAGTCCAGCTGCATTTGGCTAGAGGGCTCATGTTACTACTAGTAATGGGCTTATATTCAAATATCTGTCTGGGTACTTGAAGTCAATGGAAATGGTCTGTGAGTAACAGAGAACAGCGTTTGGCATTGCGTAGCTAAGAGAGGAGCAAATGCTTAAATACTTGTTCTGCTTATGAATCTGTAGTTCAAATGTTTGTTAGTCATCCAGCTGTATCCTGGAATCTGGCAGATATCATTCCAGAGGCTCTTTTGTATCTATTTTTTTTTAAAATTTCTTGGCCTTTCTTTATTCAGGTACGCATTTGACACTTCTAGGCTTTGCTTTCCCCTCCTCCCCTCATGCTTATCTGAGTGAAATGTTTTCTTCTTTAACCATGTCACTGCTTGATTTTTTTAGGAGGTGACCTTGGTAGGTCCAGTACAAGATAATCAGGGTAACTCTATTGCTGTTGTGGCCTGAAAAATATTCTTAAAAGTTTTAAACTTGAGAAACAGGCACAAAGCAAAACAGTCCATACTTTTTGATCTTTTAAGTACGTTACAATAAAGTTCATGATTAAGAGTGAATTTTCACATTTAAAAACCTTCAAAATATCAGCTTTATTTTTTTAAATGGAGAAATATCCAGATTTTATAAAAGATTCAAAAATCACCTAGACAGAACAGATAATGAGACTTGTACCTCATATTACACCCACCTTAGTCATGATTTGCAGACACAATTCATCTTTATTTACTTTTTCATAATTTTCCTATCTATTTTTAGATGAGTAGGACCATGTTCCAGCTAGTCCATTTTGCTTTGTAAGGTGGCCTCATCTTTGTTACAAACTCCAGTGTGTTCCCAACCTCATCGCCACTCCACCTGTTCATTTGACATTGTTGACCAAGTAGTAGTGACTTTGGGTGACTGGGCTTGGCTGACTTGGATCTGGCAGCTGGTAAGGGGTTTTATTACTTGTCCTCTGAGTCATTCCTTCCCTCACTTATTTTTTTTTATTTTTGCCAGAATCTGACATAAACAAGACATCCATTGCTTTATATGTCAGTGGTCATAGAATTGCAAGCCTTCTACGTGACTCAGTTACACTCAGTTGTGTGGTTTCATTTTAGTATTTTCCTTTTGGGGTGTGTATGAGGGAAGATTTAGCATGAGAAATAAATGTGTGTACTTTGGGTACAACATCCCTCTGCCAGGCACCATCACAGTGAATGAGAAACAATTAAAGGTGATATCATTTTCCCATCCTGGAGATTTTTAAGCAGAGACTGACTAGTCATTGCTCCATGATATTGCAGAGGAGATTATACAGGAGGTTAGAGTTAGACTAGATGACCTCTAACGTCCCAGAACAACTGGGAAGAGGTTATGATGGTTGGAAGACATTTCTATCAAGAACTCTGCTGAAGGGAAAATCTCTTGCACTGGATTATTCCCTTCAAACAATCTAAAAGCCTCAACTACTTTCTGATAGATTTGTTTATTCACTCAACATTCAACAAATACACACTGGAATTCTGCTTTTACCAAAGGGGAAAAACAAAGAAAGAAACAAAAATCTTCTGTGACTTTGCCTAACTACATATAGAAAGACTCAATCTATTATTTTTTTGGGGGGCGGCAGGGACTTAAAAAATGAAGGTCTGAGAAGCAGATGTGTGGAACTTGTTTTCAGTTTTCTATATCTTCTAAAAAAGTGTTATTAACATATTTGTCATGAGTTTGTTTTTTCTTGCCTTCTCAATGGGAGGGAGAGGTAGAGAATTTAACATTGAAAATAAAATAAAATGGAATTAAAATAAAATTTAAAAAGGAAATGGAATTTTAAAAAGTGGTATTAATAGCCTGAGTTGAAGAACTAGTTCCCAGGACATCCTTAATCTGCTAACATTCATTTTAAAATGAATTCTGTGGCCATTTTAAAAGGAAGCCACACTGTTGGCTCCTTAACTTACTATATGGATGTGTCTGTGTATAGATGCACACACATATATATGTTTAGTACAACTGAACCATATTATGATGTAGCTCATTATTATAAGGATTTAGATAAACAAGGTCGAATCATGTCTGATCTGGGAGACATGAAACTGGTCTGGGAGATAGTTGCACTATCTCGAGTACTAGCAGACCTACCTTAAAGAAAGATGTGGGCCACTTTTTGACATACTCCATATGGGTAGTATATTTTTCAAGTCTCTGGAACCCAAATCATGACTGTTTGATTTTAACTAAGATGTATCATAATTGGTTAAGACCCAGGAAGTGAGATAATTTTCTATTCATAGCATAAACTACCTCAAAGTAATTTCTCTTTCTTCAGATCACTTGCTAATTGACGTGTTTCCTGAGTGGCACTGTGATGATTACTCCATGCTTCATCATTAGGAAGTTGAAGTTAAAATTACAGATAGTCAGGTTCTCCCAGTGTCAGCGCAGCTACCAGGAAGCAAGGGGGTGTCCTGAGAAGCGACAGCTGTGTGCTTTTAGCTGTTGGAAATCTCAATAGAAATTTTGATAGTAGACCCAATCCTACAATTTGGAGCTGATGAAATGTGGGAAGAGATGGGATGCAGAAAGGATTTTGTTTTATCATTCAAGAAGAATCATTGAATTAAATTAAATGGAACATAAAAGTAGAGACCAACATCCCCCTACCCCTCAATTTGTAGGCTACTCTTATCTGCCCTAGAAATCCTCTGGGGATTTTCTCCTCCACTTTGTTCCCTTTTGCCCTCCTCTATCTTTCCCTAAATATACTGCTCTCTTAAATGTTGGGTCCTTTTATCCCAGCCCTACTATTCAGAGAAGAAGAAGATGGGAAGTACTGGCTCCCAGGTTATCATTGACTGATAATACCTACCAGTTATGGAGATGTGGTATTAGATGAGCTTATAGGAAAGTAAAGACAGGGACTGGCACTACAAAAAAGGAGAAGAATCCCATCCCCGCTGTGGGCTAGACAATAAGCAACAAAATTCTCAGCCAGATCAATTCAATTCAGTCTAACAAGTATTTATTAAGTCTCTACTATGTGCTACCTACTGAGAATACCAAGTCAACATTTCCTTTAGGACCTTACATGATATTTGGGACAGGTATTTTAGAAATATGTATACAAATTAAGTGTAACATGAGCCCAGGCTGCCCCCCCCCCCCCATTTTATTCTGTGCTTCTAAGGACTAGGTCTGATTCTAGAGTTGGACCCCCCTAGAGGGTTATTAGATATCTCTCTTTGATTTGATTCTCTGTCTGGAGTAACTCCAGATAAAAAAATCTATTATTTTTATGGTATAGGTTAGATTTATGTTTTCCCAAATGTAAGTATACTTATACAAGCACTCAAGATGTCAATATGGATTCTGGGTATGGGACAACCTTTATTTCACCCACAGAAAATATAAAAGAGATAAAGTACTTATAGGAGCATGTAAACAAATACCAAAACACATCAAAAATGAACTCTTGTGCTCCCTTCTAGCTCACAGAAAGGAGCTACAGTTGAGGTCTGAAGCAGGGTAACAACTTGACATCCTGCGGAGTCCTTCTTTTTCATATTTCTGCACAACCCACTCAGACTTCTAGTACCATCTTGCATGGGTGGTTCAGTGGTAGAATTGTCACTGCACATGGGGAGGAATAGGCCCAAGTATATACTCCCCCCCCTTTTTTTTTCTTTTTGGAGGGGGGAAGGTAGAGCAATTGGGCTGGTTTTTGTGTTAAGTGTCTGAGGCCGCATTTGAACTCAGGTCTTCCTGACTCCAGGGCCAGTGCTCTATTCACTGCACCACCTAGCCGCCCCAACCCCCTGCACCCCCTTTTTTTGAGGCAGTACGGTAAGGTGGAAAGGGCAGGGGTTTAGACTCCGAAGACATGGGTTTAAATACTGGATAAGCCACTTAATGTCTTTGTTTCCTCATCTGCAAATGAGAGGATTGGACTTAATGATTTCTAAGTTCTCTTCTATCAATAGATCTATTAGCCTGTGAGCTTATGGTTTAGATTTTAAACATGATTTAGGGGTTGCTGAGCGTTTCATTCCCTTCCAATCAAATCTGCCTTGTCAAAGTAACTTGTCTGTTTTGCTTTCCAAGTTGAATGCTGCCTAGGAACTAGGTAGATGATTCCCTTCTTCTAAGAATATCATGGTGGCAGGACATCTAGTTTTCTCTAGAAGAATTTTTCTTGATTTTTTTTTTTTTCGTTCACGCTGCGGTATCATTTCTTATAAGGAATCATGGCATACTGCAGGAGAGGCAGGAGATTCATACATCCACATGAGATAGAAAATACAAATTCCTAACAATTAATGTCACACTAAGTCAAAAATGTTCTATGATATAACCTTTGAGAATAACTGATGTAGAAGATTCAATTAAACCTGGGAGCTCTTCAGTTTGAAATTATGCCATAAAGCAACCTCTAAGGATAGATACTACTTTTGGGCTGATGTCAGGAGATACATATCTGTTTCTATTATATGCTTTCTTTTTTATTTCTTTCTTTTATTTTTTCCTTTTTTCAGGGGGGAAAGCAGGGCAATTGGGCTTAAGTGACTTGCCCAAGGTCACATGGCTAGTAGGTGCTAAGTGTCTGAGGCTGGATTTGAACTCAGGTCCTCCTTACTCCAGGGCTGATGCTCTATTCACTGAGCCACCTCACCACCCCTATTATAATCTTTCTTTATTTAAAATAATCTGATTTTCCTTGATGTTATCATCTCTTTGGTTCTGAAAGTCTACTCTCAGGATTACTTCTCTAAGGCCACTTGTAATTCCTAAGTATATTTGCCCCAAGGCAGCCATTTCAGTACCTTGTGAAAGGAGATGAACTTCTTATTCTCTAAGACCTACTCTGACACATACTGGTCTGTCTTTTTAAGATTAAAAAGGAAGTCAAAGAGAATGAACAGATCTGTTATCTTGCTTTATTAGATTGAGAGAAGGGAAATTCTTCCCCCAAGAGTACTCCTAAAATCTAGTCAGACCAGTTATCAAGATGCCAGTGGCATGCTCACAGTCTATAAGAGAGTACTTTTCAGATGTCTCCAAAGGCCTTCACCCAATAATATCATTAATTTTCAGGGAAAGTTGTTAAATTGACCACAAACCCTCAAATCAATTCTCCTTACCTAAAAAACTGACATTCTCTCAAAAGAAACGTGAGATTTGCAAATTTAGAGAATCCATGCCAAATGTTCACATGGATTACTTGTGCCCAACCCGTGGTAGAACATTCTAAGCTTGTATTGATCTGATCAGTCATAGCCAGACATATTCTAACTTGACTCTATCATAGTGGTGTCATTTTGGTCCTCTTTGAGAATGAAGAATAACTATACACATATTTAAAATTATACTACCTCAATTAATTTCCATATTTCAATGCCATATCCATCTAATGCTGAGGGATAACTTTATATATTTGACTTTATCATATATATATGATAAATAAAAAGCAATTAGGATTGAGGAGGACATCTTTTACAACTTTGAAAGCTTTTTCTTTGTTAACAATGTTCAAACAAAAATGGTCTTTTATCTCTTAAGGAATGGAATATAAAACTATTTTTAAAAAAACATCACTGCCACTTCCTAATGCTCCTCCCTACTCAAAAATAAGTACAGTTAAGAAAAGCAAATAAATATGTGTTCTGTGTATGAAAATATATTCCTTATTCTCAACCTCCTCTTTACTGATAGATAGGAAACATATTTCATCAAATTCTATAAAGCCTTTATTGGTCAGTGCATTAGTCAGAACTCTGAGGTCTTTTCAGTATTTTTTCTTTTATATTAATGTAGTTATCTTGGAAATTTCCCCTTGGTTCTTCTTACTTTACTCTATATCAGTTTATATGTTTTGGCAATTTTTACTGAATTCTTCATTTTTTGTATAGTGGTCTAATAACCTTTTCATATTTAGAACATATATCCATTTGGATTTCATTGTAGGACATCATATAAGATAATAACCTAAAACCAGTTTTTATCAAGATGCTTTCTTATTTTCCTGCCATTTTTTGTTGAATAGGGAACCCTTCCTCCAGTAGTTCATGGCCTTGGTTTTATTGAATACCAGGTCACTCTGTTCAATTGCTATTGAGACTTATCTAATTTATTCCATTGACCATTTTTTCTCTTTTTAACCAGCATCATGTAGTTTTAATAAATATTTCTTCATAGTAGAGGTTGAGGCCTGGTAATGCTAGGCCTATTGCTTTCCTACTTATTTTTATATTTTATATTTTTGTGTTTCCTACTTTATTTTTCTTGAGATTCTTGACCTTCTTTTCCTCTTGTTGAATTTTCTCTAGTTCTATAAAGCTATCCCTGGGCATTAGATTGGTATGGCATCTAAATCTATAAATTAATTTAGGTAACATCATTTTAAATATTGGTGTAATTGTTATAATCTAGTACCGGAGAGAAGGTGTGCACAAATAACTGAACCATAGATTAGAACATGGCAAGTGCACAGTAACTACAAAATGCTATGGAAAAAGAGAGTATGATAGGCTATGTAGTCAATAAGGACATTATGGAGGGATGGCATTTGATCTGGTCCTTGAAAAACAAACAAAAGAATTTCAACAGACTGAGATAGTGGAAGTAGATGTGATTTTATCCAATTTCATTTCACATTTTATTTCAATTCAATATGTATCTATTGAATTTATGCTAAAACCATTTTAAATATTGCTGTACCCCCACCATGAATATCAATTACATCCTCAATTATTTGTCTTTATTTCTATAAAGAATGTTCTGTCATTGTATACATAAATGAATAAAAAAGCATGAACATAAGCACTAACCTTATACAATGTTTGCTTATTATTGCCCTCTACAGACTGTGAGCTTTTAGGGTAGGAATTCTTAGTGCTTAGCACAGTGCCTGGCACAAAGGAATTGCTTAATAAATTGCCTGACTGACTGAGTCCTAAAGGATACCAAAAACCAAGGTAGTCCCTGCTCTCAGGACTATCTTTTATTTATGTAAGTTCTGAGTTTGTCTTAGCAAGTTGATATCTTGATATTTTATGCAATGTTGAATGGAATTTCTTTTTCTATATTATCTGAGAGGGTTTTGTTAATTATCTATAGAAAGGAAGGACCTTATTATGGGTTCATTTTCTATCCTATTTTACTGGATTTACTAAATGTTTCTGTTAATTATTTCATTAAATCTCTAGGATTTTCTACAGCATCCACAAGTAAAAATGTTTTTCCCTGCTATTTACTTATGTTTATTCTCTTAGTTTTTTCTTTGTAGACAATATATCAAATACTACAGTAATAATGGTCATGTTTGCTTTACTCCTGATCTTATTGGAAAAACTTCTAGTGTTTCTCTATTATACATAATGCTGACTCTTGTTTTTAGTTAGATCTTATTTATCATAATACTAATAGATTCTTTTTTTCTTATGATTGTTGACTTGTTAACTTGAATGAGCATTAATTTTGTCGAGCTTTTTGTGTTTCAATTGATATTTTGAAAATAATTTATTAATATGGTTTATTTATGTATAGTTTTCCCAATGATGAACCATCTCTC
Organism: Pseudochirops corinnae; assembly: GCA_028646515.1. Taxonomy (NCBI): domain Eukaryota; kingdom Metazoa; phylum Chordata; class Mammalia; order Diprotodontia; family Pseudocheiridae; genus Pseudochirops; species Pseudochirops corinnae. The sequence continues at coordinate 83,374,068 of CM053586.1, read as the reverse complement.
CATTCCTACTGTGAACCCAAAATAATCAGTGAAAATATTTTGAATATATCACTATGGCCTCTTTGAAAATAATTTTAGTATTTTTCTATCAATATTCATTAGTGATATTGGTCTTTAGTTCTGTCTCTCTAGGGCTGTTTCCACTGTACCATATTGTATCTATTTAAATACTTGGAAACTATGCTATTTTATGCACATGTATTTAATTTTTTATTGTCTTATTATCTTAGTATATTTAAGAATAAAGTAATTTCCTTGTTCATCTCTTTTATGTATTTATGTATTTTTGTTCTTTTTTGGTATCATGATTGCCACTCTTTTTAAAAATTCATCTAAAGCATAATGGATTTTACAACTTTTTTATTTAATTTGATTACTATGTTTTACGTGTGCTTCCTGCAAATATCATATTATTTGATTTTGTCTCCAACTTCTATTTTATGGGTAAGTTGATCTCATTCATATGTAACATTCTAATGATTAGATTTGTTTTCATTCAATCAAAAATTATTGACTTATTTCCTTTCTTGTCTCCCTCCCCCCAAAAAAGATAAAGAAGGTAGGAAAATAAAACGAATGAAATCAACACATGTAATCTATAACTGGAACTTTCTTATCCCTCCCATGCCCATCTTTCTTTATTTGCCTAAACTAGACAGAGACCACTAGGTCTTGTCCTTGTTCTCTCTCTCTTTTTAGTCCCTCCATATCATCACCCATAACTAACTCTGTCTTCTCTCTTACCCCATCCACTTTTCCTCTCTCTGTCCTCTCAGTTCCATGATTGCTTTTGTATCCTCACTCTTCTGTGATGCTGTGTGTAGGAATATGATATTGGATTAATTGCACAATGGGAAGACAATTTATAGTAGAAGTTCAATAGAAATAGATCGAGAGATTCAGGTGTAAAATTTTGAATGGCAGACAGTTGATATCTCTGGGGTGGATGCCAACCACCCCAAAGTACAGTGATTCCCAGCCCTTACTACACTAGAGACTGCTAAGATCAGACAACTCTCTGGTGTAATTGTTCTCTCCTCCATGGAGCTTTATCTAACTCTAGGGTAGAAAAGCCCATTAACTCTGGTGTATTCTATCTAATCTTTATAACTTCTTTAATTTTGTGTTTATTTCTTACTTTGATAATGATATTTACTAGTTATCTATAATTTACATCATTTAATTGAATTAGTATAGCACTTTGTAGTTTGCAAGGCACTTTACAAATTATCTCATTTTGTCCTCAGAACACTCCTCATTGGTAGATGCTGTAATTATCTCCACTTTAGGGACAATGAAACTGAGGCAGACTTGCCAAATTCTACCCAGCTGATAAGTTTCTGAGGTAGTATATGAACTCAGGTCCTCCTCAATTCAAGGGCAGTGCTTTATCCACTATGCAAACTAGCTGCCTCTGTCTGTCTGTCTGTCTGTCTATCTATCTATCAATCTATCAATCTAATCTAATCTATCTATCTATCTATCTATCTATCTATCTATCTATCTGTCTGTCTGTCTGTCTGTCTGTCTGTCTCTCTAGTATAACTAGCATTTGGTGGGAAGAAGCTAAACTGGCAAGAATAAATTATCTGTTACCCTTTTATTGAGAGTGATCTGGGAAAATGAAATTTATTTTGAACCCTTTATTGAACATATAGTGTAGAGACCTGATATATAGTAGATGAAATTCTACCTTTTTCAGAAATAGCAAAATGGAGAGATTTCCCAGACAGTGGTCCTGGATCCTACTTACCATCCCACAGTTAGGATACTGGTGTTCCTGATACAAACCTTTTCCTACTTTCTCCATCTATGTTACTTGTGGGAATTCACCTGGGATTCTTATATTTCTATATTATACCCTTCTCCTCCAACTTTCCCTTGAAGTTTATGAAATCATCTACTTCTCTTTATATCTCTATGTTTGTATAAAATTCTGTTCTGCCCAGTTTTGAGAATTAGTAAATTCCTCCCTTCTTCTTTAGTATTTCCACTTTCCCTTACATTTTACTTTCTATCATAAAAAAGAAAGCCACACCCTCACTTAGGCCTGATTTTAGAGTTTTTATTCCTTCTTTGATGCTTGAAGATGGTAGAATATTTAAGGGATAATAGTCTATTCTCCTAATCTTGGGATGTAAGATCTTCATTTAGCCCTTTTAAATTGCTCAAATTTCTTAAATTGCTCAAACTTTTCTTCATCTCCTTTATGTTTTAAAGAGTCTATCAAGCTCTTCTTTTTTCCAGTTGTAATGCTTGGAAGTCATTAATACCATTAAATTTCCTCTACTTTCCTTTGTAGGTCTATGTTCAACTTTTTAGGATAAATTATTCTTGGATATAGGTCTTTTTCTTTGCCTTTTACTATACTGTATAATAAACTTTCCTTTCCCTGTCCATATTTTTTCCCCACATAACCTTGTGTGATATTTATTGTGACTCCTCAGTCTTTTATTTCTTGCTGCTTGTGATGATTTTCTTTGACCTTGAAACTATGGAATTTGGCAATCACTTTTCTGGATGGGATTTCTTTTAGGTGATGATCTGTGGATTCTTTCTATTTTTCACTTTGGTCTCTGATTCCAATATTTATGCAGAGCTTTCTTTTATAATTTCTTGATATATAATTTTCAGGTGTTCCTGAATTGCTATGGTTTGCTGAGCTTCTAAAAAGTTAAATTTCTTCTCTTTATTATGTATTATTGCAAAATTCTTTTATTTGACAGATTTGTTAAGAATGTAAGGGGTTAAACTGTTTGGCACCATTTGAAAGAGAGGAAACTAAGAGAAGAATATATGAAGCATAGGGAGGAATACTTGAGAAAAACCTTCAAGAATATTGTAGGGATGTAGAGGGAACCTCTCCACCTACCAATACTTGCTCACTATCACTTTCTCTTTCCCTCTCATGTAGGAATCCAAGAATAAGACCTGGAAGCCCTATAATTAATGATGAAGTGGTCTTAAATCATTTGCATGAAAAAAAAAAAACACCTGAGACACAATTGGGATAGTGGATTGCAGAGTGAGATTGTGGGACCTTGAACTGATGGACCCAGATTGGATGTTGGTATGATGATTGCTCTCCTTTATCCTCAAGACTTTTATAGTGGGGCATAGGCAAGATTCAGTCTTGTTCCCAAATAACTTAGTTTTACTTAGTTAAAGGTGTTGAAGAATTGGAGGATTTAAATGAACATTTCAGTGGGTCTCCAGTTTCCAAGGGGTCTCCTTGGGCATGATGTTACCATTGGGAAAAATAAAGTTTCAGATTCAACCCTTAATGACAAAGGGATTGATGCCACTGCTGGAAGTGGACATGGCTGGTCTATTTCCTGAGTGGCACATGATTCCTCATAGATTTAATATTGTCTTTTAAATTCTTTTTATTGTTGAAAATGTATTACAAAATATTATTGTATTGTGTTTTTCCTTTGAGTTATATGAGGTGGGGAAGGAGATAAGAATCTTAAGGTAAAGAAGGCACAAGCTACATTTGGAGATTTTCCAGGAATACTAGGTGAAGTCAAAATAGCAAGCCAGTTTTATATTTGTGAAATATTGTATGTGAATGGTTATGTATTTTAATCCTTAGATTGAGCTGAGAGAAACTTGAGCGAAGGCAGGCCAGGTAGTTCTGAATCTAGGAAAAATTTCTGAAATAGCTGCAGCTTCAATATTAGTCCCTTATGTGTAGAAGATATTAACCAACCTCCTACATATGGGGCCCTCCTGGTATCTCTTCCAGAAGTGGGCCATACTCTAAATTTACATGGGCAACAACACTTAGAAAAAGAAGAAAAAATGAAAAGGGAGACCAGGAAGTTACAAGCAATCAAAATAGGAGTATTTAAATCTAGAGGTAGAATATTCTGGTCATTTAGATAGGTAAACAAAGAAAGTAAGAGTATTAAGTAAAGATTATGCCTCCTCCCTCCAAAAAATAATGTACCACACTTCTTCTTTCAAGAACTGATATCTTGCATAATGAGACCAGCTGTAGCAAGTAAAGTCCCTAAAAACCAAGCAAAAGCTTACAAACAAAAAAACTGAGGAAAGAAAGAGTAAGATGTTTATTTGTGCTAATAGCAAAATGCAACAAAATAAAGACCAAATTTCTTCCCTCTTAAGATGTCTACTTCAAAATATGTTGGAAGAGGAAAGTAGTAAGTAGAAAATTTATGATCACTTATTGGAAACAAAAGCCCTACAAATGAATATTAATTAATTTAAGATGATTTGGCATAGAAAATAGGAGGATTGTGAACTCCACTCTTAATCAGTTTTGGAGAAGGTAGAGTAACATGAGAAAACTAAAACAAATAAATTAAAAAGAAGCAAGGAAGAATAATAATTTAAGTTAACTCAAGAAGCCAGCTATAGGGTAGGAAAGTAGAAAGGAGGGAGTAGTGCTCATCAGTGGAAATTTTTATCAAATTAATGAAAACAAAGCTAGGTATAGAGACCAAATACTCACTTAAAATTGGAAAGGGAAAATCAATACAAAAGAAGCAAATAGAGAAAACATGAACCTAAGAATTATATCCTTAAATGTGAATCAATTAAATTACTCAATAGAACAAAAGGATAAAATGGTAAAATGGTTAAGAAAACAAAATTCAACATTTGCTGCATGCAATAAATACATTTAAAATAAATTCCTTGTAGAATATAAATGAGGGTTCAGACATTTAATATGAATCGAGTGACTCCAACCCCCACCTCTAGAAGTTACAATAACAAAAATAAAAATCCATGATTTTAAAAGAGATAAAAATGAAAGTAACATTGTATTTAAAGTTTTCTTAGAAAATGAAACAATACAATTATTAAATGAATTTGCACCTAATACATTGTATCCAATTCATAATATAAAGAATAATTAAGTTTCAAAAAAATATATAAGTAGCAACATATTAATCGTAGGTTACTTCAACATTGCTCTTTCAGAGATATGCAAATTTAAAAGAAAAAAATAAAAAGAAAGGCATAGAATAAACTTGTCAAAGTTAGATTGTAAAAAAAGTCTGATATCTTCAGAATTTGAACATTAAAGATTATACATATTTATTAGCATTGTACAGTACCTTTATAAAACTTGATCATATTTCAGGGCAGACAGAAATCATAAATAAAACTTAAGTAGTCAGAAACATCGAATATGTACTGTATTGATCATAAAACAATAAAACTAGTAATCAATATGAGAAATACAAGCAAAATATGTAAATCTAAATAAAGACTAAGTGGTGCCACCCCCAAATGTATGTCTTAAAGAACAAATCATAAAGATAATAAATAACTATGCTTTTTCCAGTGAGTGTAAGAATAAGGCAAATATGCCTCCTCTCCTTACTAGTACTTGGCATAATTCTACAAGTAGTCCCAATAACAATAAAACAAGTAAGATAAGCTAAAAGCATGCATGTAGGAAAAAAGCTAACTAGCAGACTTAGTGGATAGAGTACTAGGACTGGAGTCAGGAGGATCTGAGTTCAAATTTCACTTGACACTTACTAGATGTGTGATCCTGAGTAAGTCACTTAACCTGTTTATCTTAATCTACTGGAGAAGGAAATGGTAAAGCACTCTAGTAGCTTTGCCAAGAAAATACCATGTATAGTATGGTCCATGAGGTCATGAAGAATCAGACATGATTGAATGACTACATAACAACAAATGAACATAGGAAAAAAGAAAAAAAAACTATTTGTATATGCTGTGATGATTTATTTAGAAACCCTTAGATTATAAGTAAATAAGCTAATTGAGATAATTAATAGCTTCAGGGAGGTAACAAGATATAAAGTGATCCCAACAAGTAAACATCCCAAGACACAGTCTGATTTTATATAAAATCAATTATGGAACATTCTTTACATAAATAAAGGAGGGCAAATAATCACAAAGAGATTTATTATCACAGTTAAACTATGAAAACGTCATAAAATCACTATATTGACTAGAGCAATTTATAGTTTTGAGGTTTACTTTATGTAAATATACAAAAGAATAACCACATTGCCAAAAGATATAAAAGGTCTGCCTAAATCATATGAAATAATAAGAAAAATTAAAAAGACACATAATTATTAGACATTGAGCTGTATTTTAAAGTGGTAATCCTCAAAACTACTTGGTGTTGATTAAAAAGGAGAAATATAGATTAGTGGAACAGAACAGTACAACAAAACCCAGAAGCCATTGAATATGGCAATTCAATAGCTACCAGAGCACAAGCTGTTGGGGGAAGGAATCTCTTTTCAAAATGAACTTCTGAGAAATCTGGAAAGAAATTTTCTTGAAGGAAGGAACCTTTTGGCAAAAATTAGATTTAGACTAGTAAATTATACTACCTACCATAATACAAAAGTTTGTATCATTATGAAAAAAGCTGGGCAGTGGGGGAGAGAATATGTTGCCAATGCAATACCCACAGCAGCTGCTATGACTATGCAGACATATTTCCAGGTCTGAATCACAAAATATACTAGACTCTCTTCTTCAAAGACAAAGCCGAGATATTTGTTCAGATATAATAAAGAAAGCCAATTCCACCACGATAACAAAGAAGTTTATACACATCACCAATATAGGGCCCCAAGCCTTCCCTCTGTTAGGCCTCCTCGCAAACAAATTCTCCTAGGCAACATTCTTCCCTCTCTTACTCATATTAGGTGCTCTGGCTCAGCTCTCTCTCAGCTCTTCTTAGCTCTGTCTTTCTCTTTCTTCCTGTTCCACCCATTTGGCAAGTTCCTTCCACCATGGGCTCCATGTGACTCAAGCTGTGGGCTAGGCCAAAGCTCAGAGGAGGTCACATGGGCCTATTAAGGGGGCAGGGAAGATCTTCAAATTCCCTTAACATTACAGAGAATGGATAATGCCTTAAACTAAGGCAAGAAGAGGTGATTGTGAAAAATAAGATAAAAAACATAGAATCAAAAATAATTTTTCATGAATAAAATGAATTGCCACTAGGAAAGAAGAAACTGTTAAGCAGAAAAACATTTACATCAAATTTCTCTATAAAAGAACAGATTTCTACAGTATATAATTAACCCAAATGTATAATTCTAAGTGCAGTTCAAATGATATGAACAGCTTTCAGAAGGATAAGTACAAATGATCAACAATTATATGAAAGATTGCTCCAAATCATTAATAATGTGAAAAGTACAAACAAAAACAACCTTCACCTTTATTTCCTACTATCAAATTTCAAGGATAATAAAAAACTAGAGATAGTTAATGCTGGAGTAGATTTTTGACAAGACTGGCATATTAATAGTTAAAATTATGAATTATGTGAGAAAAATCACTAAAATGTACATATCCTTTGACTTTGCACTTTTACTATAAGACATATACTCCAAGGGAGTCAATGATGGAATGGAAGGTACTATGAATAATGAAATAATCATAACATTAATCTTTGCTCTAGTCAAAACATGAAATAAAATGGATGCCCATAGATTAGGATATGACCAAACAAGTAATGCCATATATAGAATATTATCACACTATAGGAAATGGTATATGTTGACCCAGTGGATAGAACATTCTACTTGGAATAAAGAAGATGTGTGACCCCAGGCAAGTCATTTACCCTAGAGCTTTCTAGATTGCAAAGTGGCTAGATCATGGGATTTGAACTCTGGAAGACTTGAATTGAAATTCTTCTTCAGACTTGTATTAGCAGTGTGACCTTGGACAAGTCAATTAACTTTTTTTGACTCTCAGTTTTCTCATCTGTTAATTGGGGATAAAAAGCCAGTATGGTGGTTGTAAGGATCAAATGAGTTAACATATGTAAAGTGCTTTTTGAATTTTACAACATTATGTAAATGCTAGCTATTATTATTATTACTAATCTTCATTTGCTGCTATTTACTCACCTGTAAAATGGGGGCAATAATGACAGCTACCTCCTATGGCTGTTGTGAAGACAAAATAAGATCATATTTGTAAAGTGCTTTGCAAATCTTAAAGGGCTATATAGATGTTACTTCTTCCTCTTATTAATTCATAGAAGCAGGAGAAAACTTTTATGAAGTTCAACAAGGTCAAGAAAGTAGAGTCAAGTGAGAATACAGATGATGGCTATGAAAGACCAATCCAGACACTTCCTTCTATCCCTTTTTTGATCCCTCAAGTTATAGTGTCCACAAACGCTTTGTATTTATTGTGTGTGTATTTTGTGTATGTGTATACATATGCTTATATATGTATATGTATGTATACACCCATACATATATATATCTGTATAAATATTGCCAATATAAACTATATCTTTATTCATATTCATCTTTCTAAATACTTCATATTGTCTTCCCTAATGGAATGTATATTGAGGACAAGGACCTTCACTTTTGTCTTCTTATCTCTATTGACCAGCAACAGTACCTGGCACACAGTAGGCACTTATTAAATGATTGTTAGTTGACTGATTAATAAATTGCAAAGAACAACCACAGTCTATTTTCTACTCAGGAAATATATGGATATTGTAGATGTGGAATGTGTTAAATACTGTAAGATGCTACTATGTCAGTTTGCTTTGTTAAAATATTTTTTATTGCCAAGTGGAAGGATTCAAATGTGTAAGTGGTAGTGGTTGGGAGGATGAAGGAAAATGGATTTGGAATAGAGAACAAAAGCAACAGCAAAATTTTTTTAAAAAAAATATTTAAAAAATTAAATATGACCTACCATAGGTCAAGCACTTTGAACAAGAAGTAATAGATAGCAGTGAAAAGAGAACTTTCAAGACTTAATTCACAACTAATTGCTTAATGAATAGCACACATGGTAAATACCATTGAAGCAACTTTTCCACTTGGGAACCCAGAAGCTAAGATAAGTATGTATAAAGTAGCTGTGACCAAATTCTTTGATTTTATTTCAGTAGAAGTTCCCCTCTGCCGAGGAAAATGAATTAATCACCTAAATTTTATTCATTCCATACTAATCTGAATTGGAAAATGTGCAAGGGGTTAACCCCTTTTTTAAAAACTGAAATGCAAACAAGCTTGGAGTTGAGCAGAGTTAGGAAATAGAATATAACTTATTCCCCAAAATAAAACAATTCTCTTTGGAATGGAATATGATAGCAAGCTCTCTTTGTAATTATTGCTCTATATTCCACATGATGAGTTAATAGCAGTTTGAAAGAGGTCAACTCCTCACATTGGTTATGAATGATAGCTGGGGAATTAGAACTCAAAGATATATTGGAGCTTAATTATCTAGTGTGCCTGTTTCTCCCCTTTAGTGCTTGCCTCACAGGAATGTTGTGAGGAAAGTGCTTTGTAAACAATAAAGTACTAAATGAACACAACTTGGTGGTTATTGTATTAATAGTATTCACATCTGAGAAGAAACTAGCGGTAGGCATAGAAGGAAAATTTTATTTCTCTTTGTCCCCCTCCCCCCCACCCACTTTTTCCTTGTGATGGCTGTTGTCCTTCTTGCTCGAGGAAGACCAAAATGACATTGCTATGTTGGAGTCAAGGTATAATGTGTCCCACTGTGGCTGATCAATGAGTTCAGAAGGTTCTACCATTGGTCAAGCAGAAATTATCCCTATGAATATTTGCATTGGAGATGTCTCTAAATTTGCATATCTCAGGTTTCTTTTGAGTTACTGCAGTTTTGCTTTTCTTGTAAAGCACAGCACCTTCTTGGATGTGGGCATGCCATGTTGAGTGGTCCTATGCCAGTAAGAATCTCCCATGTCTTATAATTGATTCCAAAGTTGTTCAGAGAGACATTAAGAGTGTCCTTGTATTGTTGCTTCTGACTACCATGTGAGTTCTTGGATGAACAACAATTTTTCTTATGTGAGTTCTCTGTAAAATAGTCTTTCAGGGAAGCATGTGTTTGGTATTCAAACAATGTGGCCAGTCCATTGAAGTTATACTCTCTGCAATAACTGAGTTTGAATGGTAGGCAGTTCAGCTTGAGAAAGGATTTCCACATTTGGTACCTTATCTTACCAGGTGATCTTCAGAATCTTTTAAGACAATTCAAATGGAAGTGATTCAGTTTCCTGGCATTGCACAGGTAGACTGGACAAGTTTTACAGGCATATAGCAATGAGGTCAGCACAGAAACTCTAGGCCTTCAGTTTGGTAGGTAGCATAATACCTCTTTTCTTCACACTTTTCTTCAGTCTCCCAAACACTAAGCTAGCTCTCGCAATGTGTGCATCAACCTCACTCTCCATACGTATATTGTTGGAAAGTATACTACTAAAGTAAGTGGATTTATGTCTCCATTTGCTATAACCAATGGTTCCACATATGGATGGTGTGTTGTTGGCTGCTGGAGAACTTTGCTTGGTGTTAATTTTCAGGCCAAAATCAGCACAAGTGGCAAGAAATAGATCTATATTCTGTTGCGTCTTGGTCTCAGAGGCTGCATTGAGGCACAATCATCTGTGAAAAAAAAATTCATGCACCAAAACCTGTAAATGTCTATCAGGTTTACAAAGGATTGAGCTGGAGAAATGGGCATCTGTTATCTATGGCTGTTTTTGTGCTGTGACTACACCTTTATAGAGTGGTCAATGACATCACAATTATTTAAATACATTATTTTTTCATTTTATACTCAAGCAAAGTACTACAAGATAAATTATTAGTGTCACCATTTTATGAATGAGAAAAATCATATCCAAAAGAAGTTAAGTGTTCATACTCATACTAGTATCAGAGCAATAACTTGAATCCAGATCTTCTGGATCCAGATCCAGTGCTACCATAACTATACCAAAACACTTCAGTATACAATTTGCTGTGTAATTCAATAGCCTTCCATTTCACCTTGATATAAGAAATATCCTTACAATTAGAGCTGTCCAGACTTGATATGATATGAATTAGTGGTTTGTTGTTACTGTCCTGTCATCTCAGTCATGTCTTACTCTGATCTCATTTGGGCTTTTCCTGGCAAAGATGCTGGAGTGGTTTGTCATTTCCTTCTCTAGCTCATTTTTACGGATGAGGAAACTGAGACAAACAGGGTTAAGTGACTTGCCCAGGGTCTCACAGCTAGTAAGTATTTGAGGCAAGATTTCAACTCAGGAAGATGATTTCAAGCCCACTGTGGCACCCAGCTGCCCAACTGGTGATTAGTGATTTTTTTATTCCTAGAGGTAATCCACTGGTGTCTGGATGACAACTTACCCAGTATTGTAGATGTGATTCTTACCCAGAAAGGGTTTGATTATATAGCATTTGAGATCCCTTCTCTCTCTTCGATTCTGTGGCATATTTTTCAACTGTTCCATCAGTAGGAATGCCAGACTATGGAGGCAGGGTTGTCAAAGCCAAAGACTTCGTGGAAAGTGACCAAAAGGAATTCATTTATGATTCTGAGAAATGGAAGGCAAGCACCCTTTCATCTTTCATGATTAATTTAAGAGAAGTTATTTTCTTATTTAGGAAAATATACTCTTTTTAGAGATGCTTAGACTATATTTTTGATAATGACTTAATATTACTCTCCCTGGATGGAATTTAAGGTGGCAAATTGATGTCTTGGCAAGAGTATTTATTCTGAAATCAGAAGATCTTAGTTCAGATCACCGTTCTTCCATTTATTACTTACATGATATTTTGTCTTTTATAGACCTTAGTTTCCTCATTTGTAAAATGAGGGATTATATTAAATTACCTTAAAAATTTCTTCCATCTGGAAACACAATTTTTCACCTGCCTAAATGATGTCCATAGGTAGATTTATATTTCTGCTTCTAGAAATTGGTATGCTATCTCCAATCTTTATTTATTCAAACATTTAAGATCTGCCATAGTCTTAACGCAATCTCTGGATTTAACTTTATCTTCCATTAACCTCTTTCACATACTCAAACTCTACCAGCACTTCTTAAACTGTGGGTCATGACCCCATATGGAGTTGTGAAAATTTGGCAAAAGTAAAAGATTTCTGAATGCGTAATGACCAAAAATTAATTAAAAAGCAAATAAATGATGAATCTGAGATATTTCTGGCAGCACTTGCCCATGTTGCATCTTGCAGCTTCACTGCAGCCTTGGTTCTGAACAAAGCATGTGCACTCTGCACTGTGCATACCCTCAGGCCATGCAATGCCAACAAAATGTGAAAAGGTGTCATGAATGGAAAAAGTTCAAAGTCTTACTCTAACCAAATGGAACTACTCACCATTCCTTCAACATGCCTTCGAACTTTTTTTTTTTAATATTTCTGTATCCTCTACTTAGAATACCCTCTCTTTCTTTTTCTTCCTATTAGCCTCACCTACCCCAAATGCATCTCAGTTGAAGGGTACCTCAATGCTATTTTCTCCATGATCTCTCTTCTTCCTAGCCAGGTACTTGCTATGTACTTCTCATACAATCAATCAATCAGCAAACATTTATTAAGCACTTAAGTTTGTGCAAGAACCTATACAAAGCTCTGGAGATAAAATAAGAGTCCCTGCCCTCTAGAAGCTTACATTCTAAAGAGAGAGACTACTACATGCGTATATTTACAGAATATATACAAAATGACTACACTGAAGTTTGGTAGGGGACCCCCAGCAGCTAGAGGGATCAGGACAGGCCTTGTTTTCTTGAAATATTAGGCAAATGGCAGTAGATTGGGCTAATGCTAATAGTACAGAGATTTCCTGAATACATGCAAAATATATGAATTTTTGCTTGTTTTGGATATTGCTAGATGATTAAAGTATATAAAATATGACTGAAAAAGATGTGAGTATTTTTGTTGTGCAAAAAAGTGTTATTTGTCACATAATAAATACATCAAGAACTTTGATATTAAACTCTTAACCAAGAAGCATAGTGATAACCATTTCAATTCAGCCTAGGCAAATGTGTCATATGGAACAAGCAATTAGTAAGTGGTATGAACAAAGAGAAATCACTCCTAGTTAAGTAGAATATAGTAAATAATGGATTTTATTCAAACAAGCAAGGTCCTGAATTACTATAAAGTAAACATCAATTATTCATACAGTTTAATATTTTATTGTATCCCTCATAAACATTTACATTAGAACAGCAGTGAGCTAGGCTCCAGAGAATTAAACTAGGCCAATAAGACCCTCTACTTACAAACTTTCTCTGTTAGGTATGCTCTCCACCACCTGCATGAATGTCATTAAGGGGTGGTCTTTGCAATCTTTTAGAAATTGCATGGCTACTAAAGGCAGCATAGCTCCCCAAAGTATCATATTAAGATTACATGTGTACATTCTCCAGAGTTTAGAGTTTAGTCCTGGGTCCCATAGTTTAAGGACTTCGATAAACATGCAGTGGAGAGTAACCAGCATACTGAAGGGACTCCGAACCATGTCAGATGAGGAACAATTGGAGGAACTGTGAATGTTTAACCTGGAGAAGAAAGGCATAAACCAGTGTCTAATAATATGTCTTGCACATAGTAAGCACTTAACAAATATTTGTTGAATTGAATCAAATGTTGCAAGCAAGTGGTTTCTTTCAATCCCAGAAATCTTTGCTGATCACAATGTAGAGCAAAATAAAACTGGTAAGTCTGGACAAAGGAATATTTTTAAAGGGTTTCCTAGTCAAAAGTTGAATTAGTTTTGATTTTCTTTTTAAAAATCTTTTTTCTTTTTGGAGGGCAGTAAGGGTTAAGCGACTTGCCCAAGATCACGTGGCTAGTAAGTGTTAAGTGTCTGAGGTCAGATTTGAACACAGGTCCTCCTGACTCCAGGGCCAGTGCTTTATTCACTGTGCCATCTAGCCACCCAGTTTTGATTTTCTTCATTCTCATTTCTCATTCAGCATTGTTGAAAGATGTTGGAATCTAGGGATTCACAATTATTCACATGTTATCTTACATTGTTAATTATCTTTCAGTGTGAACATTCTATATGTCTACATATATAATGAAGAGGCAATAAATAAAGACATACTAAAGACATGGTGAGGTGTTTTGACTTTGCAAAGTTAGTGGTGTGGTTTGTATGACATTAATAGGATCAGAGATCTTTAATCAGTCAATTAACATATGTTCAGAGAACACCTACTTAGGTATAAGATTCTTTGCTGGGTATAATAAAGGGAGAGGGGTAACAAAAAGACTAAGACACAGTTTCTAACATCAAGGAGATTAAAATTTATATGAAGAACATTATATGTATGTGTGCATAGATATATACATATACACACTTATGAACTCACATATTCATTTTTACACATACATACAAACATATATTGCATATGTGTTTATATATAAAACACCTTACACATAGTGCTGCTCTCTGGACATACGTTAATTGACTGATAAAAGCTCCCTAATCTGTTTCCTCTCCTATGCTAATACAAACCACTCTACTTGTAGCAGCAAATAAACATACTAATCTTGTATTTGACAAGTGTAAAGACTTAAGATTTGGGGATAAGAATTCATTATTTGGTAAAAATTTTTTGGAAAACCAGAAAACAGTATGGCAAAAACTGGGCATGGAGCAACATCATATAGCACTTACCAATATAAGGTCAAAATAGACACACGACTCAGATATAAAGAGTGATTTAACAACAAAATTAGAAGAAAACAGAATATATTACCAATCAGACTTATGGATAGGTGACCAATCTATGAATAAACAAGAGATAGAGAGCAAAGTTAGGTATAAAATGAATAATTTTGGTTGTGTTAAATTAGAAAGTTTTTGTACAAATAAAACCAATGTAGTCAAGATTAGAAGGAAAGCAGAAAATTGGGGGGGGGGGAAATTTTCTATAGACAGTTTATCAAATAAAAGTCTCATATCTAAAATCTCAAATGTCAAATCTATAAGAATATGTCATTCCCCAATTGATAAATGGTCAAAGGATACAAACAAGCAGTTTTCCAAAGAAGAAATTAAAATAATTTATGGTCACATAAAATGCAATAAATCATTATTGATTAGAGAAATGCAAAGTAAAACAACCTTGATATATCATTTTATACCTACTAGTTTGGCTAAAATGATAGAAAGGGAAAATGACAAATGTTGGAAGGGATGCAGAAAAATTTGGACCCTAATTCATTGTTGATGGAATAGTGAACTGATCCAACCATTTTGGAGAATAATCTGGAATTATTCCCAAAGAGATATTAAACTACCTGTATCCTTTGACCCAGTAATACCACAACTTGATCTATTTCCGAAGATTATTGGGGGAAAAGAAAAAACAACTGTGTGCTCTGAAATGCTTATAGCAGCTCTCTTTGTGGTGGGAAAGAACTGAAAATTGCATGGATACCCATCAATTGGGGAATGACTGAACAAGTTGTGGTATATGATTGTGATGGAATTCTACGGTGCTAAAAAAAATGATGAACTTAATGATTTAGAAAAATATGGAAAGACTTATGTGAACTGATACAAAGGGAAGTGAGCAGAAACATTGTATACAGTAATAGCAATATTTTTTTTTAGTAACAACTTTGAGTGAATGAATTATTTTGACTATTATGCCCAAATTAACTACAAAGGACTTATAAAGAGCCACTATCTGCATCCAGAGAAAAAAACCGATAGATATATAGGACACACACAAACACATTAATTAAAGTCTCTGTCTATACACACACATACACACAAACACACATTGATTAAAGTCTGTTTATATACACACACAAACACATTAATTAAAGTCTCTGTCTATACACACATACACACACAAACACACATTAAAGTCTTTCTCTGTCTATACACACACACAAACACACACCTATTGGTGTTTAATGGTAGCCATCTCTAGGGCAGGGGGTGGGGAGGAAGGAAGAAAAAAAAAAGAAATTTACATGATAATTCTTTTGTATATTTGAAAGGAATAGCAAGTTGTGCATAGTAGATTTGCAGTTTCATGTGAATTATTTTTTTACAATTATAACTATTATTAGGTTAATGTAAGTTAAAAATTTTTATTTCCTATAATTGGAAAGTTAGAAGACCAGGGCAGGGCTGTTTTATAAGGAAAATCTCCTCTTGACAGAATCTATACCTTTTGCACAGTGTTGTTCCTGTGATGCCTAGTAATAGCAATTGTTTATAATGTGTTTTACAAACTATTGTTTGTACTATGTTATGGAAATATTTATTTTGTTCCATAAATTAAAAATAAAATTAAATAGAATTATTAAAAATTCTAACTTTGCAATGTCAAAGTACTACATCATGTCCCCACTATGTCCTTACTGTTTTCCTATTTTTAAAGGTTAAAGAAGAGACAGAATTTTAAGTGAGGAAAGGTGTGCAAAGACATCAGGGTTCTGTCAGGAGTCCTGAGTCTAGTCCTAGCTTTGTCACTTGCTAACTCTATGATTCTGAGCAAAGTATTTAACCCTTATCAGCCTCAATCTCTTTATCTAGAAAAATAGGGAGAATGATATCTGCCTTACATAGTTAGGGTAAAGACCAAACAAAATAATTCGTGTAAAAGTACTCAGAAGCACAAAGCATAATGTAAACATAAACTTAGATAATACTTTGATACATTATTGATAATATGAATGCCAGTAATTATATCATAAGCATAATCTACTAATACTATTATATCAATAAATGATTATAATTATAATTTTTATTTCCTATAATTGAAAAGTTAGAAGACCAGGACAGGATTGTCTTCTAAGGAAAATCTCTTGACAGGATCTATACCTTTTGCACAATGTTGTTCCTGTAATGCCTAGTAATAGCAATCGTTTATAATGCACTTTACAAACTATTGTATAACTAGAAAATTCTCTCTCTCTCTTTGTTAGCATAGATTTTATTTTGCACAGAGCAAAAAAATTCTAGGCTTATCTCCAGGGAACTCTCTGCCTTTGAAGGATTCTCTGTCTTCCTTTTGTAAAATGATCCAAATTCTACTACAGGATTAGGGTGGTAATTTTTTTAAAAATGGGAACAGATAATGAGGCCAGGAGATGAAATGTAGATCCGTATGTAAATAAAATATATTGAGATATGGAATCTCATCTTCCCACCATGAATTTTATTTCCAAGGACTTTTTTTAATGACAGTTAACATTGCAGCAAGTAAAGCCAATATATTCCTTTGGATTTGCAGAGGACTGACTAATCTTGTGCAAAACAAATCAATAAGCCACTAGTTACCTTAGAAGTATCTATTTTATCTTCAATATTCAACGTATAGGTGATTTCATCAATATGGGAGTTCCTTCCATGTTCCAGTGGTATAGATTGCAACCCATCCACGTCCTCTCAAAAATTCTCCAACAAGGATCTATCCAATACATTCCAGATCTTTTTTTCCTCGCAATTTTCTGTGGGTGGTAGATAAGCACTCATGTTTTACTGCTCCATGGCATTCTTTTTATTCTTGTTTGATTCACTACCATGCTTTCCACAGAAGCTAAACCATATCTTTTCTGTTATCTATTATTCCTTACTCTCTCTACATGAACAGCTCACTTCCTTTCCCAATTTTATATTTCTGGATTATATCTTTTATGGTGTTTCTTGTGAACAAATCAGCTTTGGTAATATGTTATACTTACTGTCTGAGACGTGTTTCCATTGCCTGGGTAAGGCAACTGAAGATTGGAAAGAAAGGGGGAATAATCAAAGAGGGAAGTTCCCAGAAGAGATGGAAGGGTTTGGGATTAAGGGCAAAGAGGAGTGGGGTTGGGTTTCTTAGGGCATAGTGTCATGTCTTATCCCAGAGGTTGGAACAAAAGAGAATATGGGTAAAGACTTAGAAGCAGAAAGGTTTTGAGGTGTGGGGAAAGGGAGCTAAAGGAGCTAATGGCAAATAGCCTCCTTTTAGTAAAGTAGGAAGCCACGCTCATCTGTTGAGAAAGTAGTGTTTAGAGATTGTGTCCACTTTATATGAAAATATAAGAAAGGGACAAGCAAACTCCTGCAAATGATTTATGTTTCCTCCTTCAGATCACCTTCCAACTGCTTTTTATATATATGTGCCCAGTTATTTACATCATAACTGCTCTATTAAAATGCATGGACCTTGAAGGCAGGAATTTAGCATTTAGTACACTTAGCTCAGAGCCCAGCACACTTAATAAATGCTTG
Source organism: Pseudochirops corinnae (assembly GCA_028646515.1). Taxonomy (NCBI): domain Eukaryota; kingdom Metazoa; phylum Chordata; class Mammalia; order Diprotodontia; family Pseudocheiridae; genus Pseudochirops; species Pseudochirops corinnae. Next base: position 83,356,001 of record CM053586.1, on the reverse strand, counting down.
GTGACTAATTAGTCAATTAGTCTGATTAGACTAACTGATTTGGGGTACTAGCTAATTGTCTCTTTGCAGGGCCTATACAAGATGTATGTATTAAGTGGGCTTATTCAATTGACGTCCTATTCAACAATACATCATAGTCCATACAGTAGGCATTCTTCATCCAACTAAATTCTTCATTCATTTGAAATTTCCTCTATGGCTCATTTCCTTTGACTTACCGTGGATCTCACTGAAAGGCTCCTAGAATATTTTGCTACTGTGTGTCACCCACAAATATGAGCCTGCCTATTCCCTTCTCTTATTGTCATATGAGCTAAATGCCGTGGGACAAAGCCAGGCTCTTATCCTGATTTGGATCTATGAATTCATGATGTCTAATCTCATCTGGGCTCTTACTGCTCCATGGCAATCTTTTTATTCTTATTTGATTCATTATCATACTGTCCAGAGAAACTGGACCATTTCTTTTCTCTTTAAGCCCCAACTCCATGTTTATCCCCATTGCTCTCATCAGATTTTCTGAATTTTTACTTTACTAAGGAGATGGAGGCTACTTGTCATGATCTGTAAATCATTTGCATAATAGTTTTTGGTTTTATATCCTCACTACCTAGGATAGTGCCTCGTGTGCTTAACAAATTTTTATTGAATTGAACTGAGCTGGTCAGAATAGATGAGATCATTAGGACAAAAAGGGTAGAGAGAGAAGGCTTAGGGCAGAAACTGGTTAGTGACATCCATGCTTATTTGTCATTACTTACTGAGGTGTCACTTTTATGTAGAAGTTGGCATCTGCACTGGGCTGCCATGTGGGAAGAAGAAGGGAAAACATTTTAAGGCATAGAGACAGTATATACAAAAGCACAGAGGTGGGAAAGTTAGCAAGAACATACTGGCAAGAAAGGAAATAATGTGACATAGATCTAAACAGGTAGGGTTCAATCAGATTATAAGGATTTTAGATGCCAAGTTGAGAGGTTTACATTTAATCACAGAGGAAATAGAAAGTTATTGAAGAATAATTTAGTAGCTGTGTGGAATTTGGATTGAAAAAGATGGTAATATCTTTAACAGAAATAGAATTTTGGGGAGTGGCAAATTAAGGGAAGATGATTGATTAGTTTACTTTCAACTTACAGAAACTTGAGAAATCTGAGAGATATTCAAGTGGAGATATCCAGCAGGCAGTTGCTGATATAGAACTGGACGTCAGGAGAAAGATGAACACTATTCAGCATGCATTTCCAAGTCATCAGTTTTGAGGTATTAAGAGAATTGATAGGAACTATGCAGATCATCAAAAGGAGAGTGTACAGAGAGAAAAGAAGAGGACGCCATTCAGAGTCTTAGGATAGAGAAGTCAAACATATGCCACAACACTCCTGAGTGTGGCCTGAACCAGATTAAAATGGAATTGGGAAATATTTAACAAAATAAATTATAGATAATATTAATATGGAGTTTTCTAAGTTAAAATATGACCTGAATGGATCATTATGTAAGGTTCATAACCCCTATTTATATTTGAGTTTGACACCACTGTTTCAGTAGACCTGCTAGTTAGGGATCAGACCTTGGATGACAATTTCCCAAGAGGAAAAGTGACAGTGAAAGACCAGTTAGAAGGTTATGAAGGGAACCAGGAGAAGAGAATACCATGAAAATGGAGGGCAATATATCCCGAAGGAAGGAGGAGGGCAAGTATGACAGTAACTACAGAAAAAATCAATAAAGATGAGGAATACAAAAATAGCATTCTGATTTAGAAATTCAAAGATTACTGGTAAACTTGAAGAGATCAATTTCAGTCAAACGGCAAATGAGAATAAAGAAATGGATGCAATGATTGTAGATAGATTTTTCTATTTGTTTGGCTGGAAAAGAAAGGAATGATATAGTATATAGTTTGAAGAAATGGCAGCAGTATTTATTAGTTCAAGAAGATGAGGAGATTCAGATATAGTACTCTTGCTTTCTGGTCTGGCTTACTTATCCCACCTGTATTCACTGGAAAGCACTGGAACACTGGAAATTCTGGGGTTCCCAGGGAGTAGAGGATGCCTCTCTTCTCTCCCTTTCCTCCTTTCTTCTCTCCCTCCCATCTCTTTTGTACATTCCTAATACTTGCCACTGTAGGTCCTGAACCCTCACTGGTGTGCTTCCCATTTACACAAAATCAGTGACAATGAGACTCTTAAATCTCAGACATAAAACATTTATTAAACAATAATACAGATCAATAATAATTATAACATTTATTCTATAGAAGATTAGTATGACTAATTGTAGTATTTATTCAATAGAAGAGCAGAGCAGGAATAGCCATAATATAGCAGTCCATGCATAAACTAGATTTTATTCTCCAAACAATGCACAGTGTCTGTTAGGGAGAGTGGGCACATACTTACAGGTACCTAGCATAAAGACAAATTAATGGGGAAACTACCGTGTGTGTGTGTGTGTGGGGGGGGCAAGCAGGGACAATCTGTACCATATCGTGCTATTTCTCTATTTCTCTGCTAGCTGCCTTTCTTGTTCTCACAATTCTGCTGTCAGACAAATCTGAAGCCAGTGAAAATGTGACAACCACTTTTTTAGTTCATAGCCACCTTTAATAGGGCACTGAGAAGATGTTACACCCTTTTAGTAAAAATATATAAACATCATAATTTTTCATAAACAAGAAGTTTCTGTAAGCCAGAATACTTTAAATCTCATTAGAGCCACAAATATCAGGGAATTCTGCTTTGCCCAGATGTCTCAAAGCCAAGCCTGCTTCCTACAGCAAAGTAGATGCAAAGCCTCCCCCCTCCCAGTTTTTCCTTCTGATCTCAGAGTGGATAGTAGAGAATAATAGGTACTCCAAAATATTTCCCCTCACTCATGTTATAAATGGCATTAGAGAGTAATAAAAGCTCAAACAATTTCATATATAGTAGCAAGATTGAACTTTACTCCAATCAGAACAACAGCTAAAGAGCTTCCTTCACTGACCTAGACCTTCTCTGGACAATCACCTGAGGACAGAGTACTTTCTTGACTCAGCATCCCTGACTCCCTTGACTTCCACTTCTCATGCAACCTGATTGGCCACAAGTTTTTTGATGCTTCCTGATCTAAATAGTCATTTGATTTATTTTTTTTAAAACTGTAACTTTTAAAACTCTAAAAACAGTCACATATGAATTATCTGATTCACCATAGTATCTTGCAGCCATCATTACCTTAGTTACTGCCTTGGCTTAAAATAGGTATATACCATATAATCAAATGAAGGACAGTTTTCATCTGGTTCTCAGATAAATCCATGTCTCTTCTAAACATTTGTATCAGTAATGCAGTATTCACAACGCCTACAGTAACTATAAGTATGCTGATATGGTTATTAGTCACAAAATGTAACAGGCTCTCTACATAAGAAATATAGCTAGAGCATTCATTTAAATACCAGAAAACTGAGTCCCAAAACCAGAAAGTCAAAGCCAACACAGTAGTTATGAAGTTGGCACATGTAGTTAAAGTAGTAAATACCCACATTCTCAAGCCTTCAAAACAGGACAGGCTACCTCAGGCAAAGATCCTCCTCTCCCAATTCAGGACAACTTCTCAGTGTCCAGACAGCTTGCTCCCAGCAGCTCCAGCCCCCCACAATTCCCATCCCCGCAATTCCCATCCCCAGTCCTCAGTAGGAGTCCTTAGAAGAGATTCTGGCTGCCTCAAAGAAAAAGGAGTTTGTGCTGCAACTGCAGCCGCTGCCTCTGCTGCTGCTTCCAGTCAGCACCTCAGGGACACTAGCTTGGTTCTGGTGTTCTCTTGCTCGACCCCTTCCTGCTACATCAGCAAGTTCAAAGGGCATGGAAGATCTTCAAATCCCAGTATTGTTACAACATTTTATCTGAGAGACTGTATTTATTCATAAGCTGATTTTTTAATGTTTTCTTCACATGTGTTCTTTTTCTGCTCTTTCAGCAACAAACTATTTACATCAAATAAGCTAGTACCTTACATAAGATTGGGGGAGATTAGCAGGATGAAAACTACTTTGAATAGTGGGACAAAAGATTCAATTTGGGTAGTGTCTTGTTGAAATGGATGACTTACAGGGTCCAGACTATGAAGAGAGAAGAATGAGGCTGGAGCAAAGGTAATAGACTAAACAAAACAAAACAACCCAGAAAGAAAATGCAAGATTGACTTTCAAAATAAGATAAATAGCTTATTTACAAGAAGTGAAGGTGTAGGAAAAGTGTAAAGTTATGGGATTGTGGTCAGAGAGAGAAATTTCAGTGTTGAAGATCCTAGAAGTTATGCAATCATTGCTGTGATGTAAGGTATATCTAACCCTGTGGAGGTGTCTAAGATAAAGAGAACTAAAGGAGACTAGGAGTTTGATAATATTGGAGGTAAAGTTCTTTGAAGGGTTATTATTATAAATACTGAAGTCACCAAATGAAGGGTAGCCATTGGAATGGATAGGCAAACTGTGATGCAGGTGTTGAACTCATTGATGAAGAATAGAGAGTGGTGTGTACACCATTAAGAATATGAAACAGATGATGAAGTTATCTAATATGAACTTGGAAGGAGCAGTTACTGATGAATGGTAGCAGAGGAGGTAGAATTGGCCATAGGAACAAAGAACCTTCTAGTCCTGTGTGTTGGGCATGGATGAGAAAGTGTCCAGTCCTGGAAAAGGTGCCAAGGGATCTATATGGCGCCTTCCATAGAAAGGCAGATTTCCTCTGAATTCCAGAAGATGGAATCAACACTAAAAGAAGGAAGTCCAGAATAATGGAAAGTGTAGTGCAATAGAAAGTGTGCTGCTTTTGGAGTTATAGGACTTGGATTCAAATTTTGTCTTGTTATTTACTATCTATGCAATGTTGGACTAGTCATTTAGCCTGTCTTGGACGCAGTTCCTCATCTGTTTACTGGGAGGTTGGAATAGGGTGATTTGTAAGGCTGATAGAATGGGAGTTTCCAGAAGGTACAGAGGAAGGGGAAGAGCAGAGGAGTATAGACAATAGGGAGGGGTGGGGTTAAACCAGATGGGACTGAGAGCATAAAGACAGTGCCCAAATGCGTTGTCTCTTACACAGGTTCTGGGTAAAAGGGGAGTATGAGGCAGGGGTTTGCTAGTCATAGGGCAGGGGGAGTCCCAAAGAGGGAAAAGCTTTAGATAAAAAAGACTCCAAGGTTCAAATTAAAATGTGAGTGTGTAGGTGATACTGCAGATGTCGTGTTTCCTTCCTTCTCCCCCCACCCCCTCCCCCACTGAAATCCCTTAGTTAATTGCAGGAGGTGGAATCAGGCTTATGTCAACTAGGAGGAGGATAATGGGTTGAAGGAGGACCCTGTCTAGCTTCCATGTCTAGATGGAACTCTCATAGAGAGTTCATAAAGAGAATCACAGCATAGTTATGTCTCTTATTCACACCAGCAAAACTGATTTAGCTTTGCATCTATTAGACCCTCCAATAGATATATCATAAACTCGAGAAAATAGTTCACATGTGTATCTCACTTTAAAGTTTGCAAATTGCTTTCCTTAAAACAATCCTCTGAGGCATGTCACACCGGCATCATCAATTCCATTTTACAGATGAAGAAACTGAGGGCTAAGAATGGTAAAGCAGCTTGGCCAAGGTCATAGAGTAAGGAGGTTTTAGAATCATAATTCTGACCCAGGTATCCTGACTGCAGGTTCCATAGTTTTTGGTTATATTTTTGGTTACATGATTGCTCTCTTTCTCTCTGTCTCTGCCTGTTGCTCTCTTCCCCCCTTCTCTTTTTCAATTACTTCTCAACACACTGATGGTAAAGCAAGCTGCTGAGGTAGTAAAAGACAGCACATGTTGTAAATCTCCCCCAAAAAGGGAGGTTAATTTATGACCCATGCCTATAGTACCCTGATGTATAACACAGTGCCAATAACAGTTTCCCCTTTTAGAAATTCACTTCAGTCAGTTTCCTTCTCAGTTAACCTCATATAATAAACAGATTCTGCATCATAAATATAGATGTTTTCTTGGCTAATGGGCTCTTTATTGTTTAGAGGTCTTTGGTCTAAGTTGGAGCATAGAAAGGGCTGTATTGGGTGGAGAAACTGGAATAAAATAATAGAGTCAGCTGTCCTGTGTTTGATGAATTTTGGAAAGGGCTAATGAATTAATCAGGACTTATAAGAGTACCACTTGGGAAATAGGTACTAAAATCAATGATGGTCAGGAGGTTTGCCAAAAGCTGAGCTGCCTAAATATTTTGTAGCATCTTGAATCATCCTAGTTTCATAGAAGAAAACAGAGTAGGTATGAAACACAGCCACAAGCAGAGAAGGTGATGCCTTAGGTGAAGAGGAATCCAGAAATAGTTTAGATGAGGGGGGAATAAAGAGAACTGTCCCTTTGAGGAAGACCTTTCACTGTGGAGATACCTCTAAGTCATAGCTCTCTTTGAAACTGTTAGTTTTCAAGAACTAAAGGGACCTAAAAGCGAGCAAATTGGTATATTGATTTCTTCTGAGATGCAGCTCCCTGAAATCCTTAAATGTCCCTCTTAAACTTACGTCCATACACAGGTTCCTTACAAAAGGGGCAGTGGGAGGGTCAATTGCTAGAGTCCTCAAACACAGAGGAAAACCTCTAGTAGATAGAGATGTCAAAATTCAGAGATGGAAGACAAAAAGGGGGGAAAAGTAAAAAAAAAAACACTCAAACATCTCTTCACAAAACATCTATGGAAGCAGGGAGCTTCTGCAAATGATTTGGTTTTACTCTTTAGTTTGGTTCTTCCAAAATCTGATTTCCAAAGCAAATCAACCCATTGTTGGGGAAAAAAAAACATGTCTCCTTCCCAGCTGACAATTACAGATGTCCCTCACTCCACATTTGAAAAGTTAGTGTCTAGGTTATGAAAATATAGATACCGTCTTCCTGCTGCATTGTTTGTGTTGATAGCCTCTCTTTGGAAGATTAATTCTCAATGTCATCATTCATGAGTGATAGGGGTTAGAAAGCAGAAAGAGGAAGACAGACATTGAATGAATGATCTTCTCCATTTTATCATGCTTTCTCTGATGTTTTTGAAGCTCAAAGTTTTTCACCAATCAGATCACATCAATTGAACATAATCAGATTGTGGGAATGAGGTGACATGTGGTTTTATCCCTCTTTAGCTGACAGATTTTAAAAGGACATGTACAAACAGAAGGAGGGACACATAAAAAAGCATGGCTGGGAGCTGTAAGGATAGTGTTAGGAAGGCTATAGCTCAGAAGGAGTTGAGTGATGTAAAAGCTTCAAAGGCAATAAAAAGGACTTTTTTCCTTTTTTTTTTTTTTTTGCTGAGTGGGAAGCAAGAATAAGAATAAGAAAGGGATATAGCTGCTGCTTCAAGTGAATGATGTAACAAATACCAGAGAAAGCAGGGCTACTTATCTTTGCTTCCATCATTGCCATCAAACTGATGAAAAGGGTAGAACAAATGGAGGGTAAAAGGAACAAAAGCCTAAGATTGGTAAGGACATAAAAAGAGAGTACCAGTGGCTTTAAATGAATCCAACTCTCTGGGTCTAGACAAATTACCTACCAGTATACTGAAAGAGCTTGCAGATGTGATTATAGAATCTTGGAGATATTATGGGGAAGAGAAGAAATGCCAGAAGATAGAAGCCTGGCAAATGTACCAGTTTTCAAGAAAGGAAAATGACTAATCATGAAGCCCAGAGGACAGTGAACTTGGCATGAACTTCTGGCAAAATCTTAGAAGGTGTAATTAAGCAGATGTTAGCACTGAGTAAAGAAGGAAATGACCATTCAGAGTCGTAATAGATTCACCAAATACGAGTTATGTGAAATTAACCTCTTTGATTTTTTTTTGCTAATATTGCCACTAAACTAGTTGCTCTCCTGAGAACATTCCATCCAGTTTGTCACGTGTCCTTTAAAATACCATATTCATGATTTACTCACAACATTCCAGAAATAAACTCATCAGGGCAGAGTAGAAAGGGACTATTATATTGGCAGTTCATCCATTTAGACCTCTATCAGCCAATGGTTAAATGAGGGACACCCTCTTCATGACGTTGCTGGAGAATGTCTCCTTGGCTTTTAATACACAACACCTTGATTTCATTCAGACTCTAGGTGAAGTCTTTTATAATATCTTTGCAGAAATGTTTAAAAAGTGGGTTGGATGATAGCTGGAATAGATTCATAGTTAATTGATAATACGTTTTTATCAACTTAACAAACATCTATTAAGCATCTGCTATGTTTACAGAATCATGAAATTTGAGCAGTGGAAGGTACCTTAGGATGTATCTAGTTTGACACATAACTGAATAAGAATCCCCAGGTTCACATAAGTGGTTGGTCAGTGGCCATCTAGTCCAACTCATACCTTATCCTCAGCATGAACTGATTAAGTAATTAATTCAAGGTTCTGTGCTAGGCTGGGGATACAAAGGAAAAAACAATCCTTGTCTTCATGGAACTTAGATTCTAAGACATGTTTATTAAGTTTATATGCAGCTCAAAGCCAGATGGGAAAGGCAATTTCTTTAATGAAAGATCCAAGATTTTTAAAGGATTTTGATGGACAAGAGTAATGGGCAGAAATTAATTAAAAGAAAACTAATAGTGATGAATATAAATTTGGGTACTTATCTCAGGAAAACCAATTGCGTAGTTCATAAAGGAGCCCTGGGTAATCAATAGTTCATGTGAAAAAGACAGGCCTTTTAAATGATTGCAGGTTTAAAATGAGTGAACAGTATGATTCAGTTAGCTATCCAAAGCCAACGTAATTTCAGGCAGCATTCATAGAAATGAGACGTCCAGACAAAGGAAGTAAACTTGCAAAGACAGTTAATACTTTGCCAGAAGTCCTTGCTGTTTCATTTATCTTCTTGAAGAACTATTCTTTCTAACCTTAGCATTTTTAGGCATTGGCAAATATCATATTTTCATAGCTTTCATGACAAACAAATTACTCACAGATAGATATCCTTGAAAAAGCAGTACATTTATTGAACACACAGAGCTTAAATATACATTGATAACTTTGGGGCGGTATCTCAGAAGACAAATATGTTGACTTGTCAATATAACCTCCATACTCAAGAAATCTTTACACTGATAAAGAAATCTTTGAAATCCATTTATCCTACAAATACCCTGACAGCATTGCTAGAGATCACATCTTTCTCTTGTGTTCAAGTGGATAGAAGCTAAGAAACTCCTAAAGATATCTCCTTATGTCCACTTTAGAATTAACAAGCAACAATTATTCTATCAGAATTTTTAACTGTACAAGCCTTTCTATTATATATCGCTAATATGAATATTCTCTCCAATAATAAAGATTGCAATCAATCAATAGTTACCCATTAACTGTGACTCTTTCTATGACTTCCCAGAAGGTAAACTCTTACCCATTTTCTCCCAGTGGGGATATGCAACATGCTAGAGATCTGCCTTACTTTCCCTTGCTTTTGAGAGGATGATAGAAGCTATAGAATGCCAGCTCCTTTATTATTGAGGAATTCTTTTTATTTTGGACTTTGTTTCTCCAGATCTAATACAGCACCTGGCCCATAGTAAGCATTTCATGTTAAGGCCCACGATTATAGTGGAAAGAGTGCTGAGTTGGGAGTTATAGGCCCTAGGCTTGACTCATGCCTCTGTTAATACCTGTGTGACCTTAAGCATATCTTTGGGCCTCAATTTCCTCACCTGAAAAATGGGAGAATTGGATCACAAAATCTCTGAAGTCCTTCCTAACCCCAAATCTATGATCCTGTGATCTACATTTGTTGAATTAAACTGAATTGCCTATAGTGACTGTGCTGAGGTCTATGTACCCTCTAAGTAGTCATGCAACCAGCTCCTTTGGACTATATAGAGAGTAGAAAGGGAGATTACTTTCCTAGAGAAGGAATGGATATGCTGAATTCTCTTGTTTTCTCCCTACCATTTCTGGCCTCGAAAAACAACATGAACAGATGGCTGCCAAAGGTCATGCTCCTCCCTTTCTCTTTGACTGTGTTTATTATTCTCTAGCTCCTCCTCCACAGTCACGGAAAGCCCTTGTGCAATTCAAGTATGTTAAGCTGAGCTACAGAGAATTTGGCTCTTGTCACTGCACAGTATCCTAGCTGGCTGCCTTTAGGCAAGCCATGGATCTCTAAACAGGCTACTGGAAATGTAGAGTCTGTGCCCTATTTCCAGATCTCCAGAGAACTTACTTCTAGGGCTCTGTGCTATGCTTTGAACCAAGATGGGATCTAGGATCCTATGGCCATTTTCAGGGCTGTAAAATTTATTACACCTTTTACCATGACTCTATACCTAAATAGGGTTAAGGCAGTATATTCCCAGCCTCTATTGGATTCTATATATACATATGATAGAACAAAAAGGTTCTAATTCCAGATGTGCTGGCTTCTTATAGCCATCCCGAAATTAAGCAGTAACATTAATTTTGTCAGAGTTTTTAACTGTACAAAATAGCATGGATGTGAATGTTCCCTGCAATGATACAAATTACAACCCATCCATACCTAACTGCTCTGCGTGACTCTTTTTATGTTCTCCCAGAAGTTGGACTCTGGGTCATTTCTTCTCAGTGGTCCTATGAAACATGCTGGAGACCTTACTTTCCTTTGCTATTGAGATGATACTAGCAGATCACAGGGATTGTCCATTGGTTATCTCCAGCTCTTATACATGACTTATGATCTTTTGTTTTGATCATATATTTCTTGAGCAGGGTTCTTCACTCTAACTCCTTATTTGTTATGTTTTACTGCTCACACCCAGTATGTGTCTCTTCATAACCGTATGATACTCAATTTTAATTACTCAGATAGTACGCCTTGTATGATTCACAACAAAATAGCCACACTGGAAGAATGTTGATATTAAAAAGATGGATCTTTGTTTCAGCAGAAAATCTGAGGCCAATATAAGTATGAAATTTCTCATCAGAAATCTAGTCTATTTCCTCTTTCCTTCATTTTGGGCCTAACTCATTATGTATTTGTAGTGTTTGTCCAAAGTGGAATATTGCACGTGAAAGCCTGCCTGTTTCCTACTAATATTCTTGTTGAAGATGCCCTCCCTGCACGTATATATTATTCCTATAGGATGGAGACTGAACCTATTATTGGAGTGTAGGAATTCTTGGGTGCAAGTCAGTCAATAAGTTATTGAGTATTCATTAATTTCCTATTATGTGCCAGGCACTTTGCTAAGCAGTGGGTGTACAAAGAAAGACAAAAGACAGTCTCTGTCCTTAAGGAACTTACAATCTAATGATCAGGTTCTTTTTTCCCTAACTTAAAGCTTTAGAAAGTTGATGAGAACATTTATAAGTGAAGGGGACTTACTTGTCAATGGCCACACAGCCAGTATTTTTTAGAGGCAGAACATGAATCTACAACTTCCTAGTTTCTGGGCCAGTTCTCTACCCACTTATGAGATAAAGTCTCTTATTATTTACAGAAACATTTTATAAATGTGGGAAAATAGGTACATTTATTAGTACTTGCAGATGCTAACTCAGTCATCTTCTTTGTTATTAACAAGATCCAAGATATTTTTCATGCTTCTGATGTTATTCTATCCATCAGGCTCCTTGGGAAGAGATTCTTCAATAGTCTAACAATTATGTACTTACAGGATGGATGATATCTATGAAGATTTAGAGTTGGAAGACACCTTAAAGTTCACTTAGTTTTAGTCTATCATTTTGCAGTTCAGAAAACTGAGGTCTGGAGAGATAAAATTAATTCTTTGAAGTTGAAATAAGTAGTTTCAGAACTGGGATTTGAATTCTATTTCATTTATACAGTTCTTTTCACTATACAACATTGTATTCCACTTGCAGTTATTCTAATCTATGTTCTGATGTCTTTGTTCTCATTAATGATTTTCCCCCTCTCTGTAACTTCTTGACCCCCAACTCCACCTCCCCAATCCCCATAAGCATAGCCAAGACTATGTTAGTGTCTAAGTCTGATAGCTTTACCATTCTTGATGGTGAAAAGAGAGATAAAAATCATTGCAGCTCTTTTCTATCTTTTTTTTTCAGGTTTTGACCTCCTTTTGAACCTTATCCATAAATGCCCCTGAGATGACTTTGCTTATTTGGGTCTCTTGCCAAGTTTTCTTTTAAACAGGTTTTGCTTTTTTATTGACTCTATTTTATGTGGCAATATTGTTCATAATTTTTCACCACATTTCTCCATAAGATTTTACAAACCCACTTATATTCTAAACTAATGTTACCCTTGGATTGCATGTCTCTCTCTACTTGACAAGTAAGTCAAGTATTTTCTGATTAAGGCATTTAGACTCTTTGTCATGTCATTATTGCAGTTGATTTACATTAGTTAACTTCTATGTGAAATTATAGTAATAAATGTCTATGTCATTTCTTCAAAATCATATCACATTTTTGATCACCAGTAACATGTTTAAAGAGGTCTGGTTGAGTTTTAAAATTTCATGTCTTACCTATTTTTCATTTTTTTCTTTTTCTTTTAACTTTGTATTAATTTTTATTTTTGCTCTAATAAGACTGATTGCAGTCAGTAATTCAATATGACTCCCATAATGGCAATTAGCCATTTTTTCTTTGTTAAAATATAATAATTTTAATTACTTGTGATGTTATTCAGTGTTACTCATGTTCAGCTTCTCCTTATTCTTTCCTTAGAGAAATTATTCATGGTGCATAGCTGTGTGTTCTACAACTATTAGGTCTGCTTTACTCTTTATTTATTGACTCTATTTCTAATGCATAGATTCAACATAAATTCCATCACTCTCCCTGGGCATCATGGTATATATTGATTTAACTTGGAGGATCTTACTGAGTTCTATATAGAAATACGTTATCTACCCATACTTTGCAAAAGAGGCTGATTCATTTGCCACAATTTCCACAATGGTCTTTTGCAAATACTTATCATGAGCATTGAGATATGATCTGAACAAGTATCCCATGGAATGACATTTCTTATTGCCTTGGGACTGAGGATAAAACTAACTCTGCCAATCCTCACTCCCAACCGTGCTGTGTTTTTTCCTATCTCTTGAAGGAAACCATGAGCCATTCTTTAGTTTAGCTCTAATGTCCTTTTGTCTCCTGGTGTCATTTATATCAGAAAGTAGATTGATATGATTCAATTCCCCTAATGTGTGTGTGTGTGTGTGTGTGTGTGTGTGTGTATCTCCACTTATTGGTTGTTAGACAAGTGCCTCACATTTAGAGTGTCAACAGTCATGGTAATGTCTATAAATTGTCTAAAAACCATGTGGTACTTAAAACCTTTGGCCCCTCTTTCTCTGCTACTGTGACTGCAGACTCAGAAGGGGGATGCATGGGACTGGCAACCATTTTACATCTTTCATTGTTTCATGATTTGCCAGAACAAAGAATTCTTCGTTAAGCAGCCAGCCTACTGGAAATGAACTTCTTCTCTCTCTTCTTAGAAAGCAGATTCACCCTGCTGACACAACCCTATTAGAAACATCCCTAGAAGGATAAAATCAACCACAGCTTGAGCTCTGATGGTTTGAACTCTTACAGGCCATAGTAAATTCTATGTTGTCATGAGGCATTTTAGCAGAATTTCTTTTTAAAATGAAAGAGAATAAAATTATTTGTACCAGAGAAAATACTGGAGTTGGAAAGGACTTAAATTTTTCTCTAGTTCATATTATTCATTTTGTATATAAACTGGGGGATTAGAGAAACGGCGTAATTTGCCCAACACCCCATAGTTATTTTGAAGCAAAGCTTCATCTATCTTTGGGTAATCAGACTGATACCATTTATCCTGCAATTTTTTTTTTCTTTCCAAGAAAACTTCCTACCTTAAAGCTAAATGCTTGGTTTGATATTTGACATGTACAGCAAATGACGTTTTTCTTTCTTATTTCTTAATAGAGAAGGATAGAAGGGATATGGGGATGTATTCCATTGCAAGAAAACCCAACATGTAAAAATCTGCATGTGTGAGAGAGAGGATGGATCTTGGAATTAGTCTGACCATTTGGAAATGTGCTATAAGATAAATGTTACGTAACCTGTCCATACTCATTAAGACAGAGATAATTCTACTAGGCATTTGGCCCAAGGAAGTAAAAGACAGGAAGAAAATCCCACAGACACCAAAATATAGCAAAAAACTAGAAACGAAATAGCTCTTCATTGATTAGTGAATGGCTAAGCAAATTGTAGTATGTGAATGTAATGGAATATTAACATACCATAAAATGATGAATATGAAAATTTTAGAGATGTGTGGATAGTTAGATGATTTAATATAACATGAAGTAAGAGGAATCAGAAATGCACTGACTACAAAATACAAGTAGAACAAAAACTCCTAGCTAATTATCATCTGATTATTAGAATCAAACTTGGTCCTAGAAAACAGCAGAGAAAATATAACTCTCTCCTTTCTTTGCAGAGGTGGAATAATATGAATGTAGAATATACATACATATGTTATATGTGTGTATATATATGTTATATGTATGTATCTATACATACATATGCATACACACGCATATATAGTCAGACTTATTTTCTGTGTTGATTCATTTTGCTTAGTTGTTTATATTTGAAAATGAATGTGAAATAAAATCAAATGATACCAATAAAAAGCTTATAGTCTTATTAGGAAGATAAGTCATAAACATAAATAATTACCCTTCAGTAATTGGATAAATCTGTGAATTTAGATTTGGTGACTGCCTCCTCTGATGCAGATCATAGCCTGTCTATGTCTTCTAATCTTGTATGATTGTTGTCTTTTACTTTCTATATGTTCTCCAAGCAGATTCTACCTAACACAGTGAAGGCCTACCGCTAGTTAGCTTAACATTTCCTAGATAACCATTGTCACACTGAGGTGTCCATCTGTTATCCTTTGTTCTTGTTACTTTACTGGATAACCTCCTTTTTTCTGACTTTACATGTTCCTGAGGACATACTTCATACCATTTTTTTCCTATAAGACATCTTGGGCAACAAGGTACAGTCCTATCAGTCTTTTCATTGCTCTTTGAGTCATTTGCAATTTTGATGGCATTGAGAGAGTGATGTTGTGTGATTCACAGTCATACAATATCCTGAAGAGTATACTGATGTGAAAAAACATTTGCTTTTTGCAGTAGCATTAAGATTGGGATTATTAAAAATCATAACCTTCAAAAGCATGTCACTTAAATAATTTATCCTATTTCACCCTCCTACTTAAGTCTAGATTAAACTCACTTTCTATTTGCAATGCCCATCCAAGACATCCATACTGATAGATTAACTCAATGAAAAACAACAAATCATAAACTGAGAAATATGTATTCTTTATCCACTTGATTTTTCCTGGGTGGTTTATTAGGCCCATCTATTTTGAGTGGCTATGGATCTTTGTGAGTAGTATCCTGGGTTCTATGGATTTAGCACAAAGTCATTTACAAACAATAGCATCTTAACGACCTTGCTATCTGAAAGGAATCTTCCTTCTATTTGATTCAGGGCAGCACATACTTCATGACAGTGACTCCTTTGGCAGACAGAGTACTCTTTTTATACTTTGTTGAGATTAAAAATCAAAATTGTTGAGCAATTTTATCTCTATGGTTTTATCTATCAAATTATCTTATATGATCTTTAAATATACATGAGAAGCACCTTGTTTGTATAGAATCTTCAAGGAAAGTTTACCAATCAAATGCTATTTTTGGGTAACAAATATTAACAAGTATAGCTGAATATAAACAATACTCATAAAGAAGAATAAGAAGTAATGTGGCAGAGTTGATAGTGAGTTGCCTTAAAGTCAGGGAAAAGTCTTACCTTTTATATATATTGCCTCTCTGACTTGACCACTCAGTGCTCTAGAGGATTAAAAAATAAGCCCCATGGGCCTGCATGTGGCCCACACTCTTGAGTAAGGCTCAAACCAGATTAAAATGTAATGGGGAAATATTTAATAAAATAAATACAAATATAATAACACATAGATAATATGACATTTAAAAATTAAGGCAATATGTGTTTGGCAGAGATTATATACTGATCAGAAGCTCTCATTTTTATTTAAGTTTGACAGAACTGCTATAGAAATCCTTCTAAGATTATAAGTTTCAGAGAAGGTGCCAAACTTCATTGATAAAGAAAATTTCTTGTATCAATGAAATCACAGGTCAATTCCTTATCTCCAATATAGAAGAATATAGGATAAGGATATTATAGAGGTACAAAATGATGTGTTTTATGAAATCCAAAAGGGTAGAGAATAGTGATTTGGTATATTAACGTTGAGCTTTCAAAGGCAGGTAGGAATCAAACTGGTGAAAGGGAAGGAGACCCTTGAAGGCGTAGGAAAGATATGGAGACAAAAATGTGCAAGGTGCTTTTGATTGGAGCCAAGAGTAATAATTTAAATTTGGTTAGAGCTTAGATTATATGGACAAAGCTGGAAAGATAAGGTGGCCTTAAATTTTGGAGGACCTTGGATATCACATAAAGGAGTTTGAAGTTTTCTCAGTAAGTAATAGGAATCCAGTAAAGTTTTTTGTTAAGTGGACAAATATATGTACAAAGAAAATTCTTCTGATAGTGGTATGAATATTTGAATGGGAGAACTGATGTGAGAAGACCTGTAAGGGATTTGTTTGATATATTTCAGATGAATAGTGATATAGGCCAACATTAGAGAAGAAGTGGAAGTGAGAGTGGATAGATATTTCAAAGCTGGAATCAATATGTAGAGGAGTTGGTTAGACATGACAGGCAAGAGATGAACAAAGATGATCCTGAAGTTTTATGCCTGAGAGACATGGTGATAGAGATAATGAAGTCAGGAAGAAGAAGATTTGAGTAAGGAAAGAAAATAAATTTAGTTTTAGAAGATTGAATTTTACATCCTTCATTGAGTCTTATCCTGATGCCTCATGATAGCATGGAGATTATCTTGGGTTTGCAAAGGCTATGGAAGTGGATTACAAGCTAGCATAGGTTCTAGCATGCCAGAAAAGTTTTGGTCACAGTCACAGCAGCAGACAGTTGTATCTACTTTCCTAAAGAAAGTAATGAGAAGTTCATTGACAGTAGACTGCACATTGGTGATAAATCCTTTGGCCGTGGCAACCTGGGAAACAAAGGAAAAGAAAAGAAAAAAAAGTCCTTAGTCCAGTGCCCCCAACTTACAGTTCTGTAATAATAATGGTAGAGTGATAGAAAAGGTTTCTTTTAAACATAGAATCATACAGTTTTTAGGTCATTTATAAACGTTAACTTAGCTTGGTACTCTCGGTATTCTGAAACCTTGTCCAGGTCCTAACTAGGGTACAAACAATTGAAGAACAAATTCAACAATTCCAAAATTTATATTCTTGCTATAAATGAAGCCAGAAGACAAGAATGTTACAGATAAATAGAAGATTCACATGTTCTCCTTGGAGAGGCAAAAAAAAAAAGTTGACGGAGTTAATTTATCACACATCTAAAGACAACAAGAAACATTTCATGGGATATTGGTCACTTCATATTACAATGCTTATAATAAGAATTTGCACATATACTACCATGACAATAATTGTAACTTATGTACCAACATATGCAAAGCACTTACAAAGAATTCAGTACATTTTATAGAATAATAAAAGAAATAAAAACAATAATAACAATAACAACTTGAAAAGACGCTAAAGCTTTAAACAGTGTATACTATGACACTTGATGACTTTAGAGCAAAGTTAATATAGGTTAGGATGGTGAAAAAATATTATAAAATATGGAGTAAGAGTGATAAATGAGATGATTTTATTAGTTAAATAGAAGCTTCATGCCTATACTGTTGAACACTTTGAGAAAAGAATTGGAAATCACTAGACATTAAGAACACTAAATAACATCAGAAACAACTTCTTAATGAAGAAATTAAAGGAACCTAAAAACTACCTTAGTAAAAAGTTAATAAGACCTATAAAAAGAATAGGAAGGCATTTAATTAAAGCAACTCTAACTTGATTTATTTAAACTAGTTATTGACATGGAAAAAATCAGAAATGGATGAAGGAAAGTATATAAATATAAGTTAAAAATTTCTCTGTTTTAATGGATAATATATGATTTGTTAATGAAAAGGAACTTTCGTAAATCAACTATCTTTATTTATTCAGGCCAACAAGTAGTGATAGCAATGATCAAAATTAATACTATGCTTGAACTCTATATTTTTTTTTTACCAAATTAAAAAAAGATGTGGCTTGAAATTAAAATTCCAAACAGATTTATTTAAGCAAGTGCTAAATTACAAAATATGGATAGTGGATTGAGAAAAGGGCATAGATTATAATAATTTCATATAAAAGTTTTCACTATGTAAATAAGTTCCTTTAACCAGGAGACTAAAAATGTCTGAAAACTGCATATTGGGTTTCAGTCAAGTGCAGACACTTGACTTATCTTCCAAGTAAAGAGATATTAGAAAATACTGACTTTGAGTGTAGAGAGAAAAAATATAAAAAATGTTTTGAGACCCATTTAAAGTCATCTTTAGGACATTTAAGAATGAAAGCTGAAGGATAACAAATAGATGAAATACAGAAAAATTTGCAAAAGATTTTTGCTAAATTTTTCATTATCAAGGAGAGTGTAATTGCCACATTTGGATACTAACATCTTAATCACAGATGTATTTATAGTGTAAGTTGAAAAGGCAGTGATGAAAATAACAATGGGAATAGCACTTAAACAATGTAGATTATAGAAAAAAGATGTCCATGGTGGCAAAGTCACAATTTTGAGGGTATTAAGAGATAAATTCTCAAGGTATATGAAGATCCCAGAAGCAGTGAAAAAAACATGGACAGTATTTTTATCCCCCACATTGGCAAATATATGCATAATTACCAGTTCATATGGTTACTTTCATATATATATATATACACACACACACACATATATATATATATATATATATATATATATATATATATAACATTTTTATTATGATAAGATGCACACATTGAGACCATTTTTGATGGGGATATTAAAGGAAACTTGCAGAATTTTATAAGTAGTAGTCTACAGTACTCTATAGTACTGCATACAACTGTGCAGTACAGTACACAACTTTGCCATAATTTTATTGAAATATGTAGGGAACACAAAATATCATTGTATTTGTTTTCTTGAATGAAAAGAACTGATTCAGTAAAGAAAAAAAACCAATGTCTTAAAACCTCCCATCCAACAGTATGTTTCCCATGAATGTCAAAAGTACATAATTTCTTTAAAGATATAACAACAAACATAATCTTGTTCCACTATTCTCTGATCAGATCATTAATGTCAATAGTTGCACAAGAGAGGTAGAGTAAGGTCTTTACCATTGTCATGGAGGAGATCCATTGGTACATTGAAAATCCTCCTAAATGATATCCTTAATCACTTAAAAATAGTTTGTCCTAACTATCAATATGGTAAAAAAAAAACAAAACAAAACACTTGAATCAAGACTTATGCCTTGATAGACTTATATCTTGGATGTGCAATTATATGGACTTATGTCTTGGATAGACACTATAAAAAGACAATGTATTAGGCCCAAAATACATCAGGAGGAACAAAATAGATTGCCCAGTCTTTGGAAAGCTGCTAATTAATTTTAATGACCCAAGGCTTCTCTCTAAATAAAGAGACATCTTTTGAAGGTCAACATCCTTCTATCATTATTATATAACTTTGAGTCATGGAACAACAAAGTATCAGAAAAATTAAAATGAAAGATCACCTAAATCTAAAAACACATTGTGGTGGTGAGCAGCTGAAACACATTAAAAATAACATATTAAAAAGGAAAAGTAGTCTGAAGATTATCATCAAAAATGCATGACATAAAAAGAAGATTTGGTCATCTGGCAAGAGTCAGGGATACTGGGTGGATTAACTGTTGTCCCATTGGTATCATCTCAATGCCAAAAGAAAACAAGAAACCCTCCCCCCCCCCCCCCCCACATTGAGTAAACCCTCTGAGAGAAATTTATGGAAGGATGTGGATCAGTGGTACATATAAAGGAGGCATAAATGAGTTGTGATCTGTGTCCAATCCATGTTTGATATCTCACACACCTTTCTCTCCCTCTCTCCCTCCCTGTCTTTCTCTGAATATCTCCAATCACTTGTTCAATCTTATCATTTCTAACTACACAATAATTTCTAAGACTACTGCAATAGCCTCTTATTTGGTCTCCCTGCCTCAATTCTCTTGTCTCTTTAATTTATTCTCCACATAGCTGCCAAAGCAATTTTCCTTAAGTGCACATCTAACAATGTCATTCCATTACTCAATAAGCTCTGATGGCTTTCCATAGCCTCTAGGATCAAATGTAAATGCCTCTGTTTGGATTTTAAAGCCCTTTGCAGTCTGAAGCCAATCTACCATTCCAATATTATTTTATATTACTTCCCTTAAGATACTTTGTGTTCCAGTCAAACTGACCTTCAGTCATTCAGGAACAAGCATTTATTAAGTGCTTATTATATTCCTGCTACACGACACCCCATATCTTGTCTCTTCACCATTGCTCTGACTTTCCTCCCTGCAGGCAACTCATTTCTGCCTCTTAGAAACCCTTGTTTCCTTAAGAATTTCATTTCTTTCTACATGTAAGCCTTTCCTGCTTCCTACCTCAGTTGCCAATGCCCTCCTCTAACTGAAATTCATCTTGTGTTTATTTTGTTTAGTGTTGTATACAATTATTTCTGTACATGTTGAATCCTCTAATAGAATGTCATTTCCTCAAGACAGAATTACTGCCAACCTCATACATAATAGGAAGTTTATATATGTTTGTTTATTGGTTAAAGATTCAATGTACACGATCACAGCTCCATTTGAATCTTTGAGTTTGAGATGCAATTGGGATATCAAGCTGGAGATGCCCTGTAAGCAGTTTCTAAAGCAGGTCTGGTGCTCTGGAGAGATACACATTTGGAAGTCATCTTCATCAAAGTAATTAAAGCTGTTGGTGTGAATGATATTGTCAAAGGAGTAGAGTGTAAATAAAGAAAAGAAGATGGGTAAGGAAAGGACTTAGTGAATACCCACATTGAGGGTATCATAAAAGGATCAGTCTGCAGTAGAGAAAACAGAGATAAAGTGGTGCCAGAGAAAGGAGGACCTGGAGAGTCCAAAATCTCCCTATTCTAGAAGTATTTGCATTTCAAAAAACTTCAGAAAGGTGAAGTAAAGTAACAACTGACAAAAGCCTTTTGGATTTGGTGATTGAGGTCAGAGAATTTCAAAAGTTTGTGGAAAGAAGCCAGATTACAAGCATTTAGGGAGAGCATGTATAGTGAAAGAATGGAGATGCTCAGTGTAGACACCTTTGAAAGAGAAGTTTAGAAGTGAAGGAGAGAAAAATAGGATAGCAGGTTGGTGGTTTAGAAGAATCAAAGGAATGAAGGGATGCTTTTTTCCTTTTAGACCTGAGGAGAGCATGTTTGTAAGCAAACAGGTAGACAGTGGAGAAGGAGAGATTGAAGGTGCATATGAAAAGAATTAATTGCTGCTACCAAGTCTGAAAGAGGTGGATGGGAATGGGAACTGGGGCAAAAATAAAAGGGGTAATTGGCTTTAGCAGGAAATTGGAATAACCTTTCTTGTGAGACAGAAGGGAAAGAGATAGTAGATGATGATGCTGAGATATTTTAGGAAATGAACCGAGGCTGATGAAATTCACGATAGATGTCTTCAATCTTAGTAAAGGAGGAGATACATTATTTGCTATAAGTATGAGGATTTTCAGAATATATTTGGGGCATAAGAATAGAAGAAAGAATTCGATTTGTTTTATGCACAGATTTTTCAGGACCATATCAATTGTGTAAGATGCAATATACTTGTACTATACCAAAATTTTTCTTGGAACTACTGCTTTTTTTCCTAAAGCAATTCTGTAGTTTTGTACAAAAGAAAAAGGTATTGATTTATCTATTCACAATTGTCATAAAATACCACCTATAATATTTTATAACATTATTTTCTTGAATTTAAAAATATTATTATTATTTGTTTTTTGGCGAGGCTCATTTAACTCACATGGGACTCAGGAGATCACATACTCAATATACAGAATCATGGGAATACAGAGCTCTAAGGGACCTTAAAGGGGTCCAACTATCTCTCTTCTGACTGATGGAGAAACTAAGGCAAAGAGAGCTTAAGTTATTCCCTAGTTAGTAGCCTATCCAGGCCTACAACTCAGGTTTCCTGATTCTTAGACCAGTGTTCTTTCTATCATGTTGTGCTGCTTCCAGAACTATTTGAGTCTTTAACAAAACTGAGTGAATGATATTCACTAGAGAAGATATTTATATAATAAGTCAAGGGCTCATTCAGCCTGTTTGGGATATCCTGGTGCACACTTTACTACTGTTAGTAATAAATTATTTCCTGACAATTTGGTTGATAGATTAGCACCCGCTCCCACATAGTTCTTATATTGCTTTACAAAAATGAGCAGGTTAGCTGTATTTAATAGGCTTTTTGTCCTTCACTTATCTTGCAGGATGGAGAGGAAAAAAAATCTGGGCTCTTCCACAGGAGCGTGTAAATCATGCACAGACACAGAAAGAGGTCTATGTTTCTGTAATAATCAGGGCTGAGGTATCCTTCTTAAGAGTCTTAGAAATCCAATGGAAGGTCTCTGAAAGGCACATAATTTCTCTCCTCTGCCTCATATCTCACTGAGTTTGCTTTTCTAACTTCCCAGAAGACTAGAAAGCAAAGTACCAGAACATTTTAATGTTTGAAAAGCAAAATGAAGTCACAGGGTAGAGGGTGTGTGTGTGTAGTGGGGGTAGAGGGGGGTGGGGTCAGAGAGGTGCAATAGAGTTCTTTTGAGCCATTTCCCCATTGAAAACTGAGATTTCTGGTCACATTAGAGCAGAATAATTGATAGCAGCTGTAGATGGGAAGGTTTGGGCATGTACCTCCCCAGGCAGTAATTTCTTTGATATTCTCAGTGGTATGTTGTGAAGTATGGAAAGCTGATATTAAGCCATAGTTCCTTGATAGAGGAAAACTGAACAAATGGTCAGCTTATTTTCTTGAGGGAAACTTATGACAATCACAAGTCTCAGCATACTTTTCCAACTCCTTCTAGCACTTTAACGTTGCACTGATGTGTCCTCAGCTTAGGTCTGATAGTCAAGAGAATCTTGCATTTCCTTCATGAATTTCTTGCTTCCTTGCTGTGTGGCACTGCAGGACAGAGAAAACAGGAAACTTATTAGACAATGCTCTCTCTGGTGACCATCTCACATGTAAAACAATTTCATGAAGTAGAGAATTGCAGGCCTCATTAGTAAGGAAAGAAAGCTTTGAAGACCAGGTTTCATCTAGCTCTCCACTGACAAAAGTCAATAGATAACGAATAACAATTTGGTTTTCTTGGTGCTTGTAGTAGTAGTAGTAGTAGTAGCAGCAGCAGCAGCAGCAGCTGTAGTAGTAGTAGTAATAGTAGTAGGAGGAGGTGCAGCAGCAGCAGCAGAAGTGTCATCATCGTTGTTGTAGTATGGTAGTACTACTACTACATACTACTATTAGTATGACTACTGCTAGTACTACTGGTGGTGATGCCACTATGATGGTTACCATGATGAAAATCACAATAGCTACTACTACTTATAGGGCAGCTAGGTGGTTCAGTGGATAAAGAATTTGGGCCTGGAGGTAAGACAACTCATGTTCCTGAGATCAAATCTGGCCTCAGATACTTACTAGTTGTGTGACCCTGGGTAATTCACTTAAACCTGTTTGCCTCACTTTCCTCATCTATAAAATAAGCTGGAGGAGGAAATGGCAAACCATACCAGGATCTTTTCCAAGAAAACCTCAAATTGGGTCACGAAGAGTTAGACATCAATAAAACAGCTGAGCAACACTACTACTGGATAGCATGTACATAGTGCTTTAGTTTAGCTTTAATTTGCAAAGTTTTGTAAATGTTATCTTGTTTGCTCCTCTCAATATGAGGATCATTATCTTATGAGATAAGGTCATTGTTTATGAGCTAACACATTATAGGTCTCTGAATGGCACATCATTCCACTCCTCTGCCTGGAGTTTTATGAACAGATGCTATTTTTATCCCCATTTTACAGGGAAGGAAAATGATGGTAAGAGGTTAAGTGACTTGCCCAGAGTTATACAGCTAGTGAGTGTCTGATATGGGATTTGAACTCAAGTCTTACTGACTCTCAGTTTAGCATGCTTACTTACTGCAGAATCGAGTCCCCTCTAGTACTGGCAGTAAACAGGTGAAAAGGAAAATGACTACAACAACAACCCCATACTTGGATATTGACTTAATAAAGTGAAAATTCCTAAGTATTTTCAGATCAATTAACTAAAAATTGTAGATGGTGTGATCTGTACAAAATCGTATTTTTTATTATTTTCATAGACCTTTAAGAACATTTTAGTCATTGGTTTTCATCTTAACTGTTCTTTTGTATAAGTAGAAATGAAAGGGTATGAAAAGGCTATTAAAATAATTATAGAAGCACAGGTCATAAATTATCTGTTGATTCAGTCTGTCAGCAAGTAAGTCAATTGCTTCAATGATAAGGCTAATCAGATATGGAATTGGCCATAAATGACTTTAGTCATCTGGATCAGATATTAGTCATCAGACCGGCCAGTAGGATCCATTCTGACATTGTGTATTCTCTTCATTTGAGGCGGTAGATGTCAGGAAATATTGTGTTACTCAAATTATGTGGATTTGCAACAAAGCTGCAAAGCATGATGGGATGTAACAAGCAATGTAACCTAATGGAATAATGGAAATTCAGCCTGGCTGTCTCATCAGAGGGAGATAAAGACAAATCAAACAGAGTGTTTACTGTGGCCTGAATTCATTGGCTAAGTAAATTATTTTCAGGTTGATGTGCACATGCAAATAATCATTTAATCAACACTGCCTCCTTAGAAAAATTCTAAAGCAGGAAACTACCAAACACCCCTGCAGAAGCTCAGATGACTGGACTATATATAGCTTAAACTTCCATATTTGCATGTAAGCATGTATGTAATTGTCTGGGAAAAATCAATGTTTCTTTCATATAAAATTCCCTGGGGCCATAAAACAAAAAGAAAAGTACAGGTATCTTGTTAGACTACATGTCTAGTCATCCCCAGACATGGAGTCAGCAAGATAGTACTCATGCCTGACCCAACATATCTCATTCATTCAGTAGTTCCCCTGATTGTGCAAAAATTATCATTTGGTTACAATTCAGTAAAACTAGTATAATTATCTTGCCTCTTTTAATCCATTGAGAATAGGAAAACATTTTTAGCGTTAAACCGTTCTTCTTTCTTTTATCTCCTAGATTTACCTCTTCACATTTTTTTTTTCTTTGAACGTTCGGGAATTAACTTTCCCCTTAACAAAACAAGGAGTTGTGTTTCAGAATTATAGTAATGTCTCATTTATCTAGCATTCTAGGTGATTGAAGGGATCTACCTAAGTGAATTTTCCAGAGATCAGAATTTAGCCCTTTAGACACCTAAACTTGAAAAAAAAATATACCACCCTGTGCTTTGCAGGAAATCTTTCCAAAATATACGTATACATCTCTGTTTTTAAACAATTTATTTATTTATTTATTTTACAAAATGATTCAGGAATAATATTAATTACATTGTTAGGAACATTATTAATTATACTAAGTTATCTATAATACAGTTATCTCTTTAGAGATTATTGAAGTGCATAGAAGTATTTGTCCCTGCATTTAATAATGTTAAATTACTGTGTTTTATGAGATCTGTCAGGTTTTTCTTTTTTTGGTTGTAATTTTTGGGAGGTTATCTCCTTACTTGTCAGGGTATCAATTACTTCCATTGTTTCCCACTATTTTACCACTGCTTCTGAGGACCCTCCAGATTCACTATTAATTTCCTTACCATGCCTCTGGCATGCTGATACCTCTCTTCCCACCTTACATCCCCCTTTACAACTGCCTTTTATGGTTTTCTTCAAGTCTTAGAATGGAAGCTTCTTAAAGAAAGGGAATGTCTTGCTTTCTACTTGCAGTTATAGCTCCAACATCTAGCACGGTTCCTGGCACATAATAAATGTTTGATAATGCTTGGTGATTTGTTGTTGACTTAATTTGCTGTTTTTGATAATCTATTAATCAGTAATCACACAAGCATTTAAAATGAACTATATAAAAAGAATTCTATGTATGTTGTAGTAGTGATGAGGTACTGTTGCCTATGCACGTCACTTATATAAACGTAGATGTCTAGTCATGATTCACAAGGAGGCAAAAATAGACATCTCTAGTGTCTTTTCTCCCCACCCTTCTCCAAGGGAGACTTTAACTCTTGCCAGGAAGGGAAACACGAGTTTGGGGAAAGAGGCTGGCCAATCTGATTTCCTCAGAAAGAGGTTGTGCTGGGTTAGAATTATATCTGTCTGCTCCCTTAATTATTATTAGTCTGGAGAATGTGATTTTTAGGTTTAAGATAACTTCTTGATCACTGTTCTTTGATGGGGAATGAGGGCCTTAAGCTCTATATTCAAGGTTTGATACCCTTTCCTCTGGATGCCAGTTGCACAACAAACATACTTAACAGATAATTTCATTTATCCAAGCCAGTAGCAAAATGGACATCAGAGAAAGTATCCATATGATATGTGTAATGTATGTATATATAAATACATGCATATACTACATATATCATATTATATCATATATATTATGTCATTTTATCATTATTATATATTGCCTCTTTGATGCCAGAGTATGTCTTCACTTTTATATATATAAGCTCAGATACAATAATAATAATTATATATCTACACACACACACATGCACATGAGACAATACAATTTGAAGTTCTCCCATTTGAAATGAGATACCTCAGCTCAACTGAGAGTGAGAGACTCACAGATACCATCCAAGGGGAAATATCCCAGAAGTATCTAGCATAGTAAGGTAGGAATAGGAACATGATCCATTTTCTACATGTTTATTTTTTCCCCTGAGTCTTTTTCCCTTCATAGATCTGAAGAGAGGTTGGAATTGCTTATCCTCTCTCTCAATGATAGAAGCCAAGAGTAGCTCTCACCATCTACTCCCACTCCTCATAAAGTCTCAGGATATTGACTAATCATTCTCCCCCAATGGTGAGAGAGTCTCATAAAATTGCTCCTTTGAGTAAAGAGTTACTATGTAGAATGAAAGTGATAGTTTTTTTTAAAAAGGGCCTGGCTCACTCTCTCACAGAGTAAAGCTGATGTTCGTTGTGACAACTATTTGGCAACTATTTGATAGTAACTTTGAAACTACTTATTTAGCACATAGGCTTTGTGATAACTATCAGAAAGAATTTTTTTCTGGCCTGATCCAGAGGACTTTTGAAGAATAAGTTGAGAACTATCTATAAAAAACTGTGCACAATGGAAGATAGTAGGTATAAATCATATACGAAGCAGAGAAAAAGTTAAAATGTTAAAAAAAACTAAAAAAGAAAATTAATTGGAAGTCAATACTTACACCCAGACTTCTAGATACAAATAAAATATGAATTAAAAAGTGGTCTTGAAATTTTGATATAGGGAAGTAAATATTATGTTATCAGTATTACTGAGCCTGGCTGTAATGGGATTCAGGACTACAACATAGAAATGTAATTGTATAATATGTTTTTAAAAAAAAGGCTCTGATAGGAGAGATGATAGAGTAGTAAGTATTAAATAGCAAGAAGAGATTTACATGGATGTAAATCCATGAAACCAAGGATGGAAATCCAAAGAAGAACTTTTGCATAGTAGAGAAGAAAAAAGAAGAGATGAGTATTGTGAGAGTATACTGTAAACCGATCAGGCTACATTCCCAATATAACTTAGAAAATCAACATAAAATATTTTGTACTAATTTACATATGCACTGGAAATTTCATTCTGATAAAAGTAAAGCTTCTTATAAATTTTATGCTTGTCTCGACAATAATTTCATTTGGTAGAAGTAGGAAAAGTGATGGGAGAAATTGCTACCATTTGTTTAATTCTGATAAATTAGGAAACTGATAAATTGAAAAGTAGAGGAAACTTGGGAGGAAGTCACCATATTAGAATTGAGAGTAGGAAAAGAGAGTAACTTTTAACCAATCAAACATGTACCCTAAACTTTAGGAAAGCACATTTTCTGAAATTCAGAGAAAAATAGGCATAATTTCCAGGTCAGAGGCAAGAAAAATATATGATAGCTCAAGAGAGATGGGAGGTTTGCAAAAATAAAATTATAACAATAGAATCACAGTATAATTATAAAATTATCCCAGTGAGGTAGAAAAGGGAGAGACACCAAAATATTCTAATGTGATGGAACAAGGAAATCTTGTGTGAGCTTATATATGTTTTAAAAGGATGTACTAAAAAGAAAAAAAGGAAAACAATAAAATAAGGAAGGAATGGCTCAAGGCCAGCCAGAATGAGTTGGAATTTGTGCAAAAATGCTAAGTAAATTTTTAAAAAATTACTTTTAAGGTATATTTGGAGAAAGTAGAATAAGAATAAAGGATAGGCACACTACCTGGGGCATGTGGTTTAATGTTTACAGATGATAGAAAAACTATTTATCATTTTGGTTTTGTTTTCTCCACCAAGGAAGATAACTTTTAGCCTGGAGAAGATAGAACAAATATTTTAAAGAGGAAATTGAAGATGGATGCCAAGATAGATAAAGATAGGTGAGAATATTAGAGGAAAGGATCCGTTCATTTGATATAGTTCAAGTTTCCAATCCCAGATGAATTACATCTCAAAATACTGATAGAACATGAAGATAAGCTTTTGATTTCTGTGTAATCATGGAGAATGGGAAAGGCATTAAAAGACAGAAGATGGGCAAATACACCAATTTTCCAGAAGAGGAAAAACACAGGTTCCAGAGACCAGAGGCCAGAAGTATAACAATGAATTATGGAAAAATTAGAGGATCTTCAAAAATTTTAATTAATTTATTTTTACTTTGAAATATGAATTGATCACAGGCCCTGGAAGAGCTCAAAAAGGATTTTGAAAATCAAGTAAGAGAAGTAGAGGAAAAATTGGGAAAAGAAATGAGAGTGATGCAAGAAAATCATGAAAAACAAGACAACAGCTTGCTAAAAGGAGATCCATAAAAATACTTTCTTGGAGACTGTAATGGTAATGAAATTTGAAGATCCCTCTGTATTGGAAAGCTGACAGGTACTTAGCACCTAGTTTTAAATTAGGCCTCTGTTAAAGAAACAGAAGGTATGAACCCCTATTGGTGACATGTCAGGAAGGGGCTGAATAGGAAGGGGAGGAGCTAGTGGCCTTTTATAAGGAGAGGCCCAGGTTACAGACAGCAGAACTGAGAAGAGAACTCTTGTGGTGGCAGAGTCAAGAAGGAGAAAACCTGTGGTATCCTGGCACTTTGTTTGTCTGCTCTGTCTGTGTTGATGTTTGTTTGTGATACTTTGTACAGAAGCCCTGGGACCTTACTGGAAACCCTAAAAGAGGATTTTCTGGTTGTATGTTTACAGAAGTCCTGGAGGAGGGTTTTGGAGGTCCTGG
>CM053586.1:83302462-83326243 GCA_028646515.1 Pseudochirops corinnae | reverse complement strand
TGAGTTCTCAGACCTTGTTGGTGGGTCTGAGTTGATTTCACAGGCAGATAGTGAATTGATGATGGTGCTGGCAATGTGCATGAATATTATTATGGCTCTGCTAAGCTTTGTCTTCCCAGAAACAGGAACTGTGAAGGACTTGAGGTGGATTGGACACTGAGCTTTAATATGGAACAGGAACTGGACAAAGAACTGGACGAGGATCTGGACAAGGAACTAGGAGCTGCCTGCCTTTGAACCCAGGTGACAATTGAAGCTGGGACCATGGAAGAGGAACCACGGAAGCTAAGAGTCAGCCTTGGGTCAAGCTGAAAAAAGACTTTGACTTGTGTACTTTGTGATTGAATTAAGAATTTTGTGATTGACTAAATGAATGTACTTTGTTTAAAACTATGTGGCGATTTTAGTGATAAGTTGTTGAGTTGTGACATGGTGAATGCTATATTTTGATTTTCTGCGATAAGTTGTAACATGGTAAATGATGTATTTTTATTTTCTGTGAATGTTTTGCTCTGAGTTGTTACTGAATAAATAGAGAGTTTACTATATTATGTAATAAGAACCTTGAAAGCTGTTCACAGCAGCAGTCCTCTGGAAAGCTGCTTGTGCTTGGCTTTACACAGGCTTTGGATGTAGGAGCTTTGACTTTGTTGTCTTCTGGTTGTATGTTCTAATCTTCCTTGTCACCAAAGTAAGATTCTATAATCTGATTTTTTCCCCTCTTGTTTGCTCATTTTCCCAGTCAATTTCTTGACTTTTTAGCTCTTTGTTAAGCTAGCAATCTGCTTCCACTGTGGAGGGTGTACAAGCTTCAGGGATTTTGTACAACTCTTTTCATAGGTACCTCTAGGGACATGTACATTTTCAGTCCTTCCAAGGTAGTATGATCAAAGGAGAGGTGGTTTCCCCTTTCCTGGTCTGTACTCTGGTGTGTGAATGACAGTAAATACTCTTCTGTCTTGGAACTGTGAGGAGGATTCCCTCTCCACTGTTATCACCAGCACTCCTCCTCTCCCCAAAACTATACCCCAGATCTGAGCATGGGCAACGCAAGAGAATCCTGCCTCAGCAACAGCAAAGAGATCCCTGCGATCTCCATCCAGTCAGCCACTCAATCTCTGTCACTACCCACCCCATCTGTGGGTTGAGAGCTGTGGAAGCAGTCACTACTGCTGTTGCAACTGCTGCCACCCTGGGACCAGATCACATTCCTTTCTAACCCAGGTTCAACAGACCTTTCCTACTGACTTTCTAAATTTTAGACAACTTTGTGGGTTTTTGTGGGTTAAGAAGTCTGGAAACTGCCACAGCTGCCTGTGATTTAGTTCCTTAAGGCCTGCTCCATGTTGACATGGCCCACATTGGACTGTCTTCTTCTCTCAGACGGGTGCAACAGTCCTTTCCTGTAAACCTTCCAGGTTGTCTTGGGCTAGAAGTTTGTTTCACTCTGTAATTTTGTGGGTTCTACTGTTTTAGAATTTATTTAAAGTGATTTTTACAGGTATTTGGAGGGGTTAGGGGGAGAGTTCAAGCAAGTCCCTGCTTTTACTCTGCCATCTTGTCTCCACCCTCTGAGAGGATCATTAAATACATGATTTTGTGATTCCTTTGGAAGTGAAACTGTGATCTTTAGGTACTAACATCAGTTTGCTAAGAAGTTATGTCACACTGGTTTCATTTCCCTCTTCTGCTTATTGAATGAGTGAGCCAATGGATTGAAATTATGTGGCTCAATATAATAAACAAAGTTTTCTTCAGCTGTCTTACTGCCTAGACCAGAGACCCTGCCCTTAACCAAAGGGTTAAAAGGGTTTGACCATTTCAATCTGGAATTTCCAATCTGAATAGCTTCTCCCACCCCCATTACTCTAACTGGTGAGTGTCTCACATGGTCCACTATTTTTAAGCCAGTTAATAGCCTTGATTTACTTTGCTTCCCAGTCATATTGTCACCAGCTGTCTGCTACCTCTTTGATTCTTTCTACTCCTCCTACCCCACTTTCCAGTTCTGGATCCATAATGGAACCAGTACTAAGATTGTTATTGGAAATGGTGTATCAATATACTCACTCCCCTGTTGCTCTTGCCATCTCTGTACTTTTCCAAATGAAAACACCCCTCCCTGGCCACCATTCTTCTGTATGTGCTATCTCTCTCTTTTAGGATCTTTGATGGCAGATCTTTTTGTGTGTCTTAACTTTTGTAATGTATCCCCAGAGCTTAGCACCATGTTTGGCACCACTTAAATTTTTTTATTTCTTAATCTTTCATTATTCAGTCATTTCTAAATTTTAAATTGTTCTGTGTTGAGGTAGTGAAATCCTTATCACTCAAA
The DNA here is from genome assembly GCA_028646515.1 of Pseudochirops corinnae. Classification (NCBI taxonomy): domain Eukaryota; kingdom Metazoa; phylum Chordata; class Mammalia; order Diprotodontia; family Pseudocheiridae; genus Pseudochirops; species Pseudochirops corinnae. The sequence continues at coordinate 83,323,908 of CM053586.1, read as the reverse complement.
TCTGTAATAAGAGCACTGTAACTTTTTCTCAGGTTTGCTTGGGCAAACTCTGAAAAGCAAAATGCTACTTTATATATACATCCTTCCTTTCTATACCTGACTTTGTTTCCAAATGCTTTCATTCTGATGTCATGAATCTGATCAATTCTTACTTGTTGAGGATTGATGTCACATACTTCTTAAGGTATGTGACTGGAGATAAATATAGAGTGAGTTCTAATCCTATTGGTTTCTAAATTCCCTTTGGAATAGACTCTTACTTTATGCTGAAATCCAGTTTCCTTTACATAAGAATCCACTGTATTTATATTCCATTTGGGAGTGGAAGTTAGACTAGATCATCTCTGAGTTTTCTTCTAGCCTGAGTATTCTATGATAATATGAACCCATTTAAGCAGAAGCTGGATGATCACGTACAGTAGGGCTTTGGGTAGGTTTCTGAAGAGGATGGGGTCATATATCTAGATCTGCCTCTAAATTTCTTTCTATTTCTACTATTCTTTGATTCTCTTTCTGTAATATAGAGATGTCTTTTATTTATTTATTCAGTTGTTTGTTTATTCATTTATTTATTCTGAGTTCTTAAGCTCTCTGTCTCTGTCTCTCTCTTTCTCTCTCTCTCTCTCTCTCTCTCTCTCTCTCTCTCTCTCTCTCTTATTTCCCAAATCTCATTGGACAAGGTGGCCAAAAATTTGATCTCCTGTTAAGCAGATTACTAATATAATTTTTTCCCACTCACCCTAATGTAAGGGAATGTTTGCCTCTCTCTCTTTCCTCCTCCTTCTACCTATCTATTCATCTCTCTACCTACCTACCTACATCTCTATCCATCCATCTATCCCTTTCTCCATGAAATCTGTTTTTTGATTTTCTATATTGTCTATCTTTGGTCTGGATCTGTGATTTTTTTTAAAAAATGTGTGTGTGTGTGAGGAACTTCTATGATGGAAAATCCCCATTAATGTAGGTTGAAAACTCATGTTACCTCTTTTCTGAGAGATTTGCCTTGGAGCACTGAGTGGTTAAGTAACATGCCTATTGTCAAATATATGTATCTGTATATTATATATGTAAATATATATTCCATAAGGCAAAGATTTACATAATCATCATAATTTCAAGTGGATGTTGTTGTTTGACAAACAGTTGACATTTGGGAAATGAAAGAGTCAAAACAAACACAGGGAAAATTTTGTTTTAACATTTACACTTGATGGATGTTTAACTTTACTATTTCCTTAGATAGAATAAGTCCAGTAGCTTTCATCTGTTTTCATGTCACTTTACACACAGAAAATAAAAGCATGAAGTCATATAAGTATGATTGACAGGGGAAAAACAATACATTTTCAGGACAGATGATTCAGCTGCATTTAGAAGGAGCTGAAATTCACAGACTTCTTTAGATTGAGATGTTTCAACAAAATTTGTGGCTTTCATTTGTTAAGTGTTTTTCTTCTTTATTTTATTTCCCTTATCGATCAAATGGGAAATTTAATATTTGCTTTTCTCACTTAGTCACACCTAATACAACTCAGTGTTTTGTAAGAAAACTCTTTTATGGCTAAACTACCTTAGATTCCTCTTAATAAGTATCTTGAGTCCTATTGTTGATCCAAGACACCTATTTAGAGGATCTCAAATGAGTTTAAACTCCAATTTGGTTTGAAATACAGAGCACATATTTAAAGGTTCTAAACACAGTAAATCAATGCAAGAGAATATTTTTTCTTTTTTGTTGTTTTGTTTTGCAATCATTTCTCTTAGAGTACTGCCTGAGAAAAATAAATATGAATTTGCACGGCTTTCCTCTGTCATTGTCAAAGTGATTCTCCCACAAACTTTCCTATGTATTTCATTGAATTGTAAACTTTTACTGGTCATTGTAATTCTATAGATGGTTGTGCTATGTGACTCATGAAGACAGGAGTGAGAGGAGGGGGAGAGAGAGACAGAGACAGAGACACAAAGAAAAAGACACAGAGATAGAGACAGAGAGACAGAGAAACATAGCACTACAGAAACAATGATAAAGACAGAAGCAGGTCATATGAGCTCATATGACCACACCTATACCTGTGTTATGAGGCATAGGGAGGTCTTTGATGATTTGGGGAGAATATTTACAATTTTAGTAAAGCACAAGTACATTTTTGTGACTTTTATTTGTTTTTACTAAAAACTTGGTGGGAGCTGTCACTATTCACACTACAATAAGCAGATTAGAATTAGCTGGATCTGTACTTAGGTCCACACTTATCCTTTGTCCTCCTATACAGTAGGCTTTCTCTGCTACTTCTTCACTACAAATGGAAAACAGTAAATACAGACTGTTTGCTCTGCCTTTTGCCCTTTTTCTGTGAATTATGTAATAGTTTGGCTAACGGGGTAGAAAGTTAGAGTTTGGCTCCCAGGAGAGTTTCCAGTCATGTGTACCTTGTTATAACTATCAAGTCGATTGGCTTCTACAGGAAACTTACAAAGCAGAGGTACTGTGTGTCCCTTAAAGGCACCTCTCTGTCTATTCCCTGACCATCCCCACCCCTCCCAGTGTAATTAATTTCATAGTACATGGAAAAGGAATCATAATCATCAAAATATATTTCCTGAATTATATGTACAGATTAATTTTCACTACTTATAAATATTATTAGTGGATCCTACTAAATGTAACCACATGTTAGGTCAGACTAGTATCAAAACATACTTCTAACAATAAATGAAGTTTATTGCCTCTCCCATCCTTAGTTATTTTTACTTTATTCCTGGATCTAATGGAAGTCCATTGTTTCTATAAAGAGCTCCTATAGTTAAAATAATGAACCAAACTAATCATGTCAATTCCCAGAATTTTTTGTGCCCAAATAAAAGATACTTTATTCTACTCCCTCTTGAAGATTTCACAAATGTGGAAGTAGAAATGGCTGAGCATTAGTTAGTGGCAGTTCCCAGAATAGAATCTAGGTCTTGAGTACCTATGATAGGGTTGAAGAATTTGGGCATAGTTCTTGCATATGTATACAATTACTGTTAAAAGCGTGGAACAGGCTTTTGACTTGCTGTTTTTAAATTATTGCAAATTGCTCTAAAGTATAAATATGACACTTTGGATTTGGAATCATATTACACTTAAAACAAATTGTGCTTATTGAATTTTTTCCAAGGATATTGGTAACATCCTGAGGAAAATGGTGGGCTGCTAAGTGGCACTGTGGATAGAGTACCAGGCCTTGAGTCAGGGAAACATTTTCTGAGTTTAAATCTGGCCTCAGATGCTTGCTAGATGTGTGATCCTGGGCAAGTCACTTAACCCTGTTCTCCTTAGCTCCTCCTCTGTAAAATGAACTGGAGAAGGAAATGTCAAACCACTCTAATATCTTTGCCAAGAAAACTCCAACTGGGGTCACAAAGAGTCAGACACAGCTGAAAAAATAAATGAACTGTTGTTCCTTCCTCTTGTTAGAGGAAAAAGATAGAGGTTTTAATGAAGCAAAAAAGTACAAAATTTAAATCTCACAGTGAGTTTGTACCATACCTGAATTGAGTACTCCTTGATAATGAATCGAGGAGAATTTCAGTTCCACTCGTGAAAAATTGTTCTTCTTTAGAAGAAATTCATGTAGGTCTATGCCATCAAGGCTTTACCATTAAGAAACATGACAACTACCTTAGGATATCAGATTTGTAATACCTTGCCAATTTACATTAATAGAGATCTCCTAATCCAACTCCCTCATTTTATAGATGAAGAAACTGAGACCCAGGGAAATTACTTGGCCTTGGTCAGATGACTGGTAAATAGTTAGAAATGAGGAGAAAAACCTGAGGATTCCAACTCCCAGTTCAATGCTTTCCTCCCCTTTATCTTTGGAAAATGATGTGCTTGTGTTGCTTGAGTTTATGAACCAATCAAAAAGCATTTCTTACACACCTATCTCAAAATTTACCTCTTTCACAAAGCCTTCCCTGAATACTCTATAAGAAATCACTTCTGGGGTGGCTAGGTGGCACAGTGAATAGAGCACTGGCCCTGGAGTAAGGAGGACCTGAGTTCAAATCTGGATTCAGATACTTAACACAAAAAACTAGCCAAGTGACCTTGGGCAAGTCACTTAACCCCAATTGTCCTACCTTTCCCCTCCAAAAAAGCAAAACCAAAGAAACACAACAAACAAAAAAAAAGAAATCACTTCCTAGTTAAACACCTTTAGCACTTTTTCAATCAGTCAGTACTTGTAACACGCATAATATGTACATTAAGCATTATGCTAAGTCCTAGGGATGGAAGGAAAAAAAAATGAAACTAAAAAAAAAAAGATTTGAACCATTCATTTGGCATACTCTTTTGTTGAATGTTATTATGACACTGTCTGCTCTCATTAACTAGACAATAAACTCCCTGAAGTCAGGGTCTATTTTTTTTTAAATTTTATATCTCACATATTACTAAGTCAGGCAGTGAATAAATATCTACAGTCAATCCTCAACTTTTGCAGAGGCAACATTCCTTGAAAAGAATGTGAAAGTGAAAAATGTGAATGTTGATATATTGAACCTTTGGGAAATGGTGTGTTAGGTTCCTGAGACCACCGAAAGTTTTAATCTTTCAGCAGAGATTGCTGAAAATATACTTTTCTGTATATAGTTCTTTAGAACAAAACATTAATTCTGATAATATGCATTTTCCTAACATAGTAACCATGAAATAACTCATAAAATGAAGTACACAAAATAAAATTAGTAACATGAAAAACCTTTTTCTTGCTAGTAATTCCCTACAATTTTTGGGCTAACAACTCAATAAAAAAAAAAAAAACCAACAACAAACATTGCAGACATTATTATTCACTTCTCATAACATGTGAAATCTACAGTACAGTAAACATTATAAATAACATTCTTAATATGCTTTAACTGGAATCTTACCTTCTACTGTGTCCAATGGCAGTGTGAGGGCATTATACTATATACTTTACTGCTATAAACTTCTCCATCTTGACTGCCCCCTGAAAACTGAGTGAGAGATCTTTGGAACTTTAGTCCCTACTATCTGAAAACTCAGAGACTGGTGAAGTGTTGACTTCACCTCTGATACTCTGTTCTTCATGGATGGTAGATGGCATTGGGAATTGTGAAGGACAAACCAACTTGAAATACTTTCCTTCTGTTTGCAGATATAATGAATTGATTTGTTAACACCAAACTCATAGCTGTCAGCTACTGCAGACATTCTAGCAGAAAGTTTATCTAACACTTTATTGTCTCACTAAGCCATATCACTGACTTTGCATGCTTATACTTAGAGCCCAAAGGATTTGCACTACTCTTTGGGGGCGTAAGTATAACACAGAACTTTAGTTTTAAAGGCAAAAAAATGCACAGGAAGCTCTTTACAATGGTAGGGTAAATGAGACCAGTGAGGTACCTAGTAGGATACCAGTCATTTCATAAACTTGTGCACATCATGTCTCTCATTTTTTTTTCTCTAGAACCTTGAATGTATGCAGTTGCCAACACAAAAGTGAAAATGAGATTACTAATAAAAATTACTCAAAGGCTTGAAGTCACAAAAGTTAAGTAGGTGAATGTTAAGGATTGACTGTATTATGTCAGGTACTCTCCTAAGTGCTAGGGATTCAAAGGAAGGTAAAAGAGAATTCCTGTTCCCAAGAAATTCACAGTCTAATGAAGGAGCTTATCATCTAATAGGAAACTCATAGAAACTCAACAAAAACAAAAAATTAATTGGTATTATGTCAAGTACTACACAGCTCAAATTAAAGATATAAAGTCTATGTATATACAATACCATTTAACTGTAAGAAAACTGCAAAATCTGTGCTTTTGGGGGGTCCAGATGTTTGGCAACATCTGTGAAATCATTCTTTTTGGATTTCTATAAAGATAGTTGCTCAGATGTTGAGATGGGATCATATCTATTTACCCTCAAGAATTAGGCATTCTAAAACAGTACATAGAGTCATTAATCATATACTTAAATATAGAAAGGTATTTGAACAAACCAACCAAATATAGTATATAAATAGAAGTTCAATACATATTAGTTCATTGGATAATAGATGTAGAAGAACTATAAGAGACATCAGAGGCCATTCTGAATCCTCTTATTTATAAATGAGGAAACTAATGCTCAGAGATTGACTTTTACAAAGTCACAGGAGTATCAAGTATCAGAAGCAGGATTTGAATATAAGCCCTCTGCCTGTATCATCACTATTTTTTTCTACAGTACCATGATACCTCTCATACTGAATTATATTAATATCATGCAGAATGGTAAATGCCAGCTAGGGATCTGCAAGCAGAAAAGAGGTCATGGTTTAGGCTTCAACTAGGAGAAACTAAGGTCAAAAGCTTTTAAAGAAGGAAAATCCACTTAAGGAAACTTTTGGATCATTTTTTTTTCCCCAGAATCTGTAAGATGCCTCATAAACTGTTTGGCATATACTGAAAATACATTTTCTACAGTATACGCTATAATGATATGCTTAATAACAACTTGTTTCGAAATTATCTGTGGAGAATGCATTACAAATATACTTTGAGAATATGACTACAATAATAACAATACAGAAGGTAGCTGAATCTAGCCATAATCTGATAAATGCTAATGAAAGTTTGTTAAAGCAACATTGATTTAAAGGATGCAGAAAAAGCAAGGAAATAAAAAGAGAAAGCTTGAGTTTATGCAATTTATATCCATTGGAGTGTAGCTAAGTATTTACTTGGGGGGATATATAGGGCAGCCTTTTCCTTCTCTTTTTTTTTTTTCCTAAATGATGGGAGGGGATTCCTTTTCACTGTTTTTTTAAATATTAATATTATTTTGCCCTTTAACATGCTTTGAGCACCAGAATTGTATTGTATACTCAATACAGCTGTAGGCAGAGAGTGTGTATAGGTATGTTCCCTGTCTGATGGACTTACAAATTAAATGAGACAGGCGAAGTACCAAGAGGCAAGGCATAAAGGGAACATGGTGATTTAATGCTTAGAGAGACAGAGGTGGCAGGAGGAATCTAGGCTGTATGTTTTTTATTCTGCCAATTCTCTTAAAATATGCATTCAGTATCATTATTGCAAATGACAGAAATGGTATTGATGGTGATGAGATATTTGGATCTCCCATTGGTCATGACCATGGGAATAGATGGCTTTGAAAGCTTCCCATAAGTAGAAAGATTTTATTTTTAAATTTTCTTCAGGCAAATTTTATCCCCAAAGGCCCCCTCCCCCCCAAAAAAACAAAACAAAACAAGAAAAGCAAAGAAAATAAAAGAAAAATTCCCTTTGATATAAATTCAGACTCCATTAGATCTTTCTCTGGAGGTAGAAAGCATTTTTTATCACAAGTCCTTTGGAATTGTCTTAGAATAGCTTAGAAAAGCTGAGAATAGTTTAATCATTCACAGCTGATCGTCATACAGTATTGTGGTTCCCTGTGTGCAATGTTCTCCTGGTATTGCTCACTTCCCTTTGCATCATTTCATGTAAGTCTTTCTAGGTTTTTCTGAAAGCATTTTGCTTATCATTTTTTATAGTACATAGTATTTTGTCACAATTGTACATTATTACTTGTTCAGCCATTTCTCAATTGATAGACAGCCCCTCAATTTCTAATTCTTTGATACCACAAAAAGAACTACTATAAATATTTTAATAAAAATTGGTCCTTTGGTCTTTTCTTTAATCTCTTTGGGATCTAGATCTAGTAGTGATATTGCTGGGTCAAAGGGTATGCACAGTTTTATAGCCCTTTGGGCATAATTCTAAATTGCTCTCCAGAATGGTTGGATAAGCTCACAGCTCCACTAGCAATGCATTAATATTCCAATTTTCCACAGCTCTTCCCAGATTTGTTATTTTCCTTTTCTGTCACATTAGCTAATGTGATAGGTATGGGGTGGTACTTTAATATTGTTTTAATATGCATTTCTCTTTTCAATAGTGATTTAAAGCATTATTCCTATGAGTATGGATAGCTTTGATCCCCAGAAGAGGAAAGTGTTTTTTAAGTTAATTTATTTATTTTTAGTTTTCAACATTCACTTCCATAAGTTTTAAATTTTCTCCTCCTCCCTCTCTCCTTCTTCTCTAAGACAGCATAGGTTCCACACATGCATTCCTATTAAACATATTTTCACATTAGTCATGTTGCATAGAAGAATTATAATGAATGGGAGAAACCATGAGAAAGAAAAACAAAACAAAGCAAAAAAGAAAATAATCTGCTTCACTCTGCATTCAGGTTCCATAGTTCTTTCTCTGGATGTGGATGGCATTTTCCATCATGAGCCCTTTGGAATTGTTCTGGGTTCTTGCATTTCTGGGAAGAACTAAGTCTATCAAAGTTTGCCATCACACAATGTTGCTGTACTGTGTACAATGTTCTCCTGGTTCTGCTCACTTCACTCAACCTCATTTCATATAAGACTTTCCACATTTTTCTGAAGTCTGCCTATTCATCATTTCTTATAGCACAAAAGTATTCCATTACATTCATATACTGCAACTTGTTTAGCCATTCCCCAACTGATGGACATCCCCCCAATTTCCAGTTCTTGGCCACCGCAAAAAGAGCTGCTATAAATATTTTTCTATATGTCCATCCTTTTCCCATTTTTATAATCTCTTTGGGATACAGCCCTGGAAGCAGTATTACTGGGTCAAAGGGTATGCACATTTTTATAGCCTTTTGGGCATAGTTCCAAATTGCTCTCCAGAATGGTTGGATAAGCTCACAGCTCCACCACCAATAAATTAGTGTTCTAACTTTCCCACATTTATTCCAACATATATCATTTTCCCGTTTTGTCATGTTAGCCAATCTGATAGGTGTGATGTGGTACCTCAGAGTTGTTTTGATTTGCATCTCTCAAATCAATAGTAATTTAGGACATTTTTTCATATGACTATAGATAGCTTTAATTTCTTCCGAAGAGGAAAATTTGAGAGACAATCAACACCCCAGAATTTTGTGAGTGTCTACTCTATGTCAAGAGTTCCACGTTAGGGACAGTGGGGAATATGAAAACACAGTCCCTGCCTTCAAGTTGCAGAACGATTTAGCTGAAATCTGAAAGAGAAGAATGATTTGTATGAAGGACTGGGGTAGGAAGAAAGACCAGAAGAAACAGAAAAGATGTCTATTTGTGCCAAGACAGAAAAAAAGTGGGACTTTTTAAAAAAGCATGTGAAAAGTAGCAATGGAAACTCTACACTCTAAGGACAAGATGTTTAAAATTGATGAACAAGACAAATGCAAGGATTTGAACTGGGATGAGAAAATTGGGGAAGCATTCTCATGGGAAAAAGACACTATTACCTTCCAAGGTAAAGCAGATAATCTTTATTTCTGTGTCAATCACACAAGGATCCTCTTTTTATGCTGAATTTCCAACAACTACAAGCAACTTCCAATGTGTTCTATTTTATTCAGTAAGAAGTCTCTGAAGTTCATACCATCCAACGAGAACCCCTTAGGCATTCTCAGCAGGGCACACTATTTGGGATCAATTAAGGAAGAAAGGAACAAAGAGACTAAAGTGGCCAGGCAAGGAGAGTACCAAGAATATCCTCCTTGAGCTTTGTGGAATTTCTGTTTTGCAAGAATTGCCGGGTGCTAAGATTGTGGCTAGTGCTGCTTATAAATACCAAGCAGTTTCCAGAGGAGCAGGAGGGAGCGTTGGTAAACAGAAAGCGCAGGCTGCGACAGGTCTTAGTGAAATATGTGCTGGTTTGGAAGTCAGGACAGGCCTGGCTTTTAACCCCGTTGTGAAATCTTAAGTCATTCAACTTGAGGGCACATACAGTGTTAGACTTGAAGTCTGGAAGACCTGAATTCAAATCTCACCTCTGACACTTAATAGTTGTGTGACGCTAGGCCAGTCACTTAACCACTTTTAGCCTCAGTTTTCTCATCTGTAAAATGGGGATAATAAGAACATCTATCTCCTAGGATAGTTGTGAGGATCAAATGAGAGAACTTAAAGGATAGTGCTTTGTAAAATGTAAAAAGTTCCGTAAATGCTAGTTACATATATTCATATGTTTATAGATAACAACCTCTCTGAGTTTCAGCGTCCTCATCTATAAAATGGAAAGCACTTTGTGGACATTAAAGTGTTTTAGAAATATGGATTTTTGTTTTATAGTTACGATAACTTGTCCTCTTTTAGGTATGTTTCAAAATCGTATTAAAGTTAACCTTAGCTGTCTATTTAGAACTATATTCTTTATAGGACAAGAACAGGGTTTAAAGACAAGAGTGGTGAGAATTATAATAGCTAACATTTACATAGCATTTTAAGTTTTCAAGGAATTTTACATAACTATTTCATTTGATCCTTTCAACAAATATGTGAAGCAAGTGCTATTATTATTCCCATTTTTCAGATTAGGAAACTGAGGCTGAGAGATGTTAAATAATTTGGCCAAGGTGACAGAGCTAGCATGCATTCAAGGCAAGATTCAATTCAGGTCTTCCTGCCTTGAAGTCCAATGCCCTAACCACTCTACTCCCTAGCTTCTCTTTTACCATGAAATGACTGAGAGCCCTGGGCTCTGGCACAAGAATCTAATGCTAAATGATAGTATCAAAGGATGCTCCAGATTGTATGCAGGATATGTTGTTCTGAAGCAGGGCATGGCCAGGATCATGCAGAAGAACAAATGGAGCCACAAGAAATCATATTATAAGATTTAAGATGTAGTCTGATACTCATTCAGAGAAATTATAGGAAAATATAGGTCCATTTGGTGGTCCTCCAGGAGGACTAATCATGGTAAAATTATGAAATAGGTGAAGTTTATCTCAGGAAGTCCACTATAACCTTTTCAGTGCTTCCCCTAATTCCTTTAATCTCTCTGTTGCCTTTCTGATAGGCACTAAGTAAACCCATCTTTTCCTCTAGTTATATGAAGACCCACGCCGTGATGCCCCATCTACCTATAGAGGTGCCATACTCCAATCTTCCCCTTTCTCATGTAAAAGAACAACAATGAAACTTGGCATTCTCTCAGGATCTGACGTTTGCTAAGAAACACTTTGATAATAGTGTTACTCAATACTCAAATGGACCTATGAGCTTAGCAATTTGGATAGTCTCTCCAATGATGTAGTACACAACCATCTATGCCTTTTCATTCCCTTTGCCTCCTATCCATGTTCTCAAATAAGCTTGCCTTAGAGATCTGCCCAACATGCTAGTAGACTCCCTTGTTTTCTCATGACATCAGGATGATACCAGTGGAACATTCTATTATCCTGCAGATCATCTTATTTTCCTATCATGTTTCCTTGTTGACTTCTTTTACTCTTGTCATTCTTTGTAGTTCCTCATTGGTTATATGTTGCAGCCTGCTCACAATTATCATGCAACTCTCCATTGCTCTCTTTGTGATATTTATTTTCATTACTTAAGAGACTGTTATATTCTTTGTCTTTAACCATGGCATTAAAAATATGGGCTATGGTCTAGAAGAAGTTTGATGTCGTTAAAGGAGATTTGTAATTTTCTGAAAGTAATCTAGTCTTTTCTATTCCTCTCATCTGATTCTGGGCCCAGTGGTTCCTTTGTATTATCTGCTTAGATATAGAAACTGATGGAAAAGTTCTGTAATCTGTCTATGTAACTAAATCTGGTAATCTAGGCAATAATAGAACTAGGATTTTGATCATCCACTTCATTTTTTTCCATGTAGATCAGAAGGCCAAACTTTTGAGTCATTTCATATCTTGCAAAATAATGCAATCAGTACAACATTGTCCAGTAACAGGGGTGTCTGGAGGACTTCACTATTCAAAGAGAATCCCCTCTCTACTTAAACCCTATTTCTGAACTCTTCCTTCACAGTGGCAAACACTTTTGGCAAGCATGCATCTCTCTGTTTTATGCCTTATCTGATGTTTCCAATAAGAGGGTTGTTGAGCAAGATCATCTTGGTTGTTTTATCTTTAAAGGAATCAGTCTTCAATAATTTTAACTTATGCATGGGAGACAATTTGTTGGAAGAGAGTCTTTAAAGATGGCATTTTGCTCTATTGGATCAAACACTTTTTCATAATCAACAAACAGTAAGCATTTTATGTTTTATATAAATTTTAAAAATTCAATTTGTGATGGTAAACATGTCACACACTGGAGAATATCAATTGCAAAAGCATGTCTATTTCCTTCTAATACTCTCATCAAGTATGTTTAGATCAGTCTCATAAAGATTTTCTATGATTGAGAAATAGATAAGTCTCTTTTAAAAGTATTAATAAGCTCTGAAAGGTATAATATCTTTAGACAAAGACAGTTTGTTCAGCAATCTTCAGGTCACACCGCTTATACAGTCACCTAACTGCCCTCTGTTTATGGAGTCTAAATTCTATTCTCTAGCATGTTAAAATGTAAACCCAGACAACGGCTCTGGGTTTCTTCTCCCTATTAGGGAATAAATAGTAAGGAAAGCTAGGGGAGAAAAGTTTGTTTTTCAGTTAAAAATTGGATTAATTATTGGGGGAGGGCGTAAACATGGAATCACTGTTTTGGGGTGGTTGGTAGGGGAAAGACGGGGAGAAAATTTGTAACTCAAAATCTAGTGGAAACAAATGATGTAAACTAAAAATAAACAAAAGTTAATTTTTAAAAATTGAATTAAGCCAATTATGAAAATTATGATATGCCTCTTTGCCAGAGTATGAGAAGATAAAGTCTTGTTGGGTGGGTGTATAGACAATTCAGTAAAACTAACTGACCCGTTGACCAAGTCTGAAATTATATACAATGTTCTAGGAATTTTTAAACACTAATTTTTAAGACCTGATTTGAAGTGCATAGGAAAGGATTGGATGAGAGACTATATGGTGAGTCTTCATAAAATCAAGCATGTTTTCTGGAAGATACCTTCTGGCTAACTATGAATTGTGTTATTCAGGAGACCTGATTTCAAATCTCAATCTGTTAATTGCTTTCTGTGTATAACCAGGATGACACTCAACCACTTTGTGCCTTTCTTTCTTAATCTATAGAGTTAGAATAATAGTAAGTTACCTAGACAAGGTGCTTTGCCTTTAAAAAAAATACTCTGCTACCTCAATATCTACTTCACAGGGTCATTGTGTGGAATATACCTGTAATAAGTGGGATACTATTATTATAGAATTACTTGTTCAAAATACCAAGATGAAAATAATGTTATGTTGGGTGGGTATACAAGTATAGGTAGAGTTTCTGTTATTTATTTTGAGAAGACTAGGAGAATCTGAGAACTTCTTCCCCTTAGACTAAGAACTCCTTGTTCTCCCAAACTGTAACTAATTCATGGAAGGAAGAACATATTTATTATCTCATTCAGCTTGGTACAGATCGTTATAGTCTAAGATTTGGGGACTTGTACAACCCTATCCTATCATGTCCAGTATGACACTATTCAAATATATTGTCCCTTATCTTGCCCCTTAAGACCATTAAATTATCTAGAGACCAGAGCAGAGTCCATCAGGAAAGCAGAACTAGTAAGAGGAAATATGGTCAAGGGGAAAGAATGCTATATTTAGAGTTAAAGGTTCTGAGTTTGAATCCACATTCTTCCACAAACTACCTGTATAATCTTGGGCCCTCTCTGGTCTTTGCCTATACAAATGAAGAGGTTGGATTAGTTACTCATCTTAAAAAATGAAAGGGTTGTATTAGATGGGCTTTAAATCTATAATCAGATCATAGGAAGAATGAATCAATCAAATCATACCATCTCACCTAACTTAAACTATTTCACGTCCAATACATCTATCAGGTAAGAACACATCGGGATTGTTCACCAGATGTGAACAAGACTGAGACACCTCCTTTGGTCAAAAAGATTTTATGATTGGCTGAGGGACTTGCTCACACTCTCTGGGGCCTGCATAAAACCAGGTGTTTAGAACTCAAGGGATCTGAGCATCTGGCAGAGAGAAGAAAAAGCCTCCCACAGAGGAAATTGGAAGTTACTTGAATGGTGATGCTGGTGGTGGTGGAATATGAGGAGGAGAGTGCCTCAGCTTTGGTTTCCTATCCCATCCATGATGACTGGAAGAAGTTTGTAATCTTCAAAGGGTCCAGAAGCTTTATGTTTCTTCCTCCGATACTGTAGCAGCATTCCTTGAGCAGAGGCCAAGGGCAGGCTGGTTGCCTCTAGGGAGGTAGATTCAAAGTTCTATTAGGAGACTAGCACAAATGTTACATCATACCTAACTGTATAATTCAGACTTCAGAAAAAGAACTCCAGGAGCCTACAGTTACTTCTTTGCTAGAAGTACCTTCCAAGTTTGAGTCCTCTTTTCTCTGGACTTTGAATAAGTTAGAGGGAGAGAATTTGGGGGCAATGTTTTGGACCAAATGTTCTTAGCATACCATTTTGCTAAATGTCCCTTTTTAAAAGCGAGGCAATATAACTAATTAATTGATATCAACTGATTATTGTGGGAAGAAGCTCATTGATGAGAGCCTATGAGGAATGTAGAACTGAAAGAGATACATGCCACCTCTCAGGGCTACCCCCTTAGACCCCTGAGTGAAGAATAGTAGCTATATTCTGGGGACCAACACCTCAGTACAGATAGAAGTTGGGATGTTGTCTCAGGAGAAATCACTACACTATGCTAACACTAACTTCTCTGTCATTTGAGAGATCAGAAAGTTCAGGTCTGTCCCCCCAGGGGTCAGACTCAAGTTTCTGGCTTTTCTAGAAAAATTTCCTTGTGCTGGAATCAGGGAGAGAAGTCAGGAGAGAAGAAATTTAAAATATAATAATATAATATAATATAATATATAAATTTATAATAAAATTTATAATATAATAAAATTTATATCCATCACTAAGCCGCCTTTTGGTAAAGTTTTTTGTTTTTTGTTTTTTTTTAGGTAGACACAGCAATGCCTAGGAGCAAAATAAATGGTGGTGAACAGGTTGAATGAGTTATTTCTGAGAAGACCAAGTAAGGCAATGCCCTTAAAATATTTTTGGGGGCGTTGAGAAATTCCCTAGATGACTGTAAAAAGTGTTTTTGGAGGATTGGAAAAACCATCAGCTCTTTTAGTTAGGAAATTTTTTAATATGATATATCCAGAAGTATTTAAAGAATAAAGGGAGTTTATTTTCAAGGTGCAATTACCTCCACAAACTCGTAAGTCTTTTATTAAATTCTTTCCCAGCCCCATCCAATCAATGAATGACCTATGGGAAAAGAAGCAAAGGTCCTCATTTTCATCAGATTCTCAGGGGCTTTGTACAAACCCCATAGTTTCTTTATTTCCATTGCCATTCGATTGCAGTATTATTTATTTCAACATTAAAGTAATATTTCTGCTTTTAAATCCTTAGCCGATCAAACTTACAATGAGTTATTTTAAAACACATTCCAAATATTTTATTTCGCCCAGTTTCATGTTGACAGGTACAATAGTCCCATCTTAGCTTCTGTTCACACAAGAACACATTTTGAAACCCAATTAATAAAAGGTGGAGTTATGCAAGCTTTGCAGGGCCCAGCACCTGCTGAGCAAACTGTCAAGTGTTTGCCACGGTGCTTAGAGCTGTATTATGGCAAAATGAAAAAAAAAATAGGCATGGGAATGAAATTAAAAACCCACAATGAAAGAGTTGATTAAGGAAATTAAGCCATTTAGAGCAGACCTATGCAAGTGCCTCCTGGAGGAAACCTTTGGAGGCTGCTTAGGAACAGAGATGTTTAAAACATTTGTCCTCAACGGCTATGACTGCTTAATTTTGACCCACAAAGGACCCCTTTGGCAGCCATCTACATTTTTCAGACCCCCTTTCATTTTTATTCATAAGTTTCTCCTTTCCCAGTGACCCTGACATAGGGGGGCCTAGAAACAAGTGGCATAGCCTCACTTAAGCCAGAGTAAAACACTAGGGGTCTGGGACCCTACCATAGAAACATTCTCCTTGGGGGTGGAGGGTAAGGGGCAGAGGCTGAGCCCTAAATCTCACTTAACCAAGCCTTTTAATTTCAATACCCCCTTCTTTTTTATTTTTGAGGTTAGGAGGTACTGATGGAAGGGAGAAGGAAAAGTTTGACTTTAATATCCATCTTCCACAGTCTTCTGAGTTCATTGATACTTATTCTGTTCTGTGGTATTTGCACATGCAGATATATTCTTTCGTAATTGTTTTTGAATTGGTTTATTTACAGATTTTTTTTTCCAGTTAGACACTATGTTCCTTGAGACTAAGGCAGGTTGTCCTTGTGGACATCTCCTCCTTCTCCTCTTTCTCCTCCTCCTCCTCCTCCTTCTTCTCATTCCTCTTCTCCCCAAGAATATTTGATAGTGTACTCTGTGTACTTCACATATGCTTATGAGTTAACTAAACTATTAGAATGGATATCCTAATTCCTTAAGAAATCCTAAGAGACCCAATGAGCTATAGAATGGCAATGGAAGACCATTTTAGCCCTACAGAATATTTGCAGTAGCACTTAGTCATGCCCTGCTCTGGTCTCAGTCAAATCCCAGAAGAACATAATAAGTAATTATTTGTTTTAAAAGCTGTTAATTAAAATTACTATTTCATATTTATAAAGTGTTTTGTGACTAAAAATTAGTTTCACTCATATCTTAATAGAGTAAGATAGAGATTGGGACTGAACCTATGATTTCAGTGGTTGAGGGAAATCCCAGGAGTAGAAATTCCATGAACCCCTACAGGTTAGAACCTTACAATTTATAGTCTAGAGTGGCCTAGAGCCCATAGAGATTAAATGAGTTACCTAGTGCTGCAGTCAGTCAGAAACTCTTACTATGTTCCAGGCACTATGCTAAGAAAAGGTGATACAAAATAAGACAAAAAATAGATTACCTTTCCTCAAGGAATTTGAAAAAAAAGACATGTAAAATGTGTACACATGTGATATAAGTGGTTTAAATGGAAGGTAAAATCAGAGGAAAGGTATTAGCAGTGGAAGGGGTACAGAGGGGGTTAGCTCTCCTGCAATAGATGGATTTAGAGCTAAGTCTTGAAGAAAGCCTGGGAAACCAGGAGGTAGAGGTGAGGATAGAGTAAATTCCTAGCATAAGGTACAGATCCTGAGAATAGAGGGAAAAAAGTAAAACTCTCTGCCCTCAAGGAGTAAATATTCTACTAAACCACTCATGTGATTTACAAAGGTTCCATTCATAAGCACTTTTTGGTCCTATGTTTCTCCTCAATAGCTGCTACAAAAGCTACTACACTCTGCAAACAAAATCAGCCCAATGTCAGATTTTGCACCAATCACAACAACACAAGGAACAGAAACCTCTGTGGGAGGTTTTGGGGTAGGGGAAGGGTTGGAGTAAGTTTTGAAGGGGGAAAGAGTGATAGGAAATGGCTACTTTCATGCTTTCTCTCTCTCACACACAGTTATCTCTTCTTTTACTGCCCCCTCACGACTCTTTTCTGAATATGGTGGACACGTTAATTGAATGAATGACTGAAAATGAATAAAAAAAATTCATTAAATATATACTATATGCTAGGCACCAGTAACACAAATACAAAAGCAAAGACAATCTCTGCCTTCCATTCTAATGTTGGAAATACACATCAGGGTTGGCAACCAGAGGGGGATACTTTGATCCAGAAAGTTATAAGGATGGTGAATGAGGCCTAATGGGAATAGGTTGAGTGCCAAGAGTTATGATAAAAAATGAAACTGTATTTTAAACAAACAGGAAATGACAAGTTGCTTATTCATGTCACAGTCATTTCAGAAATAATTGTCTATAGTCATACGTCAACTGGTTAGAGTAAAAGTTGGAGTTACCAAATTAGAAGAAAAAAGATAAACATGAGAAAACATTGCATCTTATTCCTGCCGTTCAAATCTGAACTGTGTAAACAAGCTTTTGACTTTGAAAGACATTGAATCTAGCATTTCTTTTTTCAAAACAATTTTTTGATGAGCAAAAATCTATTTTTTCTCCCATCTCCTTTACCCTCATTTAAAAAAAAATAACAAAACTTTATAGCAAATAAGCCTAGTTAAGTAAAACAAATTTCGTCATTGGCCACCTCTGCAAATACATGTTTTAATATGCACTGTTACCTATCACTTCTCTGAAAGTGGATAGCATGCTTCATCATTGCTCCTCTAGAATTATGCTTGGTCATTGCGTTGATCAGAATTTGTAAGTCTTTCAAAATTGTTTGTCTTTATAATGTTGTTTTTATTGTATTACAATTATAATTCTGCTCATTCCATTCTGCATTAGTTGAAAAAAACCTTCCCAGGATTCTCTGAAATTTTCATTTCATCTGCATTTGTCATTTCTTATGACAAAATAATATTCAATTACATCCATATGTCTTAACTTGTTCACATATTCCCCAATTGATAGGTAACCCCTTAGTTTCCAGTTCTTTACTATTGCAAAAAGAGCTACTATAAATATTTATGTATATCTAGGTTCTCTTAATCTTTTATCTCTTTAGAGTATAGGCCCAGTAGTGGTATCACTGGCTAAAAGAGTATGTAAAATTTAGTAAATTTTTGGATGTAGTTCTAAGTTCTTTTCCAGAATGATTGGGCCAACATACTACTTCTTAGAAAAGTCTAATGCAAAGCAGTTACCCACAGTATGCAAGCTCAAGAGAGCCAGAGACTGCCTCAGGCAGCAAATTCTTTTATTTTCTTACCAAATAAAAGGTCATGGCAGCAAGGTCAACATTGCTTTAGAATTTAAATTCGTTTGCAAAACTTTCTAGATGAAAATAACAGGACTCCTTATGATCAATATCACCTTACAAAATAGTATGAAACAGCAAAGGAGAATATAAGCTTGATGACAATTTGGTAAAAGAGCCAGCTAAACCAGATTATCTAAAATGGTTGCCAGGTAACATGAGCCAGTGGGATTTAAAATAATTCTAAGTTATCAAAGCACAATCTTTATGAGCCATTTAGTTTATAAAAATGGAATTCAAATGAAGTAACAGAAAATGTGAAGTGAACATCTTGGGATGAATGAAGATGTGATTGAGTTGAGTTCTGAAGATGAGTCCACACTGAAAATTTCTGAACTTTATTCAAAAACATATCAAGTATATGATGCTGTGATTTAAGATGTTGAGTCTTCTGGTTTCCATGAGTCTAAAAATGAGGCAGAGGCAAATAAAAAAATTGATGAATATCTTTTTTGGAGTTTCCCTAAGTATATTGGATATGATTTAAGAATTATATAAAAGGCATTCTGAGCTGAAAACCCCAATTGCTATAAGCAAGAGGAGTAAAAAAGTATCTCAGAAAATAATAAACAATAAATGAAGAATAAAGATGAGTGTGACAATCAACAATCTTTAAAAGAAGTCCAGTGGAAGGAGCTTACCTTATATTTGGAAATCAATGATACTTCGGTCCTATCATAGGCAACAAATCAATCACCTCAGAAAACAGAGCCCACATAGTTAAGTCTGTAGCTGATGGGCATATTGAGAAGACTGAAGAAGTAGTAGTTTAACTACCAGTGAGTTTGGTGAAAAAGTTGTCAGTGTTATTAGTTGTCATAATGTTGTAAAAGCCAAAAAAAATTGCTGAAACTTTATAGAAGGCTCAAATACAGAAGAAGCTTTCATGTAGTCTTGAAATAGAGATGGGAAACCAAAACCTGTGTGTGTGTGTGTGTGTGTGTGTGTGTGTGTGTGTATGTGTGTACACACACATAATTCATGTATAGGCCTTTATTTCTATTTGCATACAAAAATATATAGGTATATTCACATACACACTAGTTCTTGAAAAACCCAAACTATTCTCTGATCTGGGAAGCCATACAAGTTGGAGAAATAAAAGCAGATTATTGGGTCAATTCTTCTTACCTTGTCAACATTTTATAAAACACATATTATTATTTTAATTCATGTTTATTTTCTCTTATTTAGTAAAAGAGAGAATATATATAGTTAGGAAAAAGAATGTAAAGAGTATGTATATATATATGTATATATATATATATATACATATATATATCAGTACTTAAAGGATCCATAATATCATTCATATGTATACATCCATTATTGATGTACATTGCAATTTATCTTTGTCTCCAAAGCTTGACAGTTCCTGGCACATAGTAGGAGTTTAATAGATACTTGATAATTTTATTTTATGTGTCATACAGCATATTTGAGTGACTGTGGTCAAAATAATTTGTCATCTGATGGCTTTCCTTCTATCAATAAACCTCTCCAAACATGGCTAGCCTGATAGTCAGGGCTAGCATATTCTGTCAACAAACCTGTCTTCCATGCCTTTCCAGCTTATTAGGACCTGCAAAAATTTATATTCTAATGCAATGACCTTCAAGGACTCAGAGTCACCTCCACTATTAAGGTGTCATTTGGACTTTCTTGGGAAAATATGTATTTATATGCAATATGAATTACTTTTCTTATTTTTATACTATTTAATGTATATTTAACAAGTGAGATATATATTTATGTTTTTGGTCATGATAATTATCTTCATGGATTAAAAAAATGTGTTTGGTGGTTGATTGAGTATGTGTACCTAAGATAAAATAACCAGACAAGCCACAAAACCCTCAAATTCAATACAAAAATAGTAATCTTTTGGTTAAATGTCCTTTTCTTGATAATGGGGAATTTTTTTCTATAGGTATTTTAATAAAAGTCAGTAGCTAAATTGACTTTGATGACAGAAAATGCCATACACATTTTCTAAAAAATTGTTTTGGTATAAATTCTGCTTGAGAATGAATACACATACATAAGATTTGCAATATTTATAACAAATGCACAATTATTATTAATAAATTATTTGGACAATGTTTTAAACTCTATAAATATATGGTTTTGATTATTTTCATGCTTTAATCTCTTTGTTATATGATATCCTTTACTATATTAGAGCAATATAAAGAGTATGGGTATCTTGGAAAATAATACTATCTTGTTTGATAGAGTGTGTGAAAATATGCTAGCATTGCAGAATTCTAAAGAAAACTTTAAAGGATCCTATAGTGAGCATGGAAGCAGTTAGATGTCTACTTCTTGGCACAGAAGTTTTCAAATGAAGAGATCATATAACTATTTCAGTTGTCAGTAAAGGTAGAGAAGAGCTTGTCTCCACTGTCATTAGTTAATGCTTCTTCCCGAAGCTGATTATTCCTAATTCCTTCATCAAATATTTTATTTTCTTGCTTTTGCATGACTTCTAGTTAAAAACCTTCTCCATGAATCCCAGAGAATCAAGTAAAAAACTTCTTGAGACAATAAATAAATTTAGCAAAGTTGCAGGATATAAAATAAACCCACATAAATCCTCAGCATTCTTATATATATCCAACGAAGTCCAACAGCAAGAGATCGTAAGAGAAACCCCATTTAAAGTTACTGTAGACATTATAAAATATTTGGGAATCTACCTGCCAAAA
>CM053586.1:83269829-83301962 GCA_028646515.1 Pseudochirops corinnae | reverse complement strand
CAGTAAAAGAATAAATGATAGATACAATAAATAGTTGTAGCACTGAGAATGATAATATTGAGATATCTATTAAATATAAGATATAACTAAAAAGTTACTAGAGAGAAATTTGTATCTAAACCACTAATATTAACAAAAGAGAAAAAGGGAAAACTAATGTATCGAGTATACGATATCAAAAAGTATCTCAAAAACTAACAAATTAATGATTATATAATAATACAGACAAGATATAAACAAATAGAAAACAAAAAGACTGGTTTTAAAAGGGTTGGTTATTTGGGAAAAAGTAAGAAACCAATAAACCATTAAATAAGTTGATTGGAAAGTAGAAAAAAATACAGTCTGCCCACCTCCCCCCCAAAAAAGCCATCAGCAGAAATTCACAACAAATGGACAAGAAATGAAAGACATTATTTGAAACTACTCCACAACACATTATATGCCCCCAAAATTGAAAATCTAAATGAATCAAATAAGTAGCAAATTTAGTCAATAGGTAGTATATAAATAAAATTAGATAAAATACCCAAATTATAAATAGACAAAGAAATAGAGACTCTAAACAATCTATTCCTAGAAAAGGGAATTGAGCAGCCATATGGGTAGGTTAAACATGAGAGTGCCATAGCAAAGCCCTCAGCATGCAGTCCATAAAAATTTTGAGGTGAAGGTGATGCTAGTAGGCATCTACAATGGGAATTCTCCAAAAGAATGGCTTTATTCATATCTAGAATATGACTCCCTAATTCTTATGATAAGAAGGAATATATATGGAGATAGTGCCCACCTCAAGGACATCACAAATACATTAAAATATTGAAGTATAAATTTCTTTACATCTCCAGTCAAAGCTTGCTGCTACCATCAGAACCATCTTAATTTTCTTACTTGAACACTGAACTCTAGTAGATGAAATTTAAAAAATAGAACAATCATCAATATAAGACCCAAATAATTAGAAGTTACCAAATAAACTTATAGTAGTGATATGCTTTTTTCCCCTAATAAATAGTACAGAGTCCTGGGTGATAGAGATGAACAGTGACTTCTTAAGTCAAGAGATCATTTTAGCTCAGCTCCCCTAAACTGAGAACTCCACATTTAGTGTCACAGAAGATTTTATGAGTATTATATGACATGTGGCAACCTAAGAAAAGCTAAGACCCAATATACCACAAAGACTAAATCATTCACTTGGAGTAGGCAGATAGTCTACCTCAGTAGTTTTTCTAATGAAGAGGTGGTAATTTTACAATTTACTGTAACACATAGATATGACTATTAGGTCCATATGCTTTATAAACAACAGCTCAGAATTTGATAAGTCAGAGAACAAAACATTTCTTCTTCTAGAGAAAAACACCTGGAAATACTCATTTTTAAGAAAAAAATCACAATCCAAAATATTGTTCTCTGTCATCAGCTTTAATTTAATTAATAACTCCATTGAAAAATTACTAGCAAGACAGTTTCTTAGGATTTGATGAGATTCATCATATATTGCTATAAGCACATTTAACTAGCACATACATAGAAAACAGCCTATGATGAGCCAGCAGGGTATGACTATAGAGTTTAATGTTTTGTTTTTAGCAGGATTCTTGTTGACAAAATGGAAAGAAACATAAACACCCCCCAAGGGGGAGGATAACTGGCTTGTCCAGTTGCTTTAAGGACCAATCTCAATTTTTATTTTGATAACTAGACAAGAGATACTCCTGCAGCTGCTCTGCCTTTGCTTTTATGCAAACCAGGCCAAAATTATGCCATCACAAATTGAACATCTTCTTTTGTGCAGGCGTTAACAGATAGCTTGATGACCCTTCAATCATTCACTGAATCAATATAATGTGAGACTGAGTATGTTTGTGTCTGCTAATAATGTATTCATGCATGTAGCAAAGCCATTATACAAAGCATGCCAAGATACAAGATACCGCCCCCCCCAACCCCCATTGGCAGCTCTTAAAACACATTAACACTTCAAATGCTCTCAGTTCTAAAAATGTAAGTCTGCTTAATAAGCTTTGGTTTTATATTTGGGTTGAAGAAGCTCTGAAAGGACTGTGACATGATCCATATTGTACAGCATGAATAGCATGAGATGGTGCCACATAAATGACAGAGAGAAGCAACAACAAAAACAAAAAAAAATTCACAAAAGAGCACGGCTGAAGAAGAAACACTCCATTTTCAAAAGGATATGAAAAATCTCAAAGTCTGCTTTACTATGCTTACCAGAAAATTAGTAGTCAAATGCCCTATGCTTGTTCTTTTTTTTAAGGAGCAGGTAGAAATTACTTCTGAGTTGAGCCTCTCCTTCTGAGGTGTCTTTGTGGAAAGATCATTTTGCATTTCATTAAAAATCTTGGAAAAATTCCACTAGCAATCACATGGCTAGATGCGATGCTGTAAGAAATTACATTTTAAGATCGACAAATTCCTTCTTAGTTCCAATGATAGCCCAAATGTTTGTTTTGTCCTTCCCCAAAGCTCCTCTTGACAGGGAAATTATATCTGTCATTGATCATGGTGGGGAGGAAGGTTGGAATACTTCTCTGGAGTAATTGGTTCAATAACCAAAATCAAAACCAGTCAAAAATTGGTTTGGGCAGCCTGGAGAGAGAGCTGCTTATAGCAGAAAGATCAAGAAACAGCCTATGATGAGAACATTTGCTCAATTTTCTTGACTAGAAGATAACGTTCTGACTTTTTTTCACAAATGTTTTCACTATGAAGAGCTCAGCAACTTATCATGGAAAATATATAATAAAATAATTCACTCATAACAATCACAGAAAGAGGAAGGAAACAAATTAAATTATTATATATATACATATATACACACACATATATACATATACACATAGATACAAATATTTATACGTATATGTGTCTGTTTATACATGCATACAAAGAGAAAGACGAGAGAGAAGAGAAAGAAAACCCACATTGATGTGAGTTAAAATAATTTGATCAGTGTTCTTTAAATAAAGTCAATACCTTATAAAGAGCTTTAAGTTATATAGATGGTACACAGAATAGTACAGGGAAAAAAAAACCTGGTTTATTTAGGAAGAAAGAATATCAGCATCAAAGACACTGAGCATATTATCAAGCATTGTAGAACTGAGAGGTCCCTAGATTGGTGCAAGGAATAACTTATGTTCAAATCCAAGCTCCTAGTAACCCTAAACAACATATTTTACCTTGCTGAGATTGTTTCCAAAACTGCAAAATAGATATTGTACAGGGATCTGTATTTCAAAGTTGTTATAATGAAGATGTATAATAACCCTTGTAGTTATTGTTGTTTGGTTATTTTAGTTATGTCTTACTGTTTGTGATGACATTTGGGGTTTTCTTGATAAAGAACTAGAGTGATTTGCATTTCCTTTTCCTGTTCATTTTACAGATGAGGAAACTAAGGTAAACAGGCTTAAGTGACTTTTCCAGGGTCACACAGCTAGTAAGTAAGTATCTGAGGCCGAATTTGCTGAATTTCCTGTCTCCAGGCCCTTCGCTCTACCCACTGGGCTCTCTAGCTGCTCCTAAAAGTACTATAAAACACTGTGAGTTATTCATACCACCAGTAGTCCTGGCATTGCCAATAACTTGGAATATCTTTTGGTCCAGATACTGAATGTTTTTGAGACTTCGTTTCCTCACCTTTATTATAAGGGCATTAGTAATCATCTAGAACAAGGTACTGTACATGCTGATGATTTGAAAAGTGCAAAGAACTATATAAATGTAAAGTTTTATCATAATAGCTGATACTTATATAGCACTTTGAAAGTACCAAAGGATTTTTATGAATCGACCAACATTTATTCAGTATCTTATATATGATAGATATTATGATAGATACTAGCATACAAAGACTAAGAACAAAGAAGTTCTTAACCCTCACAGAGCTTGCATTTAATTGGAGAAACAAGGTATATATATAAAAGTAAATAAAAACATAGCAAAATAGAGAGAAATAATTTAGGAGGTTGGGAAACTTTAGCCTTATGCTAAACCTAGAAGGGTTAATATGATAAGTATTATTATCCCTTTGAACGTGGGAAAACTGAGATCTAGAAAGATTACTTAAATTGCCGTGGTCACAAGCTAAATACCAGAAGCAGAATTTGAACCCAGGTCTTCTGACCCCAAGTTTAACATGCAGTGTATGACATCATGCTGCATGTTACCTGGTAGCCATAGTTTTCCCCCTTACCCTAGAAGCAATAATAACAATTATATGATCTAAGACAGTTATGAGCTCTGATCTTGCTTCTAATCTTCCTCAGCACAGCCTGCCTGACAGGACTATTTTCCTTGCTCTTCTCTGGTCACCCATTTCACTCTTCCCTCCTGTTTGCCTAGCATACCTCTTCCTTCACCATCTAAACATTGGACTGTGAGCATCTTGAGAGAAGGGACTGTCTTTTGCGTCTTTTTCTATCCCCATTGCTTAGCACAATGTCTGGCATATAATAGAACCTTAAAGCAAATTTGACTTTCATTTTCTATCCTACTTGTTTGGATTGTCCATTCCTTTCCTTTCTCCCTATCCTTTTTTTTTTTTTTTATTATGTGTTCTGCTAATCCATTAATCTGTTGCTCTTCTAACTGGTTATTTCCATTTCTGCAGATGTGGGCTTCAAGGAAAGCATTTTCCACTTGTTTAATTTTGGCTCTTAGTCATAAACTGAGCAAAAGAAGTCATTGACAGAAAAGTGGAGCCTGAGAATTTGGGCCTCCAGTGGCCTCTAATACTCGGTTTCTTTTGGCAGGAGACATGGTATTGCAGCTCTTATGGAAGTCACACGAGAGAATCTTGTTGGAGGAGGTTGAAAGATTTTTTTTTTTTCACTTCATTCTTAGGAAGGTGAACTGCTAGGGCCTTTTGGGGCACAGCATAAAGAATCAATTAGAGTATGCCTATTTTTTTGTTGGGAATATGAATAGGTTCTATCTATGTACCCTTGTGGTTGTGAAGGCTAGAAAGTTTTTCCAAATCCTCCATGACCAAATGAAGATTCATTTCTCAGTTGGTAGGAGCTCTATTTAGCCCACAGATATACAATTGAAGGGAATTTAAAAGTTTTTTAGTCCATGTTAATGCCCATCTCAGAGATGTCCTTTACAGCAGGGTAACTAACTATCCAGCCTCTGCTCAATTATTTTTAAGGATGTTAAATTCACTACTTTTCAATGCCATAAGTCACTTCTAGTATATAAATGTTAGAAAATACTTCCTTAAATGGAGACACAAGTGATTATAACTTCCACCCATTGGTCCTAGTTCTGCCTTTTAGAAATACCCACAAACTGTTGAATCATTCTTCTATAAAAGAGCCCTTAATCAACTTGAAGTCAGCTATCAAATTATTAATACAAAGCTTGGTATAACTCATGGACCACATGCTTGCAAAAATAATAACCACATTAATTCAAGAAAAAGCAGTACAGAGTTCAATTTGAAGAGTGATTCTCTATAGCTTATGATATCTTCTAGACACTTCTGTTTCAGGGTGGCATTGAGCTGGTGGCCTTAAGCTGTATAACATTTCAGTACTTCATAAATGAGATAGATAATTTCTCCAAAGAATTTAGCCTAATGTAATGGTAATGATAATTTGAAGATCTTCCCTGACCCTTAATAAAACTAAGAAAATTAGAAGATCTTCTCTGATTTGAAGATCTTTCCTGCCCTCAATAGGCCAGATGTAATCACAGGGACCTTGTGGTGAGAGGAGTTTGCAGAACGGCAGAGCAGAGCCTATGGGAAGCTGGAAGTCAGAGCGATTAGAGCTGGAGGGAGAAGAGGATGCATCCAAGGAGACAACTAGGCTTGTGAGTGTTTCTTTTGGAAAGGCTAAAGGATGGTGTGGCTTCCTGCTAGTCTATGGCACATTGATTTCTTTGTTGCTATGATGGATTCAGTTTTCTGGTGTTGGGATTTGACTTTATGGTATCTGAATAAATGTTTTGCTTCTGTCTTCTATTTGGAAAGTCTGTTATATTTTGCAATTGAGAGCTATGCTGGCATATTTATTGTCACTGTTGGTGCTGTGAAGATTGTGTTGGTGCTATACCTGACTATCTACACAGAGAAAATCAAGGGTATAAAGAAAGCCTATTGTGAAGTCTATGACATAAAGCTCTATGAACAACTTATAGAATTCATCCATCATCACTTATATATATGTATAATTTATATATGTAAATATATTCTTGTGTATATGTCTATTTAGCTATCTATCTCTTGTCAAAGATATATTGTAAATGGAAAGTCGGTTGGGTGTGGAATCAAATAAGAGTAGAGTAGTTTAGAATGCCTTAGATGAACTGCAAAGTTATCTCCATGATTCCAAGCTTTTCTCTAAAGTACACACTTACTTGTCAAATATCTTTATTCTTTTGGTGATATTGTATGGCTATGAGTTATTGAATACTGTAGTGTCTAAAAAACTGAAGTTGAGGATTAATGGAGGGTCACTGGGTAGGTAACTGCAGGTCAAAGTATAATATAAGAACTTTCACAAGAGAAGTGGTATAAAAGATGTCACCAAATAAAAACATGACCTGGAAAAAAACTGGGCTGGTCGCTGGTGAGAGCATGTGACAGGTAGGTCATCTGTTTCATTAACATTCTTTCTATATTAGGAGAACTAAAAGAAAAAGTCCCTATTATTTTAGTTAGGGTTAGGCACTCTGGTGAACTAATGGGAAGGTGTGAATGAGAAGTACATAAAACAGGCAGGAATAAATGAACCATTTGTTCATAAGTTGTGATGATAAAAAAAAATAACTAACGTTTATATCGTGCTGTGTTGTTTGCAAATCTTACATATAATCTCATTTGACCCTCAAAACAAATCCTTGATGCAATCTGCATTATTGGAGGGAGTACCCATATTGATGAAATCATAGAGACGCTACTGGAGTGTCATGTATAACATTTAGATCTTTTCTTTTTCAGATTTGGACATCCTTAGTTCCTTCATTTATCATAAAGATTTCAATATGCCTTGCCATTCTCTTTGTCTTCCTCTTGATTGCTCTTACTTTGGTAATATTCTTTAAACAACCAGAAATGAATATAATAGTGCAAACATTGTCTGATCATGTCAGAGTACAGAGGAACTATTTTGAGTATTAAGATTATTGTTGATGTCTAAGATTGAATTACATTTTCTAGCAGCCATGTCACATTGTTGGCTCATATTAAGCTGGAAACTAATTAAAATTCCTAGGTCATTTTTTATGTATTGCCATGGTGAATTTACGGCAGTATGTGGATAAGAATATCAAAACAGGATGGCGTGCATGAATTGATTGTAATCTGTATCCTTTGACAGAACCATAATGATGAGATCACAAATCCAGGTAAATATTGGGGAAGGTTTTTTTATACATAAATTAAGCAGATCTGTGGGGTTAGAAGACTTGGATTTGAGTTCTAGTTTTGTCATTTAATAGGTGTATGACCTTGGGTAGGTCTCTTAACACCTTGGAGTTTCTTTTTTTTTTCTGGTTAATCTGTAAAATAGGGACAATACTATTTATATTTCATTGCCTATAGGATAATTAATTGTCAGGAAAAAAAGTGCATTGCAAGCACTAAAGTTACATATCTGTACTTTGGTAATAGTAAATGCTACTTGAAGAGCTAATGTTGTGAACCTATCTACAAGGTTTTATATTTATATCCATTAAGTTTCGTCTTATTAATTTTCATTCATTATCATAGTCCATAGGACTCTTTAATTCTATCAAAATATTAATTACTCATTTCCTCCTTATGTCTGACATAAAGCATGACATAGCGGATAAAGATGTAGGCTTACAGTCAGGATGACTTAGGCTCAAGTACCATTGAGCTTCCTTACCCCAGAGTTCTTTATTCAGTGGTGTCAAACTCAAATAGACATAAGGCCACTAAACTGTATATAAGGATATGTGTAGGCTATATATTGACTTAGAAAATCACATATTAACATTATCTATCTTCTATTGTATTTTTATGTATTTTATTAAACATTTTATCAATTACATTTCAATCTTGTTCAGAAGCTCTCTGGATTTTTTGGGCCCCATTGCATACTGGATGAAAGTTTTGATACCTCTTCTATGCAATAAAATCATATGTCTAGTCAATATTGATTATTTATCTGCTTTATTATCAACTAAAATTCCAAAAATAATATCTTCTATGAGCTCATATTCTCTCATCACCTATCTCATACTCCAATGCCAGTTTTTTTTTTTTTTTTTTTTTTACCATTTTCAGTTTTAAAGTTTTCCATTTTAGTGGAAAAGACCAAAGTAAGATTTGCTAATTCTTATCAACAACCATATAAAAAAAATGTTCCAAATCAATTCTAAGACAATTGCAATTTAAAGCAACTCTGACATTCTCCTTCATACCCATCATATTGTCAAAGGTGGCAAAAGAGCAAAATAGCAATTATTGAAAGAGTTGTAGGGGTGCAGGAACACTAATGTACTGTTGGTGTAACTGTCAATTGATTCAATCATGCCAGAAAGCTATTTGGTACTGCATTCAATAATTCTATCCCTTGTGTTTCCCTGTTCTTTTTTTTTTTCTTACCAAAAGTCATTCATTGTTCTTCTACCCTTAGACTGTTAGCTTTCCATAGAGGTATATGCTGAAAATATTTGATATGTACTGCTTTCTACTATTTTGATAACTTTTTTCCTCCTTTTCATTGCCATTGGCCAGTCATAAAGTGTGGTCATGTATAATCATGAATTCCATCCCATTAAGTCTTGGTAATATGTAAATTTAATTTTTCATGTTGAAATCTCAAGCTTGCTTCTTTTGAATAAGGTTATCCATCCAAAGCCATGGTCTTGTTATGGCTTCCACATCATCAAGTTTTAGCCATAGCTCCGCGGTCTAATCTGCCTCCTTGCATTTGAACCTTGAGTACCTTTTGTTTTCTTAACATTGGACATTTGTCTATAGATACTTGAGACCATGAATTTTATTATTAGTTTTTCATTGGATATTGTCCCTGTGGACTTCTGCATGCCACAGTAGTTCTTCCATTTTGGGGGACATACTTCTTAGAGGGAGTAACTTAGGAATATGTACTGGTCATCACCTCCTTCTTCCATCCATTTTAATTGAAAGCCATTTTGATTACAGTTGCAAGGCATGACACACTTATGTTCTTATCAGCCTTTCCTGTATTTCATCTCTGTCCAGTAATCTGTTAACCCATATTTTAGGCTGTGGTATAGAAATCCAAATCTCTTTCTCAGACACCACATTTTCAGCTAATTATTTACTCCCCAAATTTCTTGTTTTTCTCTGCATCCCTTTCCTTTAGTGACAACAGTGAAGAAAACACACCAGTGCCCTTATAGTCTTCAGTTTCTTTCCCAATACTTCATAATTGTTGGCAATAGTTTAGGTTCCTTCTGAAAGTCTCATTTTTGCCCATGCAAATTACCCAAAATAGGTAGTTATCATCTACTTTGATATGTCTGTGAGGTTCTTTGTATCTAGGTGGCACAATAGATGGAACACTGGAACTGTAGTCAGGAAGATCCAAGTTCAGATTTGACCTCAAACCTAGGTAAATCACTTAACCTCTGTCTGCTTTAGTTTCATCTGCAAAATGGAAATAATATTAGCACCTTGTTCTCAGATTGTTGTGAGAATTAAATGAGATATTTGTAAAGCACTTTGCAAACCTTAAAACACTACATAAATAATAGCTTTTATATTGATGCTGATGAGTATGATGATATCTTAGCTATTTAGGCCAGGATGACTGTAGAAATCTCTACCCCTGAGCTAAGAATTACAAACTACTCTTACTCTTCTTCCTCTTACTCTAAATAGATGAACCTTCACATCATATCTTCTCTGGATCTACTGTATCAATCTTTGTATAACAAACAACTTCTTTTTATTCAAAGCATCCAGCTTCTTCTCCACAATAGCTGAGGATTTTATCTAATTTACTTATTTAATTTAATTTATTAATTAATTTATTTTATCTAATTTAAAGTATTTATATCTTAACCCTAAGGACTTGGTGAAAACGTTTACAACCACTTCTTACTTCTTGATAAATTGACAACCTCTCTTGAATTCTTTTCCTTTGTCTCTATCACTCAATAGTAACAGTTATACTTACCTTCCCTTCAGCCTTGCACGAATCTCCAATATGTTGCACCAATTTGCTCCTTCTTCCCATCTGCTCCATGAGTTTGTTCTCAAGTATTTTTTTAGTCCCATGGCTCATCATGAGTGACTAGGAGAGTGGTAATAAAGTCAGGTTCTTTCTTTCTTCTTCATCCTTCCACTCACTGGCTGTGTTGCTTAAAGTTGATATCTATTTGCCTCAGTTTCCATGTCTGTAAAGTAGAAATTGGTTTTCTAACAATTGCACACTGATGTGGCAGGTAGAAGTAAAATATTAGGCCCTCAAAAATATTAGACATTTAGAAAATATTGTAATAAATAAATTCAGGCCAACCAAGATTTGGAATAAACTTCTAGAGAAACACCATTGCCTTTGAGAGCTGCATATTTCTTGCTCTGCAGGTACCCAGACTCAATCATGAACAAATATATTCACCCAAACCAACTCTGAACAGTACAGAATATTAAAGTCCACAAATCTTTTAGAGTTCCAGAACCACACTGATGGTAAAGAGGAATTCTAAATGAGAAAGAATGTTACAGGGAAAAAATCTTCAAGTTAAGTGATTTCCCTGAACATTTGATAGGCTAGGATGCAGAAAAGGATATGTGAGAGGACCATAAAAACAAGAATGAAAGATGTTCATGAGAAGTTGTTATGAGAGGAAAAGAAATAAACAGTAATCTAGCAAAAGATGCCACTGGGAACCCAATTGCTTTCTTTTGATTGTCATACTGAGTCTGACTCAGCCAAAGTCCAAAATTATGCTGGGGAAGGGGCAAGATATTGTGACCCCACAGGGTGATGTCCTTAGTGATTAGAACCAAATAGTGTCAGGGATGAAAGGGACTAAAAGAGACCAATTACCTGAAGTCCTTTTTACATATAAGGAAAATGGGCCTCAGAGGCACAGAGCTAGTCAGGAGCAAAACAAAGACTCAAGTCTCCTGAATCAGTGTTAATGTCCACTGTTGTTTTTCTATCTGAACCAGGCTTGGGTTCAGTGCCATTGTATAAAACAGGAGCTTTGAATGGGGAATACAAGGTATCATGTATGAGTGTTAATTTCCCAGTTAGGAATAGGTGAGAGGAAATGAAGGCATAGTCTGAAATGCACTCCAAATTTGGGGAAAGTGGATTTCAAAGGGTTCAAAGGAAAGATCCGTAGGTTCCTTTGAAGTAAAATACTTTGGAAAAAGTGATTCTAGGAGGGATGGGAGATGCTCAAGAATGTAATTCTGTAGACACAAAGGGAAAATTTTCAATGAGAAATAAAAATGGGATTTAATCTGAAGAGATCAGTGTGGCTGCATAGGGAACTCACCTATCATCTTACATGTATTTTTAAAATGTCCAAAGCTTGGAAATGAGGGCAGATGACAGAGGGTGAATGTAAGGGTCACAAATAAATGCCAATTGCAAATGGTAATGTTGAGACACAGGGATGTGTTTGAGGCCCAGGAATTAGTTGGGTCACGTGGAGGTTAGAGCGTATTGCCCCGTCCCTGGCCAGGGAATGTTGCAGTTGCTCAGAACTTTCTTGCGTGGGATGCCTGAGGTTCCCGATTGATGTCTCCACACCTTGGGGTCTTCATGCCATTGTAATTACAATTTACCTCCCCTCTCTTAATCCCACTCAGCTGTGCTGTGTCACGTGTGGGGGTGTGGATCTGGGGTAGATAAAAGGATCCAAGCCTTGGAGGGGCGGGTGGCTGAGGGTCCAACTTTAATAAACCCTCTTAAAAAAAAAAAAAACATCCAGAGTCGTCTCCTTTGAAAGGGTAAGTACCCTCTGCCCCTTAGGGCAGGGCTTTTGAACCCTGACAGGTGAATATTAGTGTGATACAGTTATATTAAAATAATGTCATAAATGCTAAATACCCGAATGAAAGGAGGCTATTGAGAGAAGCTAAAAAGAATATCACAAAAGAGATTGTAAAGCTATAATGGGAGAAAAAGGAGGACCAAAAATAATATGGATCTTAGCTTGGGATGGATGTGATGGTAACTGACAACAAAGGGACAATAGCCCTACTATTTTTTTTTTCTGCAAAGAGCAAGTGTTATACTGAAAATGACAGAACACAAGTCATTAACAGGGAATTGATACCCCAGAAAAGTAAGAAGATACTGGGAAACTAGCTTATTTTAATGAAGTGTTGACAGAAGGGGGAAACAAAAATATTTATTAAACACCTACTATGTGCAAGGCACCACGAGAAGCACTTTACAAATGTTATTTAATTTGATCCTTACAACTCAGAGGTAAGTAGCATTATTATCACCATTTTACACTTGAAGAAACTAGGGGAGACAGGGATTAAATGACTTGCCCAGATTAATAAATGTCTGAGACTAAATATGAACCAAGGTCTTCCTGCCTTCAGGTCCAGTACTCAATCCACTATACCTTTTAGCTGCCTCTGATACTGAAATATCTAGTCATTGTAATGACTGATCCACTGTCAGTGACATTGAAAGATTGTTTAAAACAATAGAAGTAAAATTAGAGGACAAATGTTGACCCTATTTTTAAAAAAATGAGAAAAGATCTGAAAATTATAAGCCAGTGAGTTTGACTTTGGTTCTTAGGAAAATTCTAGAATTGTGAAAGATACTATTAGTGACCACCAGGAAAGGGAAGTGGTGCTTACAAAGAGCTAGTATAATGTTATCTGAACAGATTATGCCAGACCAACTTCATTTCCTAGTTTGACAGGATTCTGTTCTGTTCAGTCATTTTTCAGTCACCTGATTTTTTGTTACCTAGTTTGGGGTTTTATTGGAAAAGATATTGGAGTGGTTTGCCATCTTTTTTCCTCCAGTTCATTTTAAAGATGAGAAACCGAGGCAAACAAGATTAAGTGACTTGCTCAAGGTCACACAGCTAGTAAGTATTTGAGGCTAGATTTGAACTCATGATGAAGAATTTTCCTGACTTCAGTCCTGGTGCTCTATCCACTGTACCACCTAGATGCCTTCCCCTCCCCCCCCCAAAAGGAACAATTCCTTCAATGATGAAAATCCTGTGAATATAGTATATCTAGATTTTCCAAAGACTTTTAATAAAGTATTTTTTTTGTTATTTTTAGGTAGGACTGGAGAGATTTGGATTAGATGATAATATATTCAGATGGATTTAGGACTTATTGGATGACAGGACTCAAAGAGTGGTTATTAATTGTTCAACTTCAACATGGCAGGAGGTTTCCATTCTCCATGGAGATTCCAGGACTCTCCATCCTCTAAAGGGATCAGTGCTTGACTCTACCATTTTACATTTTTTATTGATTACTTGAGGGGAAAAAAAACCAAACTGGCATGCTCATCAAATTTACAAATGACACAAAACGAGAAGGGATGGTTAATAAACTGGATAATAGGGTCAGGATCCAAAAAAAAAATTATAACAGGCTAAAGCATTGGCCTGAATCTAATAAGATGGAATTTAATAGAGATAAAGATAAAATCTTTTGTTGGACACAAACCCCCCAAACTTCCCAAGTATTATGTTAGGTAGGCTTGAGCAGAATGGAATTGTTCTGAGAAAAGGTTAATGGACTGCAAGCTCAATATGAGTCAGCAGTGTGATGTGTCAGCTGAAAAAGCTAATGTGATCTTGGGCTGCATTAAGAGGAGCATAGCTTCAAGGAACAGGGATATAATAATCTCCACTGTAATCTACTCTTATCAGACCTCATTTTGATGACTGTTTTCAGTTCTTGGAACTCCTTTTGAAGAAAGACATTGATAAACAGGACAACATACAGAGGAAAGCAACCAGGATTATGAGGAACTTTGTATCTATATAATATAATGATTGGTCAAATGAACTAGGCATGTGGAGATTGGATAAGATAAGTCTTGATGTGGAGTGGAGTGGGAAGCATGATAGGTGTTTATCATATAGCTATTTAAAAGGCCGGAGGAAGGATTAAACATGTTCCTTTTGGTCTCAGAGGGAAGAAACAAGATCAACAGAAGAAAGCTACAGAGAGTTAAACTGAGATTTGATGTCAAGAAAAACTTCCTAATAATTAGAACTGCCTAAAAATGGAATAGGTTCTTGAGAGGTGGTAGGTTCATTTTCCTTTGGATTTTTAAACAAAAACTGGTCTACTACTTGTCAGAGATGTTATGATGTTCTTTTCATGTGTAGTTTGGAGCAGATGCCAACTGAAGTCCCTTCCCAGTCTCCAGTTCTATGATTCTTATCTTTATTTGCCTGTGGGACATCTCTTCTTGAGTGTCCCACCAATACTCCAGCCCTACAAGCCGAGAGATAGCATCATACTCTGGAAAGAGTGAAGGCTGGCGAGCTAATGGACCTATGTTTTAATGCTGACTCAGACCTTTATGACCTTGGGCAAGTCACTTAACTTCTCTGTGTCAGTTTCCTCAACTGAGAAATGAGAGATTAGACTAATTGTTTTCTAAGCTTTCTTCTTGCTTTAGACCTATGCTGCAATGGACAAAACTGTTCTATTTCACCCTAACCATTTTCACCCTTTTAACTTCACTATTCTGGTCACTGTCTTCACCTATACTAAAAACTGTGGTGATTTCCTTATTCTCTTGTCCTTTTTATCTCTCACCTCTCATATTTATTGAGTTACCATGTCTTGCCAATTCTGCTTCTATCTCACATCCATCCTTTTTTCACACTATTTGCACCTGATCATAGATCCTCATTCTGTATTTCCATATCCTCTGCCTACTTCCCACCACAACACCTATCTAACTTTGCCATGTCATTAGCTTTCTCCCTGTCTCTTTAGTAACTCTTCACTGCTTGCCAGCAAGGTTCCAAAGCTTTAGTCTAACACTCATGGCTCTCCACAATCTGGAGTATTCCTACTGTTCCAGCTTCATCTCATTCTATTCCCTTCCATCTGCTGTATCCTCTGGTCAAGCAGGACTGCTTGTCATTCCCTTTATACTTTCTATCCTTTTCCAAGCCTCCATAAACTTGTTTATATGCATCTCTTTTTTGGGAAAGCTTTCTGTATATAATCACAGAAGTTCAGAGTTGAAAGGTAGTTTAATGCCTGTCTTATCCAACCTGTAAGTGAAAAAAAGAATACTTATGACACTCTGTCCCGTTGTCATCCATCCTTTGCTTGAAATATTATAGTGAAAAGGGAACCTTCCAACTATAGAGAAAGCCCATTCCACTTGATGCTCTAATGATTAGAATTTCTCCTTCCTTCCTCCTACCCCAAGTCACATCTAAATCTACCTCATGATAACTTCTGCCTTTTGTTCCTAGTTCTACTCTCTGGACCCAAATAGAACAAGCCTAATCTCTTGTCCACAGAATAGCCTTTCAAGTACTTGAAGACTGCTATCATGTCTTTCCCCCTTCTTCTCTAGGCTAACTACCCCCATTTCCTTCCATTGACCTTAGATGGTATCACCATGGATGCCATGCTCTGGCTGTTCTCCATCTTAATGATGTCCTTTTTGGAAATGTGATACCCAGAACTGAACATGATACCCTAGATGTGGTTTGACCAGAACAAAGTATAGCAGGATTACTACTTCCTGATTCCTGGAAGCTATAGCTTTTTTGGAGCTTAAAATTGCAATTAACGTTCTTCCCCTTTCCCTAGCACTTTCCAAATTCTAATTCATCTTTTAAAAATGAATTCAACTGATACTTCCTCACAGGAAGTCTATTTTGATCTCTCTACTTCATAATCTAACCACCTCATACCTCAAAGCTTTAATAGTATAGTACTTTGACTTCTCTATTTCGTACTTTCATTTCGTACTATGATATTTGTGTATTTGTCATAACTCCTGAGTAGATTTCACAAGGACAGAAACTTTGTTCTGTTTAAGCTTTGCATTTCATCTTGTGCCTAGCAGTGCTCTGCTCTGAGTAGGCATTTATTGTTTGCTTAACTGAAAAATGCTATTGAATATTGGTTACATTCAAAGTATTATGCTGGGGGCTAGCACTTCAGGAGGTATTAGACATAGACAGTTCCCTAAAGGAACTAATCGCCTAGCTGTCCAAATCATCATCATCATCATGGCTAACATTTGCATAATGCTTGGTTACATGCCAGGCACTGTGCTTAATGCTTAGCAATTATCTTATTTGAACCTCACGATAACATGGGGGGGGGGGTAGTTTTTCCTTGAGAGGTAGTTGGGAAGTGGGGTTGTCCTAAAGGCAAATGAAAATTAGAATCTTAGAATTTGAGAGTTGGAAGGGACTTCAGTGAACATCATCCCCATTTTACAGACGAAGAAAATGAGGCAAGCAAAGGTAAATGACTTGCCCAGGGTCACAGTTAGTAAGCGCTTATTTGAACACAGGTTTTTCTGACTCCAGGCTCAATACCGTACCCACTGCACCACCTATCTGCCTCAAGAAAAGCCATATATACATATAAGGTGTGTGTATATATATATAAATATATATATATATATATATATATATATATATATATATACACACACACACACACACACACACACATATAGAGAAAGCATACATACCTAGAAATATAAAAAAAAAAAAGCTACATATGTTAAGTGTCAAACACATGCTTTGGCAAGCAAGTGATATAGGAATTCCAAAGAGAGGGGACTCATGAATGACTCGTGGGAGTTTGAAACCACTTCACAGAGGAGCCTGGACTTCACCTATTTAAAATGCTTAGCACAGAGATAATTGGAGTGGAGGAGGGATAAGGATATTTTAGGCTTGAATAAAATTGGGAGACAGGAAAAATATTGTTGAGACAGTGGACAAATCTTAAATGTTACACTTCTTTTCCCCCCATTTGAATTTCCTGCAGTACAAATCACCTGCATTTATTTACTTTTGGAATCATATTCTTTGACTGAAAGGAGAAACATGGAACTTGGGAACTGTTTCTCCTTGCCTATCTTCTAGTCATGATGGGCCCATAGGCATGAAAATTTGCATATGTCATTTCCTTTGGACAATACCATAGAAGATCAGGTGGATGACAGGATGCAAAACCATTGCCTCTCCTGGATGATCACATTGACTTGAATAAGACCTCAGGATGTGATCATCTTTTAGGAAAAATTTTTCTGAGTGATCTCCATTAAATTTCTGAGAACTTAGAATAAATGTCTCTCAGATTCACTGTTTTCTCTTCATTCACACTGCACTCACCCTGGGGTAGGTTCTCAACCACTTACTCATGGATTACTTCCATGTTCTTCCCAATATTCTCTTTGTCTCTAGTATCTCAACTAGGCAAGATTGGTTTTGAGGAAAATAGGTAGGTAATAGTGAGTCATTTCAAGATCTTGGATAGGGAAGTAGTATAAATAAATCATTTTTAAAGAAGTCTGGTAACAGAGTACAGAGTTAATTGGAGGACAGAGACCCAGGAGACCTCAGTACAGTAGGTATGTTAGGTGGTAGAGAAACAAGGCCAAAAAAAAAAAAAAAACCCAACCAACAACAAAAACAAACTCAGCCCCTGCCATCAAAGAGGTTATACTCTACTGTCAATTAAATAATTCTTTTAAAATTATCTCTTCAGTGTAGGGTACTGTGTTAGGCATTGGAGGAAGAGCAATGAAAAGTTTAGATAAGACAGTCTATTGTTCTGGAGGTGATAGCCTACTAGATAGAGTAAATGGTTACAACTATATGAGAAATATAACATTAAAATATATGTGTTTATTAATTTTGCTGTCAAGATATAGTGTATATCAATTATAGTATATAATAGTCTATATCAATATATAGTATATATAACAAAATTGTATGATTTTAAGCTTGTAAGTTGTTGCTGTATCTTACTTTACCAAGTCATTTAATCTTTGACTTTTCCAAATGATAACATGGGGATATAAAATCCTATTACCACTAGTCTACCTATAGATTGAGGGAATTTTGTCATCATTCATTATAGAATAATTAAGAGGAATTTATGCAAAATATTCTTAAATTTAAAATATTTTGGGCCTATTACCTTTTTTCTAGAATGTCTTCTTTTAGTAGCTAGTTGAAAATTAAATTTGCAATCATTATCATCCATAGTTTTCCTGATTTTTTTTCATTTCAAGGGAATCATGTCATTGAATTTATCAAGAACTCTAAGCTCCTAGGGAGTAAAGTGACAAGCAAATTATAGATTATCATTATTGTATATTGAACACTTAAAATATCATGATAAATAAGAAAAATGAGATGATCCAGTTTAGCAAGACATTTTGGTATAAGCAGAACCATTTCCTTGGAAGCTTATCTATCATCATTTGGGGAGATAAGAAGAGAGTTAAGAAAAATTGTGAGCATGAATTTGTAACATCTTTGTTTTTCTTTGGTTTCTGGAATATGCTGTTTTTAATAGAAATAAATTGAATTAGAAGCTAAAAAGCTGTGAAAACACAGGTAAATTTCGTAATCCCAGGCCAATGTTGGTAGCTCTCATTCCTTTTCTCCTATAAAGGCTAAAGTCTTCAATCTCCATTACTGTGACTAAGGGCTTCTTTGTATGACTTTCAGTTTCCAACTGTAGTATTATGTTCAAAGAATTTAACATCTTCTGGCATTTCCACCAGCCAAGAAAAAGAGCCAGATGAGAAATATGTGATGGTGTGAAGTCATCTTGATTTTTAATATTTCTATTGCCTAAGGAGTCCTCTTTTTTTAAGAAATGCTGTGTTGTATAGTTGATAGTTCATAGGGTGATTTAATCTTTCTCCCTCATTTTGAGTCAGGAAATAATTAACACAATTGAGAAGGGGAGAGCCTGGCTAGCTGGTCTGAATGAAATCTGAAACCTAGCAAAATGTGTCTCGTTTCCGGTTTTTGCCCCAGCATGAAATTTCTTGAGGTTCATAGAAAAGTTCATCAAATCTTGGCAAATCTCTTGGCAAACTGGGTAGTGTCAGATTCCAAAAGAAACCTGAAGGCTTCACCTGGCATCAGATTTCATTGTAAAAATTTGAAATAGTCCAAACAGAGAGGAGACTCGTTGAAATGTGGGAAAAGAGTCTAAAATACTTGTTTGGGGAAGATATTGGGAAAGACAGTGGAATGGAAATGATACCACACAGACAAACATATTGGAAGAGGCAGTGCACTTAGAGTAATACCACACAGAGCCACAGACTTCACCCCAACTCTTATTGTTCCAACCTATCAATAGGTTACAGTGATTCTGGCTTCAAAAAACTTGTTTATTATTACATCATTTAAGTTCCCTAAATCTAATCCAGGAGGTGGAAGAACACTGAAATCTTTCCCAGAAAGTTGTGAATAGTTCTTATTTAAGAAAAGAATGCGTGGTAACATTTTCTATCACTTTTCTAAAATTATAATCATCATCCAAATATCCAAAATTTGCAAAGAAAAGTATATACATCATCTCATTGGTTCCTACTACCAACCCTATGAGTTGGCTACTATAGACATTATTATCCCCATTTTACAGAAGAGGAAGCTAACTCGGAATTAAAATGACTTGCCCAGTCATAAAATGGAAGAATGGAGTATGGGGAAGAACCAAAGAATAATTTCTTTACGACTTTGACTCTGATGACGTATGGATAGGAGATATATTTCCTAGTTCTAAGAACAGTGCTGGAGTTAGAAACACAAGAAAAAGGAAATCTTGACCCTATAAGCACAGAGATAAGATGGTAGCATGCTGAACAGATCTTTAAGCCTCTGTGCCCAACCTAAGTATATCTCCCCTGTTCCACAGAGTTTTCTTCTTCCTAGTCCCAGCTGCTTTGACTTGCCATCTGATTGCATAGTTTGCAAAGTCAGCAAAGAGAGGTTGCAGTTCCAGCTTTTCAGCTTCTTTTACAGGGACCATGTCCTGCTGGGCTATAGAATCATTACCCAGCCTCGTGATAAAATTTCTGGCAATTTAATTAACACAAAGACATTTAGGTTGTATCTATTGTTTTGTAATCTCCTTTGGTCTGAATACCATATAATCAAGGACATTCAACTGGAACGGAATTGGCTTTCTTTAAGGATACCCCAAACAAATTCAAACATGCAAAAGTTGTTTAATTGTGAATAGTAAGGAACCTGCTGAGTTTATCCTAGTATCTGTCCATTCCACCTGGATGCCTGAAATAAGGGAGGCATTAGAGTTAAAGTGATATGGATTATCACTCTCTCCCCTGTGCCCCTTTATATTGACACTACCCAGATTCCAAATCAAGACTGTAGTCACACAGAACAATATTTTTAATGTACTCCATATAGAAAAGATAAGCCAAAAAAGAAAAACAAAAAACCAAACCTGTCTTGTTTCTGATGATACCTATACACATGGATAGCCATCACAGTCATTCATGTCATCTACCAACCTGATGAGTGATGATGATATGTTACTTCTTGATGTTCTTTTGGGTCATCAAGTTGTCAGAAGTTGGATTTTTCATTCTTATTATTTTCTTCCCTTTGTTTCTCTTGCCTTTTCTTATTTTTGTCTTTTCTTTTTAGTTATAGGTGATTGGGTTTTTTAAAGGCTGCCTCCCCAGAGTTTTCCTAAGACCAGATCTGAATTTGCAAAATAAAGAATGGAGGGAATTATTGAGATAATTTAATTGAAAATCAATTACATAGACATTTCAGGAGAATGCATATTTTTATATAGATCATCTAGATAATTGCCCTACTCCATTTTTCCTTCTAACTTAGAATTATCAGTGAGTATTTTCTCAACATTCATTTCCCCTTGATCTAGACCTGCTGGATTTCCTCATGCTAAAACAACATTTCAGAATTTTGGCTGATTTGGCTAGGCTAGGGGATGCCCATTGGCCACATGTAGCGAATCATTGCCTGCTGTATGACTTATTGATGCTCTAGACAGAGGAACCAGGAAAAACAGATGTCTTTATATAACCACAAGGAATGATCAGAAATGAACATTCCAACACTAGTAGACTTTCCTTGATTCCTTGCCAGCCCATGGGGTCTAGTCCCAGATGATAGATATTGCTAGTTTCTCTGTTTCTCCTGCAATCAAGGAGACAGGACAACTGAATTATGGGAATTGTTACCAAAAGACATAACAAGTTGTTGACCTCTCTACTACTTTGAAAGTAGCCTTTTTACATTTTCTAAATACCTTCTAAACTAGCTTCATAATGATTGTAGAGATTGTTGGGTCAGAAGAAAGGAGAGGCAGAGAACCAGGTTGGGTTTTCATGGTAGAACAGCTTGACTCTCAGAAATCTGAGAGTAACTGGAGTAGTATTCTCTGAGTGTCCATCTGGTTTTGTTTCCCTAGGTTGCGTGTGTCCCTCAGAAAATCCTTATATATTGGGCTGGGCTGCAAGTTCTTTGCTTTGTAAAGCATTATTTGCAGTATACCAAAGAGTAGGTCAATAATAATCGTCTGTCACAGTCAGTGACAGCTGTAGTCTTTTTTAATATTTATTCTTAGTTTTCAACATTCACTTTTATAAAATTTTTGAGATCTAAATTTTTCTCCCTCCCTTCCTTCTCTCTACCCAAGACAGCATGGAATCTGATATAGCCTATGCATGCACAATCATATAAATGTAACAGTAATTAATTTAGCAGGTACTTGATGCATAGTATCTAAGGGCTAAGTACTTCTGTGAAAGAGGCAGAGGGCGTGAACTCTGTCTTCTGTTGCTGATGTGGCAGGAAGGGGTTTATTGAGACAGAAAGCCAGAGTGTGTGTGTGTGTGTGTGTGTGTGTGTGTGTGTGTGTGTGTGTGTGTGTAAGAAGAGTTCCAGGGACAAAGAATGAGAATCAAGAATTTTCCTCCTGGACGGCTCCTGGTGGAAGAAGAATTGTGGAGACTGAAGCCAACTGAGAAAGAGAGACATAGAGAAGAGACACACACACACACACACACACACACACACACACACACACACACACAGAGACAGAGAGAGTTTCTCTCCCAGCATCTGGAAGTTGACTGTGAACTGAGTTGGAGTTTTCTTGAGACCAGAATCTGGTGAAGGCTGAAGTTGCTGCTGCCTGGAAGGCTGAGAGGGTCACCTGGAAGACTAAGATTCCTTCTGGGTCCTAGGGCCACCTGAACTGCTGGAGGATTGAAGAAACATCACTGGGATGCTAAGACTTTGTTTGTCTTTGGCTTGGTGGATCCTTGAGTTCCCAGCAAATGAAGTTTGAAGGTTTTGAGATGTTCTGGACCCCATGAACTTCACTGTGTAACAAGAACTGCCCGGAGGACTGGATGAGAACCTGTGAGCTGCCTGCCTCTGAATCTAGGTGACTGTTTGGTGGATTCAGGTAGGAGCTGGGACCATGGAAGGGGATCCAGGGAATCTGAGAGACCATCCTGAGTCAAGATGAAGAAAAGGCCTCCCCTTGGACTCATGATGAAATTGAAGTTTACTAGACATCAAGGGGTAGGGGGTTTGTGTAATTTTCTAATGATTGTATTTAGTTATTAATGATACTTAGTGACTGATTGTTAGATAAGTGACTGATTAAGTTAATCTGTAATTGCCCCATGAGTGGAAGATTGATTATTGTATTGTGAAATGACTGATGATTAAGTAAGGAGGGTTCTCCCCTTAGGGAAACCAGATGATTGTTCTTTTGTTCTTTGTTCTAAACATTGTGACCATTGTAGTGAAAACTATGTGGCCATTCTAATGTTAAGCTGTTGTGAAAACTATATTGTGATTTTCTGTGATAAGATGTAATGTTGTGGATGTTATATTGTGATTTGTTGTGAATGTTTGCCTTGATTTGTAATGGAACAAATGGAGTGTTCACTATACTGTGTAATCTGAACTTTAAAAGCTGTTCATAGTAGCATTCTTTTGGGAAGCTGCTCATGCATAGCGTTACAATAAAACATATTTCTACATTAGTCATGTTAAAAGTAGAATCAGAATAAAAGGGAAAACCATGAAAAAGAAAAACAAAACAAAAAAGAGAGAAAATAGTATGCTTTAATCTATATTCAGATTCGGTAGTTTTTCCTCTGGATGTGGATAGCATTTTCCAGTATGAGTCTTTTAGAACTGTCTTAAATGATTGTATTGCTGAGAAGGGTGAAATCTAACAAAATTGGTCGTCAAAGAATGTTGCTGTTATTGTGTATAGTGTTTTCCTGGTTCTGCTCACTTCACTCAGCATCAGTTCATATAAATCTTTCCAGGTTTTTCCCAAATCTGCCTGCTCATCATTTCTTATGAAGCAGTAGTATTCCATTACATTCATATACTACAACTTTTTCAGCCATTCTTCAATTGATGGGCATTCCCTGGATTTCCTATTCTTGGCTACCACAAAAAGAGTTGCTATAAATAATTTTGTACATGTGTGT
The DNA here is from genome assembly GCA_028646515.1 of Pseudochirops corinnae. Taxonomy (NCBI): domain Eukaryota; kingdom Metazoa; phylum Chordata; class Mammalia; order Diprotodontia; family Pseudocheiridae; genus Pseudochirops; species Pseudochirops corinnae. The sequence continues at coordinate 83,278,473 of CM053586.1, read as the reverse complement.
TCTTTTCCCATGTTTATGATCTTTTTGGAATATAGACCTAAAAGTAGTATTGCTGGATCAAAGGATATATATAGTTTTATAGTCCTTTGTGCATAGTTCCAAATTATTCTCCAGAATGGTTGGATCAATTCACAACTCCACCAACAATAATGCATTAGTGTTTCCTATTTTCCCACATCTTCTCCAAAATTTATCATTTTCATGTTTTGTTATGTTAGCCAATTTGATGGGTGAGATGTGGTACCTCAGAGTTGTTTTAATTTGCATTTCTATAATTAATAGTGATTTAGAGCATTTTTTTCATATGACTATAGTTAATTTCTTCATCCAAAAACTGCCTGTTCATATCCTTTGATCATTTATCGATTGGAAAATGACTTGTATTCTTATAAATTTGACTCATTTCTCTATATATTTTAGAGATGAGGTCTTTATCAGAGACACTGTAAAAATTGTTTCCCAGCTTTCTGCTTCCCTTTTAAAATCTTGGTTGCATTGGTTTTGTTTGTGTAAAACCTGTTTAATTTAATATAATCAAAATGACTCATCTTGCATTTCATAATGTTCTCCATCTCTTGTTTGGTAATAAATTCTTCTGTTCTACATAGATCTGATAGGCAAACTACTGCTCACTTCACTTTTCATCAGTTCATGTAAGTCTTTCCAGGTTTTTCTGAAAGAATACTGCCATTCTCAATTAATGAAAAGAAATGCTAGGGAAGGTGGCCTAGCCATACCAAATTTTAATCTGTATCATAAAGCAGCAGTCATTAAAACTACTTGGTACTGACTGAGGAATAGAGTAGTGGATCAATAGAATAGATTGGGTACACAAGACTCAGCAGCCAATGACTAGAGTAATCCACTGTTTGATAAACCCAAAGACCCCAGTTTTGGGGATAAGAACACACTATTTGACAAAAACTGCTAGGAAAACTGGAACATAGTATGGCAGAAATTGGGCATAGACCAATATCTAATACCGTACACCAAAATAAAGTTGAAATGGGTGCATGATCTAGGTATAAAGGCCAATACTATAAGCACTCTGGAAGAGCAAGGGATAGTTTAACTGTCAGAGCTATGGAGAAGGGAAGACTTCACAATGAAACAAGAGTTAGAGATCATTATAAACTGCAAAATGGATAATTTTGATTATATGAAATTGAAAAACTTCTGTACAAACAAAGCCAATGTTACCAAGATTAAAAGGGAAGTGGAAAATTGGGAAAGAATTTTTACGACCAGTGTCTCTGATAAAGGCCTCATTTCTAAAATATAGAAAGAATTGAGTCAAATCTATAAGAATACAAGCCACTCCCCAATTGAAAAAATGGTAAAAGGACATGATCAGGCAGTTTTCAGAAGATGAAATTAAAGATATCTATAGGCATATGAAAAAATGGTCCAAATCACTGGTGATTAGAGAAATGCAAATCAGAACAACTCTGAGGTACCACATCTCACCAGTCATATTGACTAAGATGACAAAACAGGAAAATGATAAATGCTGGAGAGGATGTGGGGAAATTGGAACACTAATGCATTGTTGGTAGACTTATCCAGCCATTCTGGAGAGCAATCTGGAACTATTCCCAAAGGGCTATAAATAAGTGCATATCCTCTGACCCAGCGATACCACTTCTAGGGTTATATCTCAAAGAGATCCGAGAAGTGGGAATAGGACCCAAATGTACAAAAATATTTATAGCAGCTCTTTTTGTGGTAGCAAAGAATTGGAAAACAAGGGGATGCTCATCAATTGAAGAATGGCTGAACAAGTTGTGGTATATGAATGTAATGGAATACTACTGTGCTATAAGAAATGAGGAGACTTATATAAACTGATATTGTGTGAGAAGAGTAGAACCAGGAGAAATTTGTACATAATCACAGACACATTGTGTGATGACTAACCTCAATAGACTGGGCTCCTCTCAGCAATGTAAGGTTATAAGACAACTCCAAAAAGACTTATGATTGAAAGAGATATCCACATCCAGAGAAAGAAATGCAGAGTCTGAATGCAGATTGAAACAAACTACTTGCTGTGTTTCTTTTTCTTGTTTTGTTTCCTCTTTCCCACTGATCATTCCATCAGTTATAATCCTTCTTTACAACCTGACTAATGATTAATGTGAAGATATTTGTAGATCCTATATTCAAGTGCATGCCACCATGATGGGGGTGGGGGGGGGAAGTAGGGGGAGATAATCTGAAACTCAAGGGATTGTGGAACTGGATGTAGTAAACTAAAAGTAAATAAACCAATTTAATTAAAAAAATACTACCATTCTAATGAGAATAAGGTTCAAGCATTGCTCTCTTTTCCCACATCTTCTGTTTCACTATAAAAGCTCTTTCATGCCTCTTTTATGTTACATAAGGTACAGTGGCCCCAAAGAGGTAATAACATACACACTGAGATGAGTGTATAAATCTATCTTAACCTATAGAACAGAAGGAAGCAAGGGGATAAGAGAAGATGGAGCTGATAGAAGGGAGGGCAGATTGGGGGAGGCAGTATTAAGAAGCAAAACATTTTTGAGGAGGGACAGCAAAACATTTTGAAAGGAGAAAGAGAAAGATAAATAAGGGGGAAATAGGATGGAAATAAATATACAGTTATTAGTCATAACTGTGAATGTGAATGAAATGAACTCGCCTATAAAATGGAATTAGCAGAGTGGATTATGTGGTTTAGACATAAATGGTGATAAACATAAACAAGGGTAGCATGGAATAATTTACCTGTCAGATAAGGGAAGCATTTATTACCAAACAAGAGATAGAGAGCATTATGGGATGTAAAATGAATAATTTTGATTACATTAAAAAGATTTTGCACAAGCAAAACCAATGTAGCCAATATCAGAAGGAAAGCAGAAAACTGGGGAAGCCTTTTAAGAGCAAGTTTCTCTGAAGGCTTTATTTCTCAAATATATAGAGAATTGAGTCAAATTTATAATACAAACCTTTCCCTAAGTGATGAATTGTCAAAGGATATGAAGGACAGCTAGGTGACAATGGATAGAAAAATGAACCTAGAGTCAGGAAGATTTATCTTCCTGAGTTCAAATCTGACCTCAGGAACTTATTAGCTATATGGCCCTTGGCAAGTCACCTAATCTTGTTTGCCTCAGGTTCCTCACATGTAAAATGAACTGGAGAAGGAAATGGCAAACCGCTCTAGTATCCTGGCCAGGAAAATCCCAAATAAAGTCACAAAGAGTAGGACATAACCAAAAAATGGCTGAACAGCAGCAAAGGATATGAAAAGGCAGTTTTCAAATGAAGAAATCAAAACTATCGATAGTAATATAAAAGGATTTAAATCACTATTGAATAGAGAAATGCAAATTAAAACAATTCTGAGGTACTGCCTTATATTTATCAGATTGTCTAATGTGAAAGAAAATGAAAATGATAAATATTGAAGGAGATGTGGGAAGGGACACTAATGCATTGTTGGTGGAGTTGAGAACTAATTCAACCATTATAGACAGTAATATGGAACTATGCCCACAGTAGTATAAAATTGAGCATAACCTTTGATTCAGCAATAACACTGTTAGGTCTGTAGCCCAAAGAGATTAAATAAAAGGAAAATGATCTATACATATAAAAATATTTATAATAGCTCTTTTAGTCATGGCAAGGAACTTAAAATTGAGGGAATGCCCATTAATTGGCAATAGCTAAACAAGTTGTGGTATATGATTTTGTTGGAATGCTATTGTGCCATAAGAAATGATGAGCAGTATTCCTTCAGAAAAACCTGGAAAGACTTACATGAACTGATGAAAAGTGAAGTGAGCAGAACCAGAACATTGTACACAATAACAACAATATTGTGTGATGATCCACTGTGAATGACTTAGGTATTCTCAGCAGTGCAATAATCCAAGTCAATTCCTGAGTGGTTTATGATGAAAAGTGCTTTTTTCTTCTACAGAAAGAAATGATGAAATCTGAATGCTGGTTGAAACCAGGTTTTTTTTTAACTTTCTTTTTCTTTTTTTAATCTGTGTTTTCTTTGACAAAAAAACTAATATGAAAATAAGTTTGCATGACTGAAAATTTATAACCTTTATCAAATTGCTGGGACAAGGGGAGAGAGTGAGAGAGGGAAGGATAGAATTTGGAGCTCAAAATTAAAAAAAAGAATCTAGAAATTTTTTTACGTGTAATTGAAAAAACATTTAAAAAACAAAGAAAAAAGAACAAGAATTTGCACAATGAAGTTGATGACAGTACATTTAGAATTAAGTGAAAGGAAAACTAACCCACTAGGGTAAGTTAGTCTGAATTTATTATAGTTGGAGGTAGTACAATCAAACAGTGTAGTTGTATATTTTTGAAAAGGATAATTTTATGATCAATAACAATGTTTGGAGTCATACATATGCTAAGATGGGGAAATCAAATGTCATGCTTCAAAGCATAGGCTTGTTGCTGCAGGTGTCTTGAAGGACTGTTTTCATTTCATATATCATTATAAATTGAACCAGATATATTACCAATATATTTTCACCTTTATATGAAACATGAGAAGACTAGTCACTTGCAAGAGGTATTGGAATTGGCTAATTTCATCTGGAATGATGATTTTTCTCTGCTTATTTCTTATCATGAGTCAATACACCAGAATGCATATGCATATGCATATGTGTGTTTGTGTCTTTGTGTGTGTAGGAAATTTCTTTCACACTGACAAAAAAATCATTTCTTTTAGAGTTTAATTAATAACATTCAGTTCTTTGAGGAGACTATCCACTTTTTGGTCTTTGAAAAAGGATCTTGCTTTCAATGTATCAATAGTGAAATTGTATAACAAGTTTCAAGACAACCTAATCCTTAGTACCCTCTCCTTCCTTCCCACCTTTCTGGCACCATCACTGAAGAAGTGGAAGAAAACCATGAAGAACTGAGTACCATTTTGCTTTTTTGTCTTTTTGATATTTTTGCCCTTAATGCAGTCTGATTGCCTTAGCTGTTTTTGATTGCCACAGTGAACTGTGGATTTTCAGTTCACTAAAATCCTCAGATCTTTTTCATATGAACTGTTACCTAGCAATAGTTCTTCCATTTTATACTTCTGCAGCTTTGAATGTGCTGTCTTAAATATTTTGAATTAGTCAATAGTTGCTAATCAATCTTAGATTAATCCACTATCATCAGTCTTTATTAATAAATTTTTCCCTGGGAAAAAATGATTCAATCTGTCCTGCCTAACATACCTAATAGTCTATATCTTTACACCTTTTTACACTTTATAAAATGCTGTCTCAAATGATCTTTGTAATATCCCTGTGAAGGAAACAGGGAAGATATTATTATCCACTTTAAAAATAAGGAAACTTGAGGCTTAAAAGAGTTTTTTTTTTTTTAATCTTACCCATTATCACAATGAAAAAATAAGTGTGGGGATTTGGACCTTGACCTTCTGACTTTATGTCTACTTTTAAAATAAAAACTTGGACTTGTGATTCATGGGTATAGGGAACTCTTGGTAAGAAATTAATTCCCTCTACCAATGCAGTTTGGCACTTACTTTGCAACTTCTTGTCTTAGGTGCCTGGGCAGTAAGAGGTTAAAGCACTTGACCAGGATCAGACAACTATTATGTGACAGAAAAGATACTCAGTGCCATTTTCACCAAGCCATACAACTTCACCAGTTCTGAATGACTAAATTCTGAGTTAGTGAATTTGCCTGTGTAGGCATTGTGTTCTCATAAATAGAGTGCATTTCTATTAGAACAATGTTTTCATCATTTCCATGTGTGTCTCATTTTGTCAGACTTAGCAAGTCCCATCATTGCCTTTCTTTGCCTTAGTTTCCCCACTCACAGAAAGAAATTATGAAGTCTTATTTTCCATCCGCCTTACTGTGATGTTGTGGGGATTAGCGAGATAATGTCTATAGGTTCTTTGGGAGGAAGGTAGCCCAGGAAGAAGAGCTGTTATTATTTCTGAAGCCCTCCTATCTCCAGCTGGCTTAAAGACTGAGAATCCCAAGGTAGTGCTGTAATAGCAACAATAATGTTACACAGTTACAGTACATTTCATGTGAGGAGCTCAGAAGACATTATAAACATTTATTCATTAAACCTGAACACACCCAGGAGATAGGTTAAATGTTACGATACCCCGTTATGTCAAAGTAAACTAAAACAAAGGAAAAGCAACTTGTTCAAGGTCATATAGTAAATGTATGGCAGAATTGTGGAACAGGTTGGCATGCAGCTTCCCATTGACTCCATTCCATTTTATACACATTTCTTAAGCACCTACTATGTGCCAGACACTTATTTAGGTGCTAATAGATAAAAAGGGGAGAAAAATCTCTGTCTTTATGAAGTATGAATGCAATAGCAGAGACATGTCAATAACACAAAAAATGGAACATAGAATAGGAATTGAAATGGACAAAGGAGAGATCCATTAAGGAACTACAGAAATATTTAAGGAAGAAGAGAGAACTAAAGAGAGAAGGGGGTTGGGGAAGACTCTAGGGAAGTCAGGATCATGATATAGTATCTGGAGTATTTGGTTTTAGAAAGACTTGAATCCCATCTTACACACTTACAAATTGTATGATCTTGGGAAAGTCATTTGTGTTCTCTCAGGCTTAGTTTCTTCATTTATATAGTGCAGGACAATAATATCCCTTCTCTTCTAGGCTTATGGTGGGAATTAAGTGAGATAAAGTATATTAAACACTTTGCAAACATAAAAGTGGTTGATAAATGTCAGTTATTATCATTATTATCTGAGCCACAAGGAAGATAAGGTTTATGATGACTAGTGATGAGGAGGAAGCTTTTTGTTTTTGTTGTTGTTGTTTGTTGTTGTTCAATTGTTTCAGTCCTCTCTGATTCTTAATGACTCAATTTGAGGCTTTCTTGGCGAAGATACTATAGTGATTTGCTCTTTACCTCTTTAGCTCATTTTACAGATGAGGAAACTGAAGCACATCCCAGTTAATGAGGATGACTTGTATAAATTAATGGCAACAGCAGATAGCATATTTCCTATTCTACATCACAGAGTACCTGTTCATTTTACGTATTTGTCACTGATCAATAGCAAATATCCACTGAGGGAGCTAGGTGATACAGAGGAGAGAGCACTGGAATTAGGATCAGGAAGACCTGTATTCCAATTCTGCCTCAGTTATTTACTAGCTCTGTCATATTGGGAAAGTAACATAACTTATCCAGCTCAGTATGTCCATCTGTAAAATGAGGAAAGTATTAGAATGAACCTTTCAATATTGCTGGAAAATCCAAGTTAAAATTTATAAAGTGCTTTGCAGATATTAAAGTTCTACACATATGTTTTATTGTATACATGTGTGAATTATTTTGTTTTAATAATATTATTATTATTAGACCTTTGATTTCATCAATTTAAGGAGGTCCTAGAGAGGAACTACCTCTACCAAATACTACTTCTTCAACTTAAAGCCTTGAATGGGGGTCTCTTTCATTTGTCAATTTTGAACAACAGGTCTTATAATGGAAATCAATTTAAAAAGCCAACCTCCACCAATGTGTAATGAATTCTGTGGAAATGATACTCCTTCCTAAGGTAATTAACAGTGTTAAAAAATTAGAGAGGTTTAGCTGTCTGAACTCAGGGTCAATTAGGATGATTTGAAGAGATCTCTCTTTTTCTGCCCCCTCTCTTTTCTGATTTCATCTCAATCTCTAACACAAGGCTGATTATTTAAGCTATCAGATCTCTCAATGCTGGTAACTTTTACTTCTATGAAATATTAAAAAAATAAACCCAACATTGGCAGGTGGATCATTGGCCTTTAGGTAAATAAAAGGTAGTTCTTCATCTGGAAAAATGAAGGGACTCTTTTACCTGGGTCTCTGCAAAACTACTATTACAGGAAGATGCTAAGAAGATGTTATGGGAATATGAAGATCTTCCCTGCCCTAGGCCCTTTGATAGGCTTAAGTGGCTCTGAGAACCTTCCCTGAATTGAAAATATACTCTGCCCCCTAATAGGCTGAATGTGGTCACATGGAGCCTGTGGCGGGAGGCTTGTTCTTAAGGAATGCCCACGCCTTGTTGCTTTGTGATTGGGCAGTGGGTCAGGAGGGCTGTGACATTCTCTGAGCCAGGAGAAGGCTATATACACATGCCCTGATGTGAGGTTTTTCTTTGGGGCTCACTTTGAGAAGAGTTGTGTGATTTGGCCAGATGAGACTCTGGGAAGCCGTTGAGCCCCCTGGCTTTGAAAAACCCAGATGTTGGTACTTCCCTCTCTGGTAACTGAAGAGGTATGAATGTAATGGTCAGACAGTTGGAAGTCCATCTGCTGATCTGTTTCTTTGTCTGCTTGTAACTTTTGCTTGTAACTTCTGTTTGCATTCTCTGAAGTTCAGGGTGCTGACTTTTATGTTTGATTGATTGTAATATGTAAGATTGTTAACCCATTTTGAGTTGCTTTCCTTTAGAAAGGCAGATCTAAGAACCTGTGCTAGCAGCCACCCTGGGTATGTTAGGGTGCTTGCTGATACAGAGGAGTAGTTGCTAGTGCCCTCTCTCCACAAACTATTTTGTGTTTCTCTCTCTCTCCCTCTCTCTTTCTTCATATATATATACACACATATATATATATATAT
>CM053586.1:83250922-83269729 GCA_028646515.1 Pseudochirops corinnae | reverse complement strand
ACAACAGAGGTTGATGCTTTAAGAACGCAGGTTAAAAAGCATTTAGTGGATTGACTTAGTGGGATGATCCTTTTTTGCTACAATGCATAATAATAAGTGGGGTACGAAGGTAACACAGTAAAAAAAAAAAAAGGGAAATTTTAAGAAAGATCATACTTTATTTATAGTGAATTGTGGAATGCCCCATACAGTACTGTGACTACCTTGAATTGTGGGACCATGAAGGTAACTAGTCCTTCAGTCCTTTATTTTAATCTATTTCTTTTATTTAACAGAAAACTTATAGCAAAATATAGACAAAATTCATAGAGGATAAAAAGATTGAGAGGACAGAAGATCTCAGTTGGCATACTGGATGTGCCGTTTGACCTTAAACAGGCTGTTTGGTATCTTCGGACCTCAGTTGTCTCTTCCATCAAATAGAGATAATTTTATTCCCACAACCTACTGCACATGGTTATTTTAAGAACCAAATAGGACAGCATGAATGAAACATTTCAAAATCCTAAAAGCATGGGGCAGATCCAAGATGACAGAGTAAAAGCAGGGACTTGCTTGAACTCTCCTCCAAATTCCTTTTAAAAAAATGACTCTAAACAAATTCTAGAATTGCAGAACCCATACAATGATGGAGTGAAACAAATCTCCAGCCCAAGACAGCCTGGAAGGTCAACAGAAAGGGTCTATTGCACTGGTTTAGGAGCAGAGTGCAGCCCAGTGCCAGCATAGATAGGGCCAGAGTAGGCCTCAGGAGACTGAATCACTGGCATCTGTGGCGATTTCCAGACTTTCTGACCCACAAACACAAAGACAGCATCAAAGATCAGTGGGAAAACTCTATTGGACCTGGATGAGAGAGGAGCGTGGTCAGGCCCCAGCCCTAGGGTGATGGAGGCCAGAGCAGAGGTGAAGGTGGCAGCATCAGTAGCAGTGTCTGCTTCTGGAGTTCCTGGCCAACGGGTGATGTGGTGATTGAATGACTGATCAAAAGGTTGTTGCAGGGATCTCTTTGCTGGTGCTGAGGCAGTATTCTCTTCCTCTGCCCTGCTCTTTCAAAGTAAAAAAAATCTTTACTAATATCAGTTTAAATAAGGTATCATGTAGTTATATATGCATTTTAAAAAACACCTGTTGCTTCACCTCCTTACAACACTTACAACACATACTAGGAAGAATTTAACTACTTAGTTTCTCAAGGCTTTCAGAATATTTGTAAATCTCTTCCTACTGCATTTTTTCAAGTGGAAAGACTAAAACTGCATTGTACAAGATTCATCAAGCACTATTTCAATCAATCAATAGCTACATACAGCACCAATGCTTCTATTCGATGAGATTTTAGACTTAGTTCTCCAAGCAAATTTATATGATACAAGTAATTGTTTCCATGGACAGAATTTTTGAAATAGTTGGTTTTTAATTTTTTCTGGAAATATTTTGTATTGTGAATGTATTCTGCATGTACATTCCCAGGATATTTTAATTTATTAGGTTTTATCTCCTATCAAATTAGATGCAATAAAACAAATATAATGGTCTTTTCTGTCCACCAATAATGGTATCAAAGAATTCCAGTGATGTATATGAAAATATTTTGCAGATTTGTCCTTTGAACTGTGTGTATCTGTATTTCTGCTACTTAAAGTAGTTGTCTTTGCTTATATGATTTCAGCTCCTCCCATAGATCTTCTCTTTTTACTAGTAATATCTTTTTTCCATCATAGAGTGATACTATTGTATTTAAACAAATTAGAGACAAATATAAAATGATTAAATTTGAATTCAGTTGCTGAAAAATTAAAATGATTTTGAATTATTTAAATTTCTTTAAAAGTTGTAGCTTTTCTTTCAAGTTGTTGTCATCATTGTTGTTGTTTTGCTGGAGTTGGGGGAGCCAAGGGTTGAGGTAGCTTGTTGTACTTCTTACCATGAATGATGATTGAGAAATTTAACACATATTCTGTGTAATAGTATGCCATGGTAAGACTTTAGCAAAAGGCAAAGGGCCAGAGGGGCCAAAAAATAAAGACTGAAATTTAAGGGGAAAGGCCTTTAGAGGTAAAATTAAAATTCCATACCTTAGGAAGAGATTGAGGCTTGAATAGCTCAACAGTATATAAAAGACAACTAAAACAATCAACTTGCCTATATGTCACAGACTGCATTTATGCCTTAGTCCCTAGCTATTCTTCTGTATAAGGCCTCAAAAAAGAATCTGGGAAGTGGAATTGACTGATTTTGTAGTGATTGTTGTTGTTCAATCATTTTTCAGTGCTCTCTAACAGTTCATGACTTCATTTGTGGTTTTTTTTACAAAGACACCAGAATGGTTTGCCATTTCCTTCTTTAGTTCATTTTACAGATGAATGTAATGGCAAGCAAAGTAGAACTTTGCTCCATGCCTTTGAGCCTTGCCTTTGGTTGTGTCAAGTCTTTGTTGGAAATAGTATACATTGTGTTGCCCTTAATAGGTCTAAGGGAGTTTGGAGAACTTCTCTGCCCTTAATAGGCCTAACCATGGAGCCCACGGTGGGAGGAGCTTGCTGAAAGAACAGAACAAGAAGGGCATAACAGGAAGGAGCAGAGCAGATAAAAGCTTGAGCATAAGCTGGGACCAAGCAGAGCTAAGAGAGAGAATGTTTGTGATGTCCTCACTCTGTCTGTTGTTCTATGTTGGTGTTACTTTGTCAGACAGAAGCACTCTGTCTGTTGATTTGTGTTGATTTCTCAGACAGAAAGTGAATTGAGATGATAGTGCTGACAATGTGTATAAATACTGTTGCAGCCCTGTTGAGCTGTTTTCCTAGAAACAGAAACTGTGAAGAGCTTGGGGTGGAGCAGTCCTCGTGAGCTGTGATATGGAACAAGAGTGGAGAACTGCCTCCCTGTGAACCCAGGCAAGAGCTGGGAACATGGAAGAGGAGCCATGAGGTTTGGGAGTCAGCTTCTAGTTAAGAAGAAAGGAGACTTTACTTAGGTACTCGTTGTTGACTGATGATATGGTAATTTATTGTGACTTAGGGGGTGGATGGTTTTTGTACTTTCCACTACCTCATAAGGATGATTGGCTTAAGGATGATTGGAAGCCAGCATGGAATCAAAATGGAAGAAGACTTGATCTGGGTACTCTACATTGATTGAGGAGATTGTGACTTATTGAATGATATGTTTTATTTAAGACTATGTGGCCACCTTAGTAATAAATTGTATGTTATGTTCTTACGAATGTTGTGCTTTAGTTACTTGAATGTTTTGCTTTAGTTTATTGCAGAATAAATTTGCAATAACATCACTATATGATGCAATTAGATCCTTAAAGTTATTAATAGCAGCAGTCCTCAGGAAAGCTGTCTGTGATTGGCTTTACAATGAGGAAACAAAGGCAAACAGAGTTTAGTGACTTGCACAGGGTAACACAGGTAGCAAGTGTCTGAGGCCAGATTTGAACTCAGGAAGATGAGTCTTCCTGACTCCAGGTCCAGTACTCTATCCACTCTGCCAATGCTGTGATTACCAGAAGCCAAATTAATATATTTCACTGAGGGCACTAGCTTTGAATTGAGAAAGACTGTCTAACAGAAGAGATTTATCAAATGTCGGAGTTGAATCTCTGTAGGAGTTGATGAGGAGGGATTTTCTGCCAATCTCCAGCTAAGTATTATTGTCATGACTCATTGAAAGAACACAATAACACTTCAGATGAAAAAAAAATATCATAGCACTGCACCTGAAGAGATCATAGAACCATGTAACTAAGCTAAAGGTAACAAAAGACTTCAGCTGCCCATCAAAAAGCAAGCTCAGGGAATCCAGTGGATAGGCATCAACAATAGAGATGACCTGAACTGAGAAGAGGCTAGAAGCTAAACTTCATGACATGCCCAGCCTGATAGCAGTCTAGAAGTTGAATGTTCTATCTAGCACACCTCAGCAGCTGAGCAACATAGCTGATCCAGTCACCTAGCAGCTTAGTCTGGTGAGGAGCCAGAGTAGTAGACCAATGATTTTCTTGACCCAGACCAGCAATAGATTGACCCACTCAGCAGGAACAATATGCCCCATAAGGAGAAAGTTGAGTTAAGATGCCTGTTCTGTGCAAAATCAACAAGTTGAGAAATTGGATCAATTTGACAATCACCACCTTCACACCCAGAGCTGAATTGTAAGAGAATCCTCCAGAGAAAGATAGGACATTGAGGCCCTGAATTTCTGTCAGTAAGTCAGCCAGTCCATCAGCATTTATGTAGCGCCAACCACTTAGTGGGCACTGTGGTAAGTGCTGGGAATACAAAGAAAGGCAATAATACATTCTCTGACCTCATGAAACTCACAATCTAATGGGGGAGACAACAATTAAGGAAATATGCACAAATATACTATATACAAGATAAATAGGAAATAATTAACAGAGGAAAGGAACTAGAATGAGGAAGTTTCACAAAAGACTTCCTGTAGAAGATATGATATTAACTGGGGCTTGAGGAACTGCAAGGAAGTTGGGAGATGGAAAACGGGAGGGAAGGCATTCCAGGCGCAAGGGATGGCCAGTAAAAATGCCTGGAGTGTCTTGTCCATGAAAAAGCCAGGAGAACAAAGTTACTGGATTAGAGAGAACATGGTGGGTAGGGGAGTATGAGGTGTAAGAAGACTTGAAGGTAGGGAAAGGGCTAGACTATGAAAAGCTTTGAATGCTAATCAGAGGATTTTGTTTTTTATGTTGGACTTGATAGGGAGACACTGGAGTTTATTGAGTCTAAGGGCAACATTGACTGACTGGAGTTGTGAGTTTTCTTGGCTGCATCTGTTCCCTATATATATATTCCTTACTGACATTGTACTTCAAGTTTGTTGTCACTGACCCCCATACCTCCCTAAAGACTTTTTGTGTATTGGTTGAAGACTATGGCCGTGATTTTTAAGAAAATGCTTCATAACTTAATAATTCTTGCTATGCCATTAAAAAAAATACCTTTGCTAAAAAATTAACCAAGTCTACTGGATGAACATTAAGGTAAAACATGCTAGTGGAGGACTAATTAGCTAATGTTAGAAGGATAGCCATTTGAACTCTGGAAGTAATAATAGCCACATCTTTGAGGACCTAAACACCTATGCTAATATGGATTGTGGGAGCAAACCCAAAGTGGGTATTACAAACGGTATTTTAAAGTCTTTATAAATATTGTGTGACTTTGAGTTCACATACTTTGTTTTCAAATGCAACAAGCTGTATGACAATACATCTCATCTGTGACATGAGATCATATTGACTATTAGTGATAATGATCATATCCACAGATCATGTCCACACTGATATTTGACATGGACTGTATTTGTGTATACCATATTAAGTAGTCACAGGCTTGCATTCATTGTCAGGTGGAACAAATTCATCATGTTAATTTCATTTTATTGACTTTGATTTGAATTAAATTTTCATTGGGAAAAGGAACATACTTCTGTAATAAAAGTTCCCAATTTTCATCATTGGTTCAAGCAGTTGGGAAGAGTTTCATAAAGGAATTGAGACTGAACTGTGTGTAGGTAGGAATTAGTTATTGTACAAAAAATAAATAAATATGGGATATATTGCAGACATGTTGCAAAGGTACAGAGTTGAAAGATGGAATGCCATAAATGGAGAACAGTGGTAGGCTTATTTGGCTAGTATAGGGAGTGGGTGAATGGAAGTGACTATTGTTAATTTTGGAGATAGTAATTCCACTTGAGTTGTGGGCCCTGAAAGCAGATTGAAAAAGATTAATAATGGAAGCAGTGAATCAAGATACCTCTTCTTAGGACTTGGCTATGGAAGAAAGAAGTGATATTTGATGATAGTTGGAGAAGATGGCAAAATTGGATGAAGATTTTTAAAGATGAGAGAGAACTGGTTATGTTTTAGGCAATGGGGAGGGAACCAGGGAAAAAGGAAGGATTGAAGATTAAAGGGAATTATTAAGAGATATTAGGATATATGTGGTACCAAGGTCACATTTAAACCGAGGAGAATGGCCACCTTATTGGAGACTTTAGAATAGAAGACAAAGGAGAATGAAGAAGAGTAGTTTTGAGATACGGAGTAGGGGAGACAATACATAATAGGTCATAATTTCATTAAATCTTAAATTCTCAGGCATTTGCCTATGAATCCTTTTTGTAATCTTTTGCAAATTATAACTTCTCTGGGCCTGAATTACCTAATTTGTAAAAAGTAGGGGTTGAATTAGATGAACATGGGACCATCTAGATCTTCAGGGAACCCTAGATGCCATCCTGTTCAGTTATCTCATGGGTGAAGAAAATGAGGCCCTAGAAGTATAAGTGGCTTTCTCTGGTTCATTGCAATCTTTGGTATCATAAGTGGGATTTGAGCCCAATTTATTCTTGACTCTAGAGGTAGTGTGCTTTTCCACTCTATTACACTGCCTTACTGTTTTCTATGGTTTGTTCCAGGTATGATTCTCTGATTTATCAAGCAGTTTGCTCAAAATTATATAAATTGTTATTTGCAAAGCAAGAACTAGAATGTAATGACCCTAGACTCCTCAGCCAGTGTGTTTTATATTAGAATACTTAGGTCTGGGTAGTTATGATTAGGGCATGGCTTGTGGACAGCCCTTTAAAACATGAAGTTTCAAGTAACTTAGTGAATGCAAAACTACTTTACAATAGTATAAGGCAATCAGAGTATGAGCTACAGTCAGAATAGGTATATCACACATATATGGTCTCATTACTTAATCTAAGTACAGCCTGCTCGTTATTCACAGCCTCAGCAGTTATCTCCAATTCTACTCTCTACTTCTCTTGAGACCCCCCCCTGCCTTTTATTTTGCTCCTTCCATTATTTCACCACAAGGTTGTTTCTCTTCAACTTGTATGATCACTGAGGAAACAACCTTTTTTTTTTTCCCCTGAGTTCCCCAGGCTTTCCTGAGAGGTGTAGTCTAAAAATGCATGCTTTGTAGCCACTCAACCCTCCCAAATGGGTAATGTACTTTGATTCTCCTAGAAACCCTTTATCAAGTATCTCTTCTCCATTTTTTTCATGCTAACTCTAATGGGTTCTCCTGCCTCACTCACAGTTCATTCTGTGATCTGATACATTTATAAGACTTATGCCCTACCTCTTTCCTAAAGTATTTGATACAGCTTACAAGATTAATCAAAATGACCTAGTTTCTCCAAAAGCTTCCTCTTTTTACTTCACAGCTTCTCTTCACTGACTTCCCTCTAAAATCCCCTATCTTTCTTTATTACATTAGGTATTCCCCTCTTCCCCTTTGTTCTCCAGCATACACAGGTAGCAAGGAGATCATCTGCTCTAGGGAAATATTTCTTGACCTGTTTATATTTTTAGTTCAAGCACTAGCATTTTAAAAGTCTAGTTTATATTGGACAGATAGATAAGGAAATAATAATTTGGCAGATAGGTAGCACAGAGAATAGAGTACTAGGCTTAGAGTCAGGAAGACCTGAGTTCAAATTCTACCTCAGGCACTTAATAGCTATAGGTTCTTGGGAAAGTCACTTAAGTTCTGTTTACCCCAATCTCCCAGTCTGTAAAATGAGGATCATAATAACACTAATATTCCAGGATTCTTGTAAGGATCAAATAAGATAGTTTTTGTAATGTACTAGTATATACGAGGTACTTATAAATGCTATGTCTTAGGGTAACTAGAATACACAGTGTATAGATCTCTTGTGCTGGATGCAGAAAGATCCGAGCTAACCTCATACACTTCCTAGCTATATGACATTGGGCAAGTCACTTAAATTCTGCCTGCTTTAGTCTTCTTAAAAGTAAATTGAGAACAATAATAGCACCCACCTCACTGGTTTTCTGTTCCTCTATTCTTTTAGTATAAGGGTTCCTAGGAAGATAAAGATACACACAGAGCACGTTTACATGTGCAAAGTGAAGAGGAGAAATGAGAAATTTTTCTCAATAATTTAGGCTAGCCCACCAATACATGCATTTTTGCATTTGACTAATAACACCTCTTACTCACCTGCCACACTAAGATGATATGAAGATTAATGAATTGTTCTTTGCAAAATGCTTTGAGATCATCCAATGAAAGATTCAGTAAAAGCACGAATGGTATTTATTCATGTCATTTTTTTGTAATAAGGATAATGAGAGTGGCAATTACAGGAAAAGATAGTATATAATTGATATATTCCACAAAGCACCAAGAGGCCTTCAGCAGCTATTGTCTTTATTTTCTGTTATTGGGAAGTAGGTAAATTTTTGAAATTTTCATTATAAATTTAATAAGCTACTTTTAGTTAGTAATTTTTTTTTAAAAACAACAACATTGAGAGATTGAGCTGTAACTAGCATAAGCAGAATGGGACTTTGCCCTAGAGTAATAGAATGTTTTTCTTTTCTGAAAAGGTATATTCCTTCCATGAAGCAACCACTGTCTCTATCCTTGGCCTTTGCAACTTCCACTGCCATGTGCTCTAACCACCATTCTGAGGATCACCATGAAACTCTTCTTCCTTGCCCACTTCTCCCCAAATCTTTATGGTTGTGATGGCTAAACCTTTCCCAATTTTAGCACAATAGCAGCTTGGGTACTTTGTTCAGTGTGATACCCCTCCCTTGACTATTTTCACTCTAACTTAAAAAAATGTCCATCTCCTGTTCTGTTGGCACATAGAAAGCCCTTAATAAATGTTTATTAATTATCTGATTGGTTGCAGAGATATTCTGGTAATACTACAAGTTTTCCCCAAATATATTCAGGGTCTGCAATTGCGCCCTGATGTTTAGCTTCCAGGAGACATGCAGAAACTGAATGGAATCTACATTTGCAAATGTATGTTTATGAGGAAATATCTGAGGAATTATGTGAAACTTACCTTACATGTGCATGTTGGAGTCTTCTTACAAAATAATGCTGTTCTATGAGCAAAATAACTGGTATTATAAAAAGAGCTCTTGAGACCTAGACTGCATAACTGGCTCCATCACTTACTTGCTGTTACCTTGGATAAGTCACTTAATTTTTCTTGGTCTCATTCTCTTCATCTGACTTCCCAATAACAGAAAATAGAGGCAATGCCCGCTGAAGGCCTCATGGTGTTTTGTGGAATATATCAATTACATACTCTCTCTGGCTGTAACCCTCTATGATTCTCAATTGACTTCACAGTCACCCAACAAAAAGAAAACAAGCCTTTTTGTGTGACAGCAAGCTGGGTTTCATTGGACAGAAATTGGGAGCGGGGAGAATTCAATCTGGCAATGGTATACATTTAACAACTTTATCCATTCCACTTCATAACTCGCCATTGGGCATAGACATTTTATGACTTGTAACAGTTTAATGTGTCCTGCTGAGTTGCCTCCTCCTTCAGGTTCCCTTTCTCTTTACTGAAGTACCGTCTGTACTGTAAATGATGGGTATTTTTGGTTGAGAAGGTCAGATGAAAATACAGACCGCACTAGGTTAGCAGCAATGTGTGTGATGTGCAAAACCATAGGGGGAATCATTCCTTTTCCATCTGTCTTTCCTTCTCTATCCTTGCAGGGCTCTGAGGAATGAAAAACAATTATGCACCTTGCACCATGGAGACAGCAAGTACAGAAAATAAACAGTGACTGATGAAGGGAAGTGGTTTTATTACAGGGTAAAAAAAGAGTATTATCAATGACAACAATAATGGAGAAAAATTGTAATGAATAATTAAATATAATAAAGTCATGATAACAATAAAATACAATGAATAATGCAATTCTGTTTGTAATAATCTGACTCGGTTCATCTTGATGAAATGGCCTCTCTTCAGGCTATTTCCAACAGGCAGAGGTGTAAACACCAGTCTGGCTGCACATTTGTCTTGACTCAGAACATTTCCGAGAGGCCCGTGGACAGACAGTCCTGCTTCTCTTTTCCTCAGAATTCTCCCCTAACTTCATAGTCTTCAGATCAGGCAGGGTGTACACGTGAGTTTCTGTGTGTGTTTTGTTTTGTTTTGTTCCCTTAGATTGTCTCTAACCCCAGATCAGTGCTGGCAATACAATTGAACCCTCAGGAATGTTTTTGTTGTGAAAAGTGCCAAGTAGTCAGGTGATCTGATGCTGGCAATCCCCAGGGTATTCAAGTACCTTCTTTCCCTTCGACCCCCCCTTTTGCAGAAATTTACTGGAGCAATAAGTCTAGTGCAATCATGGAGAAAAATTAAGGCAGGGGATCTCTAGAAAGAGAGGTAGGGGGATTGCCACGGTGAGAAAAACACCACTAGAAACCTAGGAACAGAGCAAAAGTGCTTCCTTTGCTTGACCAGTGTCCTGTTGCCTTCAGTGTTTTTTTTTTTAAGTTATTTGTTTTTAAGTAGCTCTTCCATGCACCATAAGAAACTTGAGCATTATAACTGGTGAAATCAGTGCCAAGGAGTTACAGTGTGCTTGGAAGGTCCAGATTGCCCAACAAAAAGTGTTAGAGACTCTAAATAGGTTATCCGACTCTCAGAGAGACACAAAGGTAGCGCAGTAAATGATATCTTCTCTCAAAGCTAACAATAAGGCAAAGTGAATCACACCCCCTTCCCCCAAACCATGTGCATCATTCTGAAGCTGAAAAGAATGGAAACTTCTGAGACCTCAGAGCATCTCATAAAAGAGACCTTTAGGGTTTTTTCTCTTGACAGATTTTGTGCACTTGACTGTTATTAACCCAACAAAAGGGTGCACACAATTATTACCAAAGTGGCAACCTCTGACAGTTCATGTTTCAATCTATTGTTCAGGATAAAGGGGTTGGGGGAAGTGGATCTTAATTTTTCATGTTAGCTCAGATTGACTGGGAAAAGATTTAGCCCTAAGGGGTCAATAAATAGCTGAACAAATGCAAAATAAGAAGTATGCTAGATGCTATAGCGATAGTACCCAATTTTAGATTCCTGTACATACACTAATCTTTCACTCCTGGGAGGATTTAGACTAATCTGGGCTGCCAATGGGTCAATAAGAAATATAATATAAAAACAACATTGTTGGATCATCAGATGAATACAGTTTGGTTAGGACAAAACTTTCCAGTCAACACAAGAGTACTGAAATGTGATAGCTTAATGGCTAGCTAGATGACAGATGATAGAAAGATGGAATGAGCTTTTATTAAACGCTTACTATAGGGAAAAGGACTTTGTGGAGCTTTAAGCTAGGCTAACTCTAGGTTAGATTGTGAAGCATTCCGTGTCTAGCATCGGAAGTTTTTGTGCTTTCTGTGCTGTTTCTTCCTAGTCTTAAGTACCCCCACCTCAGTCCCATTTAGGGTTGTGCTTTCCAAGTCAGGTAATGTTGTCATGTTGTATATGCTCTGGGTGTGTCTGTATTTTCCCCTGACTGAGACACTGAACCTAGATCTCATTGCTCCCAACAGACCAGCCTCCCCCAGCTCTTCTTTAAAACTTCTATGCCTTCAGTGTTCTACAGTCAGGTAAAAACAAATCAAAAACCCCAAAACAATTACTAAGCACCTGCTATGTGCCAGGAACTGTATTAAAGATTGTAAAATGTTATTTTATTTGAACCTCACAACAACTCCTGGGACTTAGATGCTATTATTGCCGTTATTTTATACTGGAGGAAGTTGACAGGGATTAAGTGACTTACCCAAGGTCACACAGCTATTACATATCTGATGCTGAATTTGAACTCAGATCTTCCTGTCTTTAGGCCCAGACTCTCTCCTATGACTACTAGCTACCTTTAGGTAATATATCTGAAGCAGTCATATTTAAAAAAAGCCTGTGTGTGTGTGTGTGTGTGTGTGTGTGTGTGTGTACACACATATGGTATTTATACATATTTATATATGGTAGCCCTCGTTTTTAAAAAGTCTGGCAAACTAATTTTCCCTTCTCTGACATGTTCAAAGAGGAAGCGAGAAGATGAAGTTAGTGATTAAAATAATAGTGATGATAATGAACACATTTAGATAGCAGTCGAATATTGGTAAAGTGCTCTATGTTGATCATGTTGTTGGAACCTCATAGCAACCCTTTAAGGGAGTGGTTCTCAACCTTCCTAATGCTGCAACTCTTTAATAGTTGTATGTGTGCATATCTGCATGTGGGCGAACCCACCTGGAGACTGATAGAGGAGGTTCCTAAGACCATTGGAAATATGTGTTTTCCTGTGACCCCTGTGAAAGGGTCATTCTACCAAAAAGGGGTCGTGACCCACAGGTTGAGAACCGCTGCTCTAAGATCTAAGGTAAGTGCTATTATTATCCCATTTAGGGATGAAGTAACTAGGCTTAGAGAGGTTAGTCGATTTGTCCAGGCTCACAAGGCAGGATTCAAACCAGTTCTTCCTGACTTTAAATCCAGTGATGGTATACTGCCTCTTGGGAACGGGTTCATCCAATGAGTCAGCTCTCTGATAAAATAATTGGAAGTGAGTGAGGCCTTCCTGATGACCTTTTGTAGGTGACCACCTATCTTAGTGACCATGGCTTTGGGAATGACAGCTTCTTGATGTAGGTTGCAGAAACATATAGTCACGGGGGAGGCAGCTAGATGATGCAATGGAGAGAGCACTAGGCCTGGAGTCAGGAAGACCTAAGCTCAAAGTTGGCCTCAGTCACTGTGTCATTCTGGGTAAATCACTTACCCTCTGTCTGCCTCAGTGTTTGCAACTGGAAAAGGGGAATATCGCAGGGATGTTGTGAGGATCAAGTGAGATAATATTTATAAAGCACTTAGCACTTAAAGTCTGGCAATTAGTAGACTCTTAAATAAGTGCTTATTTCCTTCCGTCACAGAATGGTAGTGCTAGACAAGTCCTTAGAGATTATCTAGTGATTCTATTTAATTCTCTCATTTTACAGATGAAGACACTAAGATCTTGAAATGTAAAAGGACTGACTTAAAGTCATTATACAAGTTAGTGGCCGAGATGGAAGTAGAACTACAGTCCTAATAAGTTGCAAACTGTTTTGGGGGTGCAATGAGACAATAATAAGTCAGGAAGGAACATGCGCTCTTCTGTACTACTTTGTCTTTGCCTCATTACAAGACTGGAATAGAGTATTGTATGAGTTGGCTTGGGAGAACCAATAATCCATTATTATTGCTCCTGAAGAGAGATTATAATGTCAGACCACTGATGTTGTAAACAGTGTTGATGAATCTTTGGCTGCAGATGTGTTTACACATCACAAAGTGAAGTGGATAGATATGCCAATTACTGGTTCATTTGATAAATGTAGACAGTCAAGCTGGATAATTCAGGCCAAATTTGATCTCATTTTTGAGGCTGCAATAGCAACTTTTTCAGTAATAGAGTAGATTTCAATAATAGTGGTTGTTATTTCTATGGTTAATTTTTTAATTTTGTAATAATATGTGATATTACATATGATGTATTAATATATTTAATTATATAGCATAATTGTATACACACACACACACACACACACACACACATATATATACACACAGAGCTTATTAGTAAATAATATTGAAAACAAATATAAGACAGTCTCTGCCTTCAGAGAAGTGACATTCTTTCAGCAGGTGGGCACTATATTATCTCACTGTATCCTTACAAAACCCCTATGAGTTAGGTATGATTATTACCCACACTTTAGAGATGAACAAACTGAAAGTCAGTGAGAAAGAGTGACTTGACCAGGGGTGGGCGGGTGACATGATTACTAAGGGTCTGAAGTATGATTCAGATGTAGGTTTTCTGACTCAAATAACAGCACTTTAATTCTTACACATTGCTGCCTCTCTTTAGCTTCTCTGGAATGCTTTCCTAATTGCTTTATCACCTTGCTTTGCTTCATATCAAACCACACTGAAGCTTGAGGCAGAGATGGTGCTAGTCTCTGCTCCCCCTTCCATTTATTGATAAGAAAGACTAGATCATTGTTTCTTAATTACACAGACTTTATACAACCTAAAATAGGTTATCTGTGAAACTTGTTATTCCTATCATGACGTTCATATTCTGCCTCTGGAATAAATAGTGACTTGCTCTATGGCTGGCTCGCCTGTAGTCAGTTTTACAGAAAAAGGAATACTGTTTAGAAGCTGGTAATGAGAGGGGCTGATGTGAATTTCCATCTTTTCCCCTCCTCATTTGCCTGCAGGCTATTAAAGTCACACTCAGAGAAGGATCCATACTCCTGTGCATTTGGAACTTTTTCCCTATCACTGCCCTGGGTACTAACAGCAGGCGAGCTCTGACTAGACTCCACTTTTATGGCAGGCCTGGGAGAAGCTTTGTTTCCCATTCTTGCTGTAGTTATCCCTTGGTGGAGCTCAGGCTTGACTCTTTCCCAGTTGGGAAAGCACTCAGATGATTTGGGTGATTCCTGCACCCCCTCCTCCCCTTTTCTAGTGGAATGAGAGATACTGTCCATGGAGGATTAAGATCTATAACAACAAAACAGAAACCCTCACGTTTAACCAAAGTTAGATTTATAGTGGAGTTTATGGAGATTACTTATGGCTAGAAACACCTGTGTATGAATGTCTTTGCAGTTTCAAGTGCAAAAAAAGTAAGAAGTGATCAGAAACACTGAGAAAAAATAAAGATCCCCCCAAACACCTCAAAGGCTGTTTAATATTTCCAATTGTCCCTTGAATTTTTCTGTTTGGCTGCTTCTGCTGCTGTTGCTGTGGATGCTGGTTAGGAACAAAGCCATAACGACAAATCCCACTCTCACACATCTGCAATACTTTTTACTCTGCAGATAAAGTAAGGTCACTTGAGTCTGTATTATCATACAGGGTCATAGCTACACTGAGGGTATTAGGGGACATCTGTGCCCTAGGGGCAAAGTCTTCCCTCTTCCATCTCAGTTACTTATGAGGTGGTGAGGGAGACACTAACTAGCAATTCAATTCAATTTAACACACTTTTGAGGATCTGGGAACTCTGCTATTGCTTCTGAATTTCCTGAACAGCAGCTTGTGCTTTGCAACCTCAGACTACTGCCCTGGTTCTTCTCTTGTTGAAGATATGGAGTGACTTGTTAATGGATGGTTGAACTTTCAATCAGCATTAGACTGGTCAGCATACCAATCAATTAAAAGCAAGGCTAGTTGACTTCATGTTCATTGACAATTCAACCAGTTAGGGACATGGTAGAAAGAGGAAAAGAGTATTATATCCCCCCCTACCTATGATACTGACTCTGCCCTGTATTTGTTGGATATCCTTGAAAATGGCAGGCATCTCCTTTCTCTGAGGCTCAATCGCTAAGGTTCAATCCAGCTCTAATGTTCTATAATTTTACTTCTTTTTTTTCAAAGCAATCAGGATTAAGTGATCTGCCCAGGGTCACACAGCTAGTAAGTATCAAGTATCTGAGGCCAAATTTGAACTCATGTCTTCCTGACTCCAGGGCCTGTGCTCTATTCTCTGCACCACATAGTTGCCCCTATTCTATCATTTTATAAGCATTTCTACTATTATATAGTCTAGTGCAGTGCCCAATTTGACATAAAAGGAGACTGCCTAAGAGTACGTCCAGTGATTCATGTTGTTGGAGGTACTGAAAAAAAAAAATCTGTAGCATTTTTAACAGCATGAACTACAAGTTCTTGTACCATTTTGATGACTCTCTGAGGCATTCATTTATTTAAATTTTTTATTCCTCAACTTTACTGCTTGACTGATAGATTAGATTAAAAAGCTAGTTTTAGACTCAGGAAGAATGAGGTTTAGGTCCTACCTGTGACCCAAACTGATTGTGTGACCTTGGGCAAGTCCACTAACCTCTCAGTGTTCTAGGCAGCTAAGACTATAAGGTGCAGAGAATTTCCTTAGCTGCATTGGCAGAGGGCCTTCCCTGTACAAGGGTAATCACAGTTCTAGTTGTTATCCTAAAATAAATTACTTTGTAAGTGGACTCCAGGAAATCCCCACAATCATAGAATTGCGAACTTAGAAGGGACATCACTAGCTATTTTGTTCAATTCATACCTGAAACAGAAACTTCTCACTGCATCATATTGCAAAGTCATTATTTTCTACTTAAGGACCTCAATAAATGGGAACTCAGCATCTCCTAAAACAAATAACTTCATTTTTAGATAACTTTATTTGTTAGGAAGTTTTTTTTTTTAATTTCCTGACATTCAACTTAAATTTTCCATAAGGGGTCCAGCTCCTTGAAGCCGTTTTTCCCTCTAGTAATGAACACTTCTTATCTATTTGTCTTCATTATGTCTTAACTCCTGATACAGATTCTGCCATCATCCACTCTCAGTGGATTCCTCAGCTGTTTATTTAGTTCCAACTGCCCGTAAACCTTTGATGGAACATCTGGATTTCCTCAACTCACAAGGTTACTTTGGGTACCCATCTCAGAATACTCATACTCTTAAGATCAGGAAAGGCAAGCACAAAAGAAAATCACATCTTCCCTAGCCAAAGGTTTGATCAAGTTGGATATATACTTTTAGTTGTCACTTGGATAGGGAAGACTGAGCAACTCTTCTTACCAGTACCTGGCTTGTAGCAGACAACTCATGCAACCCCCCTCACTTCAAAGCCAAGAAGAAGGAAGAGAAGAATGAATGGAGGGAGGAGAACAGAGCTAGAGAGAGAAAGAGACATAAGTAGAAATCAAATGGACAGAAACAGAGACAGAAACACAGGGAAAGAGGCAGACAGGAGACACAAAGAGACAGGAGGTAGAGATGATGAGAGAGGGAGAGAGAGAGAGAGAGAGAGAGAGAGAAAGAGAGAAGAAGAAGAGAAAGAGGAGGAGGAGGAGGAGGAGGAGGAAGAAGACGAGGAGGAGGAGGAGTAGGAAGGGGAGGGGGAGGGGGAAGGAGAGGTTCCAAAAAATGTCTTGTTAACTGAAATCCCCCATCACAATTATATCATGCTTTAGTGTCAGGCTTGTGATCAATTTCCCAAATGTCTCATATATTTCTTCTTCTGTCCAGGTGATCTGTATTATACTCCAAGGACAAAGTTATTTCTTTCTCCCTCCATTCATGTTCACCCAGATGCCTGTACCAGAAATGACAAAGATGTGACCCTTAGGCTGCCCACAGCTCACAACACTCTTGAGAGTGGCTTCAACTAGGTTAAAATGTATTTGGGAAATATTTAGCAAGATAAACAAAATACAATAAAATACAGATAATATTAATATGTGGTTTCCTAACTCAGTAAGTGACCCACAGTGACCCCATCATTATGCATAGTTTAGTGATCCCTGTTTCTATATAAATTTGTCACCACTTCTCTAATCAATTGTTGGATTTCCTTATATGAGAATACCTTCATAATGTAGAAGCTACTCAATTCCTTTAACCCATTTTGTTTCTTTTAAAGAAGTAAGCCCATCCAGTGAGATATTCCACTGATATTTTTTTTCCTACCTGTCAACAAGTTAGTTAATCAGCCAGCTTATCAAGTACCTAATACATGCCGGGCACTGTGAGAAGTATCGGGCATAAAAAGCAAGTCAAAAAACAGTTCCTCCTTTCAAGGACATAATAATCCAATGGATGAGACAACATGCAATCAGTTATGTACAAACAGGATACATACAGGGCAAATTGGAGATAATTTCAAAGGGAAGGCCCTAAGACTAAGAAGGACTAGGAAATACTTCTTATTAAAGGCCAGACTTTAACTGAGACTTAGAAGATGCTAAGAGGCAGAGATAAGGAGGGAGAGAATTCCAAGCATGGAGGATACCAAGTCTTTGTAATAACTTTGAGGTCACATTTGCCCCCTTGTTAATTTATTTAGGTTGTTGCTTAAACTCTCTGCGTTTGTGTATAGATATTTGAGACCACAGATTTTAAAATCTGCTTATTTTCCTTGATTTTATTTCCTGTGAGTTTCTATGTGTCTCAATGGCTATTTTTCTTCCTACATTCTAACTACTCTCTGTGGTATCTAGCTTGGTAGATATGTAGATAGTTTTGTTCCCTCTTCATCCTTTTCAGCTTCAATCCCTTTGTTATTAGATGTGCGAGGCACCAATATTGGTATTTCTTAGACAGTATAATTCTTATTTTTAAGTCCTATTTTATTATTATTTAAGGATGATGCTGATAACGTTAGTGATAATCACACACGTCACTTTCAGATTCGTGAAGCACTTCACATATTATTTCATTTGAACCTCCCAATAACCCTGTGAGATAGGTGTTGTTATATTATCCCCATTTTACAGACAAGGAAACTGATGTAGGGAGAGATTAAATGACTTTCCCAGGGTCATGCAGCTAGTTAGTGACTGAGGCAGGATATGAAATCATTTCTTTCTGCTTCAAGTCTAGTATTCTAACCACTGAATTATCCAGCTGCCTTCATGATCCCTAACATGACTTTTAAGCCATAGTCCCCACATCTAAATTTCATTCTCAGACACCAACTTCCAAATCAACTCAAATTTATTTTTTTCTTTTGCATTACTTGCTGTCAATGGGTAGCAGAAATAAAAACACCACCTGTGCTCCTATATTCTTTGGCTTCTTACCTAAGATTGTGTAATCTTTGGAAACATATTCTAGATTTCTTCTAGTAGTATTATTTGTGCCCACCAGAAGTGAATGCTAGTCAATCACTTTTTACCAGTCTTGGAGGGGTCTCTGTTGTGTCTTGGTCTAAGAAGACAATAGACCTCTTTAATTTTTATTAGGTCCACAAACACCTACCTAAATTCCCCTAAGTTGTTGTTATGGGAATCTGAAGATCTTCCCTGCCCCTAGGCCCTTTGCTAAAGTGGCTACATGACTCTGAGGACCCTTGGATATTTGAAAGTATACTCTGTTCCTTAATAGGCTGAATGTGGTCACGTG
>CM053586.1:83217281-83250422 GCA_028646515.1 Pseudochirops corinnae | reverse complement strand
AGGCACTTCTCTGGGCTGGGAATCTGTCACTCTCTGTCTTCCAATGGGTTCTGTCACTCTTAAATCCGCTCAAATTTACTTTTTAGTTCCCAAGGACGAAATTCTTGGGGAGCTTGGAGAAGTCACTGCTTACTTTCCACCATCTTCGCTCTGCCCAAGAGCAATTATCTTATACAAATGAGGTGCAAAAAGAATTAACACAGAGGAATTAGATGGGGGAAGAGGGCTGGCAGTTCTGGAACCCTACTCTCATTGGGAATAGCTTAAAGAGGGAACAATATACACATACATACATACATACATATATGTATATATTTCTACAAGGTTGTAAAAGTCTTCTAAATTCAGAAAGAAATAAAAGGCTAAGGGGATAGGGAATGGGGAGAGGATAAGGCAGGGATTTTTAGAGGGAATTCTACTCAGTTCAGATCTGGGCTAAAGAGAGAACAATACAAATTGAGAAAGTAATAAATGTCTTCTAAATTTTTAAGGAAATAAAAAAGTAAGGGAATAGGATAAGGGGGGGGCTATAGGAGGGTATCTAGATTAATAGGAATTGGATAAATATGGAATAACATATATATTTGGAAGGCCATAAAAGTCTTCTAAACTTAGATAGAAACAAGAGGGTAAGGGAAAAGAGAGGGAGAAAATAAGGGAGGGATCTTTAGGGGGTAGGGGGCAGGCTGTAGGTTAAGTAAAAGAAGGGCCAAGGTAGCAGACAGAAGTAAAGTAGAGGAATCAGGAGGGATAGGGAATAAGAGATATACACAAACGTAAAATACAGATCAGAAATAGACTTTATTAAGGAAAAAAAAGCAGGGATAGTAATCATGACTCAAAGTTAAAGATAAAATAGATATAATCAAAAGAAAAAATAGGGAAACTACACTATATGTCAACCATATTAATCAATATTGTTTTAGACTATTTAAAATAACTAGACAGTATATGTTGGAATATTGTTGTCGCACAGGAAATGATGAATGGTGGACTTACAAAAATATGCAAAGACTTGAACTCATGAAGGAAGATGCTATTCACCCTCAAAGGAGCAGAGGACAAACAAGTATAGTGTGGTCTTACATAGATACATATTAATGTATATGCCTGTATGTAAGTATGATTATAGATATCTAAGTATATATATGTGTATGTATATGTGTTTGTCTATATATGCCTATATATGAATGTGTGTATACATACTCATCTGTGTGTGTGTGTGTGCACATGCGTGTGTATATCCATAGTTAATTTTTACCTTCTTGGGGGAGTGAGTGGGGTGAAGAACAAAGTAAAAAGTGCATAGCAAAGAACAAAAGAAAACTTACAAGGAAGCAAAGATGGAAAGCTCTGAACACAATGTGTAGTATTTATTATATAGACTTTTTTGAAATTAAAATTTATTGCTGGATCCTCTCTGCTGTGCACATGACTATGCTTTTTTTTTCTTTTCTCATTTTGTATTTAAGTTTTAGTGTTTAAATGTATATTTTTTTCTTTATTGTATATTTAAATTGTAGTACTTAAGTTTAAAATAAATTACTAAAAATAAAATTTTTAAAAATCCAGAAATCTTCATCTATGCATTTGTTAGCCTAGCTCCTTGTCCATCTACAGCACTAAGATAAATAGATACCTGTGTACACACACACACACACACACACACACACACACACACACACACACTGATGAATTGATGAATTCATTCAACTACCTGTTCATCTAGTGCATGACATAATCTGTAGTATGTTTTTCATCCATTTTATTTCTTCTAGTGTGAAGTTGAGACTAATTAAGTTTCTTTGTGTGGTTATACTGTGGATTTTGCTGAGGATTCTTAGTAGTATCCCAGGGCATGATAAGGTATATAATTAGCATAATAATATCTGCAAATAGGAGCCTTTGGATAATCATACCATTACTAGGCTGATAAATTTGTAGATATTTTGAAGGTGAAAAAAATCTATCAGATCTTGTCTAGTGTTTTGACAAATAATCCTTTTTACTTGCTTAGGAAGAATAACATTTTCAAGAGGCTGTGAAAGTAAAATACTTCATCTGGCAGTGCAGAAACTACCATGGGGTTTAAAAGAGACCCAGGACAAAGGTGTCTTTAATTCTAATCCTTGGCTCTTGTCACCAGACCACATTGTTTTGTTGGTTTCCATTAAGTACTCATATTCTTTTGGTTTTAAACTCATTCCTTTATTTAAAAGGTCCTATTTCTAAATAGTTCAAGATAAAAATATATCAGTTTTTTTGTAACCCAGTTTTTCATATAGAAATATTTAGAAAGTGATAGTGATTTTCTTGTTACTAATTTGGAGATGAATATTGATAATTAGTGAAATTGTGTCTATTTAGGATACTGAGCTATTTGGAAAAAACATATACTTATTTGTTACCATGTATTAGTATTATGAATAGTCTTACTCATTAGTAATGTTTTCCTCTCTAACATAGAATGCTGACAGGAGGCTCCAGAGTGAGGGGAGAACTAAACTATCAACAGCTACCAGCAATTTCATCATCAACAAAACAGCTCCTCACACACATAGTCCGTATTCTTTCAAAGCTTGAAATCTAAGACAAACATACTGAAGCGGGCACATGTGGTTGTGCAGAAAATAGAGTTAAACCAATGCATGAAATATGTATGATGCCCTTAATCAGCCCTGTATCCCATTAGCTAAAGGAGTGGTATTGACTTCACAATGATTTTGACTCTTATATCTGGTTTCTAAATGAACAAATTTGCAATCCTAACAGAATCTAAAGTCTTTGAAGCTGGGAACACCATCTTATACTTTTTCTAGAGCCCCACATAATTTATTTAGCATAAGGCTAAGTATACAGTAGGTACTTAATTAGTCATGGTTGTAGGTAATATTATGGGACAAAAAAAGAAAAAAAAATAGTATGATTCTTTCCCTGAAAGAACTATTTGAGAAAAAGTCACATATATGGAATACAAGATCATAGTTGTTGGAAAAAGTGTGTGGCATCTGCAATGAGACCAACAGGGTTCACAGAATAATGTAGGCAAAGCAGTTGATCCCCACCGTCAGGATGCAGCTGCTGGCAATAACCCTGATGATGACAATAGTGTTTGTGGTATTCTCATGCTTCCTCTTGGCGTTATATAAAAGCAAGGGGTCACTATATTAGAGATTAAGGAACTCTAGCAGATAGAGCTTATTGGAATCTAATAAATAACAGTCAGTATAGTATTGTACAATTATACTGGATTTGGAGCAGAGTATGTGGGTTCAAATTCTGCTCTATTATTTTTGGCTTATGTGACTTTTGGCAAATGTCTTTATCTTTCTGGGTTTGGGATTCCTTATCTTTTATTGAGGAAATTAGACTGGATCAAAAGTGTAAAACCTAGGGCTAGCAGGCCACATCCTGAGTCCAGGCTGAATGAGATTAAAATTTAATTAAGGGGGACAACTAGGTGGTGAAGTGAATAGAGCACTGGTTCTGGAGTCAGGAGGACCTAACTTCAAATCCAGCCTCAGATGCTTGACACTTACGAGATGTGTGACCTTGGGCAAGTCACCTAACAATTAGCCTTGCCTTCCTCACTTAAAAAAAAAATAAAATTGAATTAGGAAATATTTGACAAAATAAACAAAATATAATAAAATTCAGGCAATATTAACATATTGTTTTCTCAATCAATATGTGGCCTATAGGGATCCTTATTATGGTTTAGTGGCCCCTATTTCTATTTAAGTTTGATACTACCAGATTAGATGTTCTCTAGGGTGTCCGTGAGCCCTATATCTATCATCCTATGAAAAAGAAACTTAAAGTGAAAAATCAATGTAGGCTGAATGACATAAAATGATTCATGGGGGGGAGGGGGCAGGGTCCTGAGATGAACTTCAAAGAATCAGTCAAATCCAGATGAGTTACAAGTAGAGAACCTATTTCAGGTAAAAATGTAAAAGGTTTTTTAGCATCAGATGCTACATCTATTTTTGGAAAAATATCATTCAGAAACTCCTGCCTGAGTTCAGCATCTTTCAGTGTGCCCAATTTAAAAGGATAATGTATCTAGGTAGCAGGGGAGGGGTTGTGCCGTGTGGGAGTGCAGCAGCTTAGAGGGAAGGAAAGAGAAATGAGCTGAAGAAGGAGCATCCAGAAGCTTGGGGAGAGTAGCTGTGGCAAAGGTAGGCATAACTAGAGATAGGAAAGGAAAAAGAGAAGACAGAACAGATGTGATTTTGCTGTTTGAAGCTCTGAGGTCTGAGCGAAGAAGGTACATTATCTGCTTCTTTGAGACTAAACAGATGACTGAGCAGAAACCATTTGTGGATACTCTCTAGTATCTTCACACTCTGCTATGAGTTGAAGTGAACATTTTCATATCTCGTGATTGGGATGTCTCGAGGACTGCATGAGAACATGATTCACCTGTCACAGCAAGGGCTGTGAGGAATCAGCAGCCATCTATATACTGGTGCTGTGCAAACTGATTTATTTCCTTTGTTATTTAGCTTGTTTCATGATTTCATTGAAAGAATTAGTGTGTTTTAATGTGTCTACCATAACATAACCATCAGGTGGGGGTTCATGAGCTATAGATTTGAGTAGTATCTTACCCTAAACAATATTAAAATCTGGAAAATTAGTGAGTACTCCTAGAGCCAAGTAATGGAGACAGGGACAAATTTGTCATGGTCATGAGATAGTGTGGTGACAAGTCTGACTAGAGAAGACGATTCAGGTTGGGCAGTGGTGGGAAGCAAGTTTTAATATACTTGCAGCCAGGAAGACCTGAGTTCAAACGTTCCTCTAGATATTTACTAGCTATGTAACCCATAGCAAATCACTTATTCTTTTAACCATGATTTCCTCATTTGTACAATGAGGTTAATAATAGTACTTCTCTTACTGGGTTATTGTAAGGATCAAATGAAGAAACATATGTTGTGTTAGTAATCCTTAAAGTTCTTAATAAGCCCTAGTAATAATAGAAGTAACAATAACAATAATATTATGGGTACTACAGACCAGATATTGGGAGGACCATGCAGAGCAGGACTTTATATACTTTGCACACAGAAGCCAATCACTATGCCAGAGATGTAAACTGTTATCTATTTGGTTCTTACTGAAAAAACTGACTGAAAGTTCCAAAACATTTATATTGTGTTTACTGATTATCAAAAAGTTTTTGACTCAGTTATGTAGTTCTTGCCTTCTCACATACAACATACGTATAACATAGACCCAAAATACTGAGAACACTAGAGCATTTGATGTTCTCATGGAAAACAGTTCTCTTCTAAAAGCATGCCATCAGCATGATAATGTCAAGAACAATTGATTTAAAACATACCTTCCAAGGAGATAGTTTAAGTAAGTCTCTTATGATGCTGCCTAGTGTTAAATCCATTATCATCTCTCTTAAAGAGAAAAACTGAGACTCACTTTCCAGTTAAATATAGTGTATTGTTGTTTCAGAATATTTTATTAATTGATTTGTATATATGGATGACAAAACTATGTGGTTCTGCTGAAAAATATATATAATGGTTTCTCCAGCTCATGTAACATAACTCTAATACTATCAGTGTCATTTGAACTCAATAAATGTAAATTTCTTAATGTACGCCCAAGAAAATAGAGACTTCAGGTTTAATAAATGTTTATTGATTGATTAATTGATTGATTCATGCAGAGGTCAATTGAACCAATGGATTAAGATGATACTTACAAATACCTTTCTTCATCTCCTTTAGGCAAGATGCATTAAACATAAAGCTTTCAAAGAACTATGGCCCTATATGCTAAGAGGTATACTAGCATCATAAAATCAAGCTCATTGAGAAGAATATATTTAAAGCAATTAATATTTTAATGATTCCAGTTTTGACATATACTTTCACTTGGAAATGTATCATGACAAATTTTGAAAGTAATCTAACAGAAACCTGTGCTCTGTTAATGAAATACAGAGCCTTTTCACGCTAACACGCTTATGGAAAGATGAGCACTTGCTTTTCAAAAAGGAGGAAGAAGATTGACAAATATTTTCAGAGCACATGATAAAACAGTTCAAAAATTACCTTGGATATTTTTGGAACAAAGAGACATCATTGCAGTGAGCAATAGCAAAAACTGACCTTAGATGCTATTTAATTTGCTGAATCCAACTGAAAATATTTTTTTTCTACAAATGAAATCTATGAAATTATTAGGGCCTAACAATGGAATCAGAAAGCTCTCCATGAGTAACTTCCATATAGACTCAACTTGATATATGTTTTTAAAAAATGTCAAAGAAGTGATTTAGTCAGAAGGATCTTTTTTAAGAAATGGGTGGTTTATGATACAAATCTAGGACTAAGTCATCACAACCAAAAATTGCATATGGGTTATTAAGGATCTTGGATATACAGATCAAAGCAGTTTTCAAATGGCAGGAACTGTGAAAATTATGGTAGTCTGCAAAAAATTTACTGAATATCTAGCGAGACACGATGTAGTGCTTAGAATAACCCAGCAGAAGTTCGAGTTGTTTAATAAATAGACACAAATACACAAATGATTCCAAATTACAAAGAATGAAAAGCTTTCAAAATATAAAGACCAAACGAAAGAGATCAAAATCATGTGGGGACAGTGTTATATAGACAGATAGCTGCAATTCCAAAATCAGGCAGAATGACAGGAAATATATACATACATGCACATGTACACATATAATACACATATATACAATACATACACATATGCATAAATATGGATCATAATCCTTCCATAAATAACTTAAGAATATTTTAAATAGATACTTAATAGCTATAGATAGAATTAGATATCAGTTATTTCACCCTATTCTCACATATTTTCAATTTCTTCTGCTTGGTCTCTATATTCTAAAAGCTTTTAATTCCATCTAGTTTGTAGATATTATAGTACAAGATCTATTAAAATGTTCTTAAATCACATACACATCATCTATCTATCTGTCTGTCTATCTGTCTGTCTATCTATCTATCTATCTATCTATCTATCTATCTATCTATCTATCATCAGCCTTGCCATCCTGTCTGATATTAGAATTTGGCTGAAGATAGCTTTAGGGGCCATAAATTAGAGAAGGTGAAGCTTATTCCCAGTATTTTTATTCATTTGCAGAAGTAGTTATTTTGAGCAAAGCATAAAAATAGCAGCATCAGAGTGATAATGACTTGGGACTTTTTCTGCCTTCAATAATTTTAAAAGATGATAATGAGATTAATAATAACAAGTTTACATAATATTTTAAAGTTTACAAAGGGTTTTATATTATCTCAGGATCATAACTGGTCTGTGAAGTAGGTAGTACAGCTATTATCTCTGTTTTATATATGAGGAAACAGGGTCCAAGAGTTCAAATGATTTATTCAAGATTAAAGGCATTAAATGTTAAGAATCATATTTAAATACAGGGGTAAGACTCCCACTGTGCCATTGGTTGATGAATAGAAGATGATTTCAGTGCTAAACAAGTTGAATTAAAGTCATATCAAAATGACAGTGGGACTAAATCACAAGAGGAAGATTGGTGTTGAACATATAGCTTCGAGACTCATTTGTGTAATAAGTACTTATTGATTAATTGCTTTGAATGGTTGACATGATGATGTTGTCTTTGCTGTAAGAAAGTTAGTGAAGATAAAACAACCCACGCCGCTTTTGGGCACACAATAGACCTTTCACTATGATTAAAATGAATTAATTTATACTCCAAAGGTCATGCATTTCTCAACAATTTCACTTTATTGACAGATGGTGTAACTCTTGGGTACTGGCTTTGACATAACAAAAAGATAAAATAAACTGAATATGTGATAATAATAACTAAAAACCTAAGAAAATTGGATTTTGGTAAAAGTACTGTAAGGAGAAGAGCAAAAAATAGATGGTGGTGTCGCTAAGAATCATTGGGATTAATGATTAAAAGCAACAGCAACAACAACGACATAGACCGAAATGAGAAATTTTTAATCTGTCGATTGACACTATTTTCTCAGCCAAAAGTCATGGCTTTTAGAATTGTTTATCCCATAGGCATCTCAAACTCAACATGTCCAACAGACGAATCATTGTCAAATGATCAAATGATAGAATATATATAAAGTCTTTTGCAATCAACAAATTAACAAGTATTTATTAATCACCTATACCATGTGCCAGGCACTGTACTAAGGACTAAGGCTAAATAAACCAAAAACAATTTAAAAAAACCCCAGCAACAAAACAATAGGCCCTGCTTTCAAAGACCTCACAGTTTAATGGAAGGGGGAAGATAGAGGAAGAGAAAGGAACAATTATTTATTAAGCATCTACAGTGTGCCAGGCATTGTGTTAAGTGCTTTACACGTATTATTTCAATTAAGACTCAAAACCCTGTGAGATGGGTACTATTATCTCCATTATATAGTTGAGGAAATTGAGGCAGATGGTGATTAAAATGACTTGCCCAAGGTCATACAACTAGTATCTGAGGTTAGATTTTGAACTCAGGTCTTCCTGACTCCAGGTCCAGCATTCTAATAGCTGTAACACCTAGGTGCCTTACAACAGCAGAGATAACATACAAATGATTAGGAAAAAAACAAAACAAAGCAAGATAAATTGAAGATAATCTCAGAGGGAAGTCACTAGCATGAACTGAGATGGGAAAGGCTTCTTGTAGAACATGGGGATTTTAGCTGATACCCGAAGGAAGCTAGAGATGCCAGGAAATGAAGATGAGGAGGGAGAACATTCTAGGTAAATCTTAATGTATTATAATTATATTAATGACGGCTTTTATTGCCATCATTATTATCTTTCCCATGAACTACCTCCTTCTTCCAAATTCCCCCATACCGAAGTCCTTATAGTCACCTTATGTACTTGGAGTCATCTTAGGCTTCTCACGAGGCTTTGCCCGTAGATCCAATCTTTCTCCAAATCTTTTTAATTCTTCTGCCACAATATCTTCTGCATTTGCCACTTTTTGCATTTTCTTGTGGCTACTGACCTAATTCAGATCCTTGTCACTTCTTGCCTTCACTATTGGGATAGCCCCTTCTTTGTACTCCCTGCTACTCTCTCCAATTTATTCTCCATAAAACTGACAAAGTGATTTTCCTAAATCACATGACTGACCATCATATCCCTACACAATGAAACTTCATTATTTTCATAAAATTTCTTGGGGGCAAATACAAACTCTCATGTTTGGCATTTACAGCTTTTTGCAACCTATTTTCAACCAGGCTTGAAAAGGCAATCCTCTTCACAGACCCTATATTCTAGCCAAAATGCTTTCTTGATGTTCCTCACATGTGATACTATATATTATGTCTTTGTGCCTTTGTATTGTACAGTCAGTTGCTCCTGTCTTCACTTCCATCTCATAGAACGTACTTTCTTTGTCTCTCTGTCTCTGTCTCTCTGTCTCTCTCTCCTCCTCTCTCACTCTCCCTCCATATTTACATATTTATGTATAGATTTTATGTGTCTACCATGTAGAGACAGAAAGAGACAAAGAGGTCTTTTTCTGTATTTTATATTATCTGTATGTATAGCAGATAGGCACATTGTTTCCCTAGGCAGATGTGAATTCCTAAAGGCAGATCCTATTTTTCTCTCCCCCTCCACTTAATGGTATTATATTTTCCAATTATATGTAAAGATTGCATTCAACATTGACTTTTATAAGATTTTGAGTTCCAATTTTTTCTTCCTTTTCCCCTC
Source organism: Pseudochirops corinnae (assembly GCA_028646515.1). NCBI lineage: Eukaryota > Metazoa > Chordata > Mammalia > Diprotodontia > Pseudocheiridae > Pseudochirops > Pseudochirops corinnae. The sequence continues at coordinate 83,240,675 of CM053586.1, read as the reverse complement.
CCTATCCCTTCCCCAAGAGAGCAAGCAATAGGATATAGATCTGCATGTACAATCATATTAAATAAATATCTACATTAGTCATGTTGCAAAGGAAGAATCAGAACAAAAGGGGAAAACCATGAGAAAGAAAAGACAACAAAGCAAAATAAAAAGTGAAAATGGTATGTTTTGATCTTCATTCAGATTCCATAGTTCTTTCTCTGAATGTGGATACCATTTTCCTTCAGGAGTCTTTTGGGATTATCTTAGATCATTGTATTGCCGTGAAGAGCTAAGTGTATCATAGTTAATCATTCCACAGTGTTGCTGTTACTGTGTATAATGTTATCCTTGTTCTTCTCACTTCACTCAGCATCAGCATAAGTAAGTATTTCCAAGGTTTTCCTGAAATCCAACTGCTCATCATTTTTTTTAGCATGATAGTATTCCATTATATCCATTACAATTTGTTCAGCTTTCCCCCCAGTTGATGGATATCACCTCAATTTCCAATTCTTAGCCACTACAAAAAGAGCTTCTATAAATATTTTTGTACATGTGGGTCTTTCCCCCTTTTTAATAATCTCTTTGGGATACAGACCTAGTAGTAGTATTGCTGGATCAAAGGGTATACACAGTTTTATAGTCCTTTGGGCATAGTTCCAAATTGCTCTCCAGAGCAGGTCTTATTTTTCAACTTTTCATTTTGTATTCCCATCATCTTAGTATAGTACCTAGAACATAACAGGTGCCTAATAAATGCTTGTTTATTGAGGCATATAAAGCAAAGATGATTAATAGATAATATGAAATCCATGTCAAGATTTGTGTGATAGTACCTTGCTATCCTTAGTGAGTTCAAGTCACTAGACCGGGAAACATATACTCCCAAAGTATTGAAATAACCTGAAGATATGACTATCAGTACTCTATTTTTATCATAACTCTGTTGGTGATCTTTGAAAAATTGTGGCAAATAGGAAAGATACCATACACCCATGAATGGACACTCATCATCTTGATGTTCAAAAAGGGTATAAAAGTATAATGTTCAGCTATAGGATAGTGACTTCAGATTCCTAGAAATATTATGAAGAATGACTTATAAAAACTTGCAAAGGGAAGTAACAATCATTAATAGCCAGTAGGGGTTAATTAAGAAGTCATGTCAGACTAACCTAATTTTCTTTTTTGATTGCATTACTAAATTGTTACATTAGGGAAATCCAGTCAACATAACATGCCTAGATTTCAGGAAGGCATTTGAGAAAGTCTCTCATGTTATCCTTGTGGATAAGATTGAGAGATGTAGCCTGGATGGATTTTTATTGTCAACTGATTTACAACTGGTTAAATCAGGGTACCTGTAAAGTGATTATTGATGTCAACTTGGTTGCTAGAAGAATATCCCAGAACCTTTTCATTGTTTCTCAGTTGTTCAACAGAGGGCCATAGATTTAGAATCGAATATCTAGACTTTGTCCAGTATTCTTCTTCAAGGCTTAACAACACTTGAATCCTCATTTTTAGGTTCAGGCCAAACAGAAGCAAAAGGCAACTCTTTGTTGACATACTGAGCTCCTGCATTCTCTGTGATGCTCTTTGGAAGAAAAGAAGTTTCACAGGATAGAGAACTCAGACTTTAACTAGCTATTGATCCCCATTCCTTTTTCTTTATCCCATAATCAAGTTTTTTCAGTGAAGGACTTTTTCTCTTATGTAACTGAAAGTTCAGAGTTGTAGCCTCTTCTGAGAGAATTTACCTGAAACCTTTGGAAAACTTTAATTATTTATATTCCCATCCTTAGATCTGGCCAATTATATCTGCAACTGTCAGTCATATCTATATTTTGAAAATGTAGCTCTTCTTAGCAGCTATTTTTAAATGACAGCTTAAAAATGTACTGTAAAAAATGTTGACACTTTCCTTCTTTAATTCTTTTGTAACTTTCTTTAAGTGCCTATTGATTTATAGTAGCTTTATTTTTCAAGCTGTCCTCTTATCTGCTTTGATAACTGCCCTTCTGACTCTTCTTTGCCATCACCATTTGGAAAGAGTAGTCATGGGGAAATTTTACCTGCCTCCTCTATGAGTCTGCAAAAAATAAAAATCTTAAAGCCCGAGTATGTGTGGCTAACCTAAGCACCTTCTCTGATTTCTTTATTTGCTCCATTGTTTTGCTAGTTCCAGTCCAACTCTTCCCTAGGCATCCTGGATTGCTAAAAAAAATTATTTATTAGCTAAAAAAGTAAGATGCTTGGATGCCTACACTTGGTGTGATACTAACCTAGGGTGCTACAGAGGGAGCCAAGAGAGGGTGAATGTATGATCACATATCTACAGAGGGAAATACATGAAGATACATGTAAATAAGAACAAAAAGAATTGTATAAATTCAGAGGAAGTCCTAAATAGAAGAGAGTCAGGCTCTGGGGAGCTCAGTTTTAAAGTAGATCCTGAAAACAGTGACTCCCAAGGGATCTTGGAGAACAGAGAAGAAGAGGAGTAGCAAGGGGGGATGAGAGAGAGAAAGAGAGAGAGAGAGAGACAGACAGAAGAGGAGGAGGAAACTCCTTTAAAGGGATGGTGAGAAGATTACTTTAGATTTAAAGTAGTCTGTAGAAAATTCAGTGAAAAATGAAAATAGAGAGGTTTTTTTCTGTTTTTTTTTTTTGGAGGGGGGAATATCCCCCTTCCTATCTTTTACTTTGTTTTTCTTTTTGTTAATGTTAAAAAAAAAATCCCCAGCTACATTTCTCGTTACCTATTTATATTTCTCTCTTACCTGATCTCATTTAGGCTGTATATTTCATGATGAAATTTGCCGAATTTTTGTTCTTTTAATCTCACAAATCTTGGTTAAATGCAATATTCAGATTGTTGAGTTCCAACATAATAAAACAATAGCCCTCTTAGAGGAATTTATGAAGAATTGGGGAGTGGGAAGGGAGAATGTTGCCAGTGAGGAAATGATATAAGGGGAAAACATGTACTTGTGTATTAGGACAGGCTTTAATTGATAAATAGGGTACACGGGAAATCTTTACAAGAGGGTTTCACTGTATGGGGAAGTCTCTTTATACCATTCCTGTGAGTTCTTCTACATCTGGATAAATATCTCTTTAAGCAGTAAATTGCATGTGTCTCTATCACACTGAAACATTACAAAAAAAGTTTCCTCATGTGACTTATTTTCCTTGTTCAGTTTGAATTATTTGGAACCACAAACGACCTGACGAGCTGTAGTCCTGTCAGGACTCACTTTTCCTCAAATGGCTTTTCTGGGAACCGCAGGCCTTTCAGAATGGCAATGTAATGGGGGAGGGGGAGAACAATTGAAAGCTTGGAAACATGAGGAGACCTCAGAGTTTGTAAGCAATTCATAGTACCCCTGAGGGGGAAGGGCAGTGGAGATGACAAGAAAGAGAAAAACAAGGTAAATCCTCTCCCATACACCTCCTTCAAAAAAAGAAAAGAAAGAAAATTCTTTCAATTCTCATCACTTTATATAAACATAAATATTTTACATTTTTATCAGAATAAATAGTTATATCACTATCATTTTCTATTTCTTTTTGCCTTCCTTTACTCAAATTATGAGGCGATCTTACATCTGGCAAGTACATCTGGCAAGAGAATGCTTGTGATTCTTTTGCAGGGACTTGAAATAGGAAATATCCACATGTTTGACAGCTTTTAAGGGTGATGGGCCTTTTTATGACATGGGAATGGCCAGTTTGTTTCTTGTTCTTAGTCTAGTACCAAAATGGCCCAGAGACAGCAGCAGGCTATTTAAATTGGTCACTGTCTACCTCTGCCAGCTATATATTAATTTTTAGTATACATTTTTGGTCTCCTTTCAATTCTGTTGTTGGTCTAGCTATCATTTAAAAAAAAATATTACTGGATATTTAGTGACCAACATGTTAATAAATTTCTTTAGGGTGTTATAGATTTGGGATTTAAGTTTTGTTTTCTCATTTTTATATGTGTGTGTGTTTATACCCATATATATGTGTGTACATACATACATATGTTAAAGATGTGTTTAAATGCACATATCCATGAAACGTATGTCATAGCTATGGACACAATCAGCAATTGGAGAGATTATTCAAATATTAGAAATAATAGTTATAATGATTATGAACACAAAGATTGATGATGAAGATGATGATAATGTAGCTAGCAAGTAGGAATCTTTATTGTAGCCCATTGCATTTCTACCAGTAATTGCCTTTAATTTCACCAGACTACAGTTTCCCATTGTTCAATGTTTTCATTACAAAAATAGAATAATATTTATCCATCTTTAGTTTGCAGTATCTCACCATCCTCTGATTTCTTTTCTCAAAGATTGTATCTGCAAATCCTTTTAGTAACATGACATCATTTGCCTATATCTCAGGAACTGAACTGAATAGGTTTTCTTAACATTTCGCCACCTCTCTTGAGCTTCAAGAAAGCAGTAAAGAATATTGGATATAATTGTTACCCTTAAAGTCAGGAAGATACTATTGCAAATCTTGCCTTAACCACTTACTATCTGTTTGACCCTAGGCGAGTGCCTTTTCCTCCCTGTGCCTCATGCTCCCCATCTGTAAATATGGAGGGTTGGTTAGATGGCCTAGATGTTCCCTTCCACCTCTAAATCTGTGATCTTTTGTTTACCCTTCCAGTTTGAAAGGCAATATCCAGTTGAATAGATGTGTCCTTATACTACCTTCTGTTACTTTACATTGTTTTCAAACAGTAATAAGAATAATAACAAATTAACATTTATGTAGTATTTTAAAGTTGGCAAAGCACTTTACTTAGGTTATCTCATTTAATTCTCACAACGATCTTGTGAAATAGATGCTAATATTATCCTCTATGTTACAGATGAGTAAACTGAAACAGAGAAATTAAGTGACTTGTCCAAGGTCTCAGAAATATTAAGTATCTAGAGGCCTAATTTCCAGTGCTTAGCAGAGCTTCTGGAACATAGTAGGCACCTAATAGATGGTTGTTGATTGATAGATTAATTCAGTTCTTCCTTTCTTTCTTTTTCTTCTTCCTTCCCTGGCAATAACTTAATTCCCCCCTCCTCCCTCCAATTCTTATTGCTGCTAGCAATTTTTCCAAGTCCCAGTTCATTCTCAACTTCACATTTCCAACAATATCCCTATGGGACATTTTTGCATCCATCATTGGTTATATGATTCTCCTATCTTATATTCCTGTCCTTTTAAATTTGAGTTCACCAGAGAGCTTTCTGCCTAACCAGATTAATTTGGTTAGATATCTCTATTTTTATTTCTCTTTTGGAATATTGTTTCTTATTTAAAGTGCCCTTTTGACTCAGCATCTATTAGGTATGCTAAGAATCCTTAATAAGGTCTGTAGCTACCAATAAAATAAATAATCCATTAAGTAGAGTACAGACATATCAGTTTAGATGTAATTGCCTAATTTTCTGATAATTAATTGATATTATGCAGTCCATTGACTTTAGGTGCAATGTATATATTCTTAAACACACATACACACTCATACATTCGTACACATACTTTCTTTCTATCCTTGATCCTTACAAAGATTTAGGACCAGAGATTTAGCTAGAGCAGAGAAAACTTAATTTCAGCATGTTCTTGAGCAATTCTTAAAATTAAAAAAAATCATTTTATGAGACTTTGTAATAATACATCATAATGTATGTATATGTTCTTCACTGTTTAATTTCAATTTTTCTGTATTCCCAGAAGCTGGATAGTTGATTAAAAAACTTCCATCCTGAAATTTGTCAGAATTAGAATTTGTGAGAATATTTGTAAGTTAGCTGTAAGTATAGCTCAGAATTTTTTTTAATTTTTCATATTTCTCATTAATTTTTCCTTGTGTGAAACATCTTAATAAACACTAAGGGAAAATCATTGAAAAAGAATCAGCCTGGCTATTTTAATCTCTGGAAAGTTGGAGGGTTTTTTGTGCCATTTTTGGGATGCTTTTATGTTCATATAACTCATTTTTGTGATTCTTGCAGCTTTGGGATTAAAAATGAAATCTTGCAGGCCATAAATCCGTAGAATAGAATGATTCCTTTTGCTCTTTTTCCTTAGCATATACTCATGTGTGTAAGGGTGAGCACACATACACAATTTCTTGCAGTAAAACTGCAAATTTCCCTCTATTTTAGAAAAAAAATAGTTCATAAGAAACTGTCATGGTTGATCAATTAAAAACTATGTTTTAAGCATTCTCTAAAACTACCTTTCAAATGGCCTGGTCATCTTCAAAAGATTCACTACGAATTCACCAAGGAATTCAGTCACCTTAACACTGTATTATGACAGACATAGATATGGCCACACAGAAAGGAATCGAGCAATTATGGAATGCATTTCATCAATAAAAAATTCCCTATTATTAGTGTCTCTTCTCTCAGAGAGTGTGCTTTTGTTTCTGGGGTATCTTTTTATTGCTTCAGTTCTTCATTTTGAAATACTTATTGAGAATGACTGAATAATATGATTGTGAGAATTTATTTATTTTTCTCAAATAATTACATTGAAAATATTTACCTCATATTGCCATAATAAGCAGAGATAGGCCCCTTCTCACTTGGTTATTTAACAAAATAGTCCCTCTGCACATATAAGTGTCAGATGTCTTTTTGAGTTCCAGAATTCTAAGTTCATGAGAACTTGGACAATATACTTTTAAAATTCTTTATTTTAGAATTTAACAAATACTAAAATCAGGAACTTAACAAACACCAAATAAGATGAGAATTTTCATGCATATAGTAATTCAGGAAAAGAGAATTGTACAGGAAAATGCAAATCTCTGTTATGCATGGCTTGTTTTTCTCTTTAAGTAAATTATACACTTAACATGTAACTTTCAAAGTTGTTCTTAGTCATGATTATTTCCGGCTTTTCTGTTCTCTTTTTATTGTGCAAAGAATACTTCATTGACTTTCTTTCCTTTTTTTCTTTGTTAAAATTTTGATTACACATCTTGTTTTAATTTCCATATGTCCATTAAAAACCAAACATTGTAACAAATATTCCTGTCAAGTAAAACAAATTCCTACTCTGGACATTTCAGAAAATGTATATCCCATTTTGCATCTTACATCTGCTTTGGTTTACTGGAATCATGTTTGGTCCTAGCATTGATCAGAATTCATAAGTCTTTCAAAGGTGACAGGCTTAACAATTTTGTTATTATAAAAATTGTTTTGGGAGTCCTATTTCCTTCAATTTATATCAATTCATACAAATCTTCCCAAGTTTCTCTGAAATAATTCCTTCCATTACTTCTTACTGCAAAGTAATATTCCTTTACATTCATTTGCCATAACTCATTCAGACATCCACTAATTGATAGGCAAACTCCTTTTGATTCCAAATCTTTACTACAATAAAAAGAGGTTCCACAGATACGTTTATAGATATATGTCCTTTTTCTTTGATTTTTATTGGGTAATAGTTTAGCAATGACCTTCCTGAGTTGAAATTAATGAACTGTTTAATCAATTTTCAGGCATACTTACAAATTGCTTTCCAGAATGGGTAGACCAATTCATAACTCCACCAACAGTATAATAATGTGTCTGTTTTCCAGTTGTCCTTTCATCAATTATCATTTTCTAATTTTGTCGTCTTTGTCAGTATAATGCTTACACAGTAAAACTTCAGAGTAGCTTTAAGTTAGATTTCTCTAATTATTAGTGATTTGGAGAATTAAAATATATGGTCATTAATAGCATAGCTTTCTTCCTCTGAACACTGTTCGTATCTGTTGTTCACTTATTTGTGGGGGAATAAATCTTTTTTCTTATATATCTAATTCCATTCTTTATATATCACAAATATCAAAACATTGTCATGGTAACTTGCTGCAGAGATTTTCCCTGCCCCCAGTTACCTGTTTCCCTTTTAATTTTTGCTGCATTGATATTGTTTGTTTAAAAGTTTTTCAATTTTATGTATTCTATGTTTTATCAATTTTTGTTGTGATCATGTTAGGTAAACCTAATTTCTGCATGGCCATTTTGAATTTTTCTCATCATTTTTTGTCAGATCATAATCTTTACCTGAATTCTTGGGGTTCTTTCAGTTTATCAAACATTGTACTTTCAGGTTCATTTACTTTTATATATTGTGTACCTAACATCTTCAATAATTCTCTATTTTCTAATTAGTAACAAAAAATATTCATAGTTATTGCTGCATAGTATAGTTTGAAATCCAGTACTGCTACACCTGCTTCCTTCATTAAAATTTCCTTTGAGATTCTTGATCTTCTGTACCCTCTATAGGAATTTTGTTGTTATTTTTCCAGCTTTCTAAAATGATCTGTTGATATTTTAATTGATATGGCATGAGTACATATGTCAATTTCAATAGCATCACCATTTTTATCCTTATTAGGTCTGGCTTTCATCAAAGAGTATTTTGTAGTTGTATTCATATAGTTCCTTTAGGGTTCTTGGTAGACAGATTCCCAAGTATTTTATTGATCATATAATTATTTTAAATGGATTTTCCCCATTGTCTTTGTATTGATTTCTTTTTGAAAAACCAGAGAAATTCTAATGAAATGTGATTTTATTTTATATCCTGTAACTTTTCTAAAGTTATTAGTTGTTTTAACTACTTTTAGTTGACTTTTTTGTTTTTTTTAGATCATCAAAATATTTGTAAAATGTGATAGATTTTTACCCTTTGCCTAAGCTTATTCCCTCAATTCCTTCTTTTTATCTTATTGCTATGACTAGGATTTATAAAACCTTATCAAATAGTAGTGGTAGATGGGGAATACCTTTGCTTTACTTCAGTCTTACTGGAAGTGTGTCTAGACTTTCTCCATTATTTATAATGTTAGCTCTGATTGCTTTTTTTTTTTTTAAAGATATTATTTACCATAGAAAGGAAAGGTTTATTTATTCCTATGCTTTCCTGTTTTAAAAAAAAAAAAAACCAGAAAGGAGTGTGTATTTCATCAAAAGCAATTTGACATCTATTAAAGTAACCATGTGGATTTGATTATTATTTTTATTAAGATAATCTATTATGCCTATAGTTTTCTTAATATTGAACCAATCTTGAATTCCCGGTATACAATCATACTGGTTATATTAAGTAATATTTTAAAGATGCTGTTTATCTTCTTTGCCAATCTTTCATTTAATATTTTATCATTAATGTTCATTAGGGATAGTATTCTGTTGTTTTTTTCTTTTGCTTTTTCTCTTGTTGGCTTATGTATGAAAACCATATTTCTATAAAAGAAAGGGTCTAAAATGATTGGTAATTTTCCTATTTCTACAATGTTATTTAAAATTGGAATTAAGTGATCTTTGAAAGTTTGAGAGGATTCACTTATAAGTATTTTGTTTCTTGTCTCCACCCCAATTTTGGATGTTCATTTGTTGCTTTTTAGTGTCTGCTTTATTATATTGGATTGCTTATACAATCTTTTGTTTTCCTAACCTAGGTAAATTCCAATTTTGTAACTTCATCCAAATCATTGAAGTCATCATTTTGTTGGCAGGTAATTGAGTAAAGTTGTTTGTGATAATTTAATTTTAATTGTTAGCATCTCCTTTAAATTTTTTGAAACATAAAATGTTGTTTCTCTTAAAGATGCTATTTCATTAGTCTTTTAAAATAGCTCCCATTTTTATTTACGAAGCCTGTTTCCCCCAATTTTGTTAATCTCTTAAAAAATTTTAAGAATGTCTAATTTTGTCTTTAGCTGGGGGTTTTGATTTGTTGATTTAAATATTTTTTATTGCATCTCTATCCATTGATCTGCTCTATCTCTCTTTTATTGATGAAAATTTTTGAAGACATAAAATGTCCTCTAAGACATTAACATCAAAGACTTTAACTACAATTCTTAAGTTTTAGGATGCTGCTTCATCCTAGTAACTTTGTTTTCTTAATTATTCATAACTTTCCAGACTAATTATACCAAGTCACAATTCCACCAAAATGTATTAGTGTTTTGTATCTCCACAACCCCTGCAATATTGATTATTCCTGTAATTTGTCATTTTTGACAATTTTCAGGGTGTGAAGTGAAAACTCAGGATTATTTTTACTTGAATTTTTCTTATTTTAGTTACATGGAATATTCTTTCATATAGTTGTTAATACTTTGAAATTCTTTTGAGAATCATTTGTTTATATCCTTTGACCACTTCTTTATTAATAAATGGCTTTTGATACTCTTCATCTCTATAAGTTGTCTATATATCTTGGATATGAAAGATTGTTTTTTATATGATTTCTCACAATCACTCTCCTTGTTCTAGATGTATTAATTCTGTTTGTACAAAAGCTTTTCAATTTTATTTAATCACAATTGTCCATTTTATCTTTTGTAATTGCTTCTGTCCTTCATTTCTTTATGATTTGATCACCTGTCTATAGCTCTGAGAGCTATATGCTTTCCTTCTAATCTTTGTTATGATCTTCAATATTCAAGTCACCTTTCCATTTTGAATATTTTGTGGAATATGTTGTAAGATAGTGGCTTAAGCTTAACTTATCCCTAATGACTTTCTAGTTTCCCCAGCAGTTATCAAATGGGGATTTCTTTCCTAGGACATTTACCTCTTCTAGTTTATCAAACATTGCGTATTTTTAGTTCCATTTTTAAAAATTATCCATCATCTAACCTGTTCTATTGATCTATTTCTTTGCTATTTTTAACCAGTTCTGAATGATTATTCCACCTGTATAATATAGTTTGAGTTTTCATTTCTATTTTTATTTCTGTTGATTTTCTCAATTTTTTGTTCCTTTATAATTTTCAAAATTATTTTTATTAAGTTAAGTGCAGTGAGGTGGTACATTCCTTGATTCAGGAAGACCTGAGTTCAAATACAGTCTCAGATACTTAGTGACTGTATAGCCCCAGGCAAGTCATTTAACTATTATCTGTCTTAATTCCTTCAAGTGTAATATGGGAATAAAATAACAACTACTTCCCAGGGTTGTTGTTAGGATTAAATAAGGAAATATTTGTAAGGAAATCTTTTGTAAATATTTGTAAATTTGTGAAGATTTTATAAAGCAATTTGTAGTAATTTGCACCTGAAGTTCTATATAAATGTTATCTCTTATTATCATTACCATTTCATGTAAAGTATACCTTTTGTAGCTGGATTCCTATGTTGTTTAATCTGCAAATTAACTGGTGATATTCTCATTTTAATTACATTGGTAAACATAGCTATAAGCATGGAATATTTCCTTTTCCACTTAAGTCAGTCTCTTGTTTGTTTTTTAAAAAGACTGTGTTGTAATTTAATGTATAGAAATATTTATGTGTATCAGTATATGGCCTCCAAAAGATTTCATGCAATTTGGAGTTACTTTGGATAGGATTTCCTTTTTATTATTGCCTCCTATATTCCATTATTTCTTTACTGCAGTGCTATTGGTTTTGTAAATTGATTTTATAGACCACAAATTTGTTAAAGCTATTAACTGTCTCAATTGGTTATTTTGCTTTTGCTTGCAATTTTAGGATACTCTAAAATAGAGAAGGAAATAACTTTGCTTTATTCCTGTATTTATTGGGAAGGCTTCTATTATATTCCCATTGCATATATGCACGTATATGTGCACACATACACACACACATTAACTTTTGGCATTAGAGGGATAATTTTTAATAATAGCGAAACATCCCTTTCCCCTTATACTTTGTAGCACTTTAAAGCATAAACAAGTGTTCAGTCTGTTGAGATTATTGAATGTTTTAATGATTAATTATATTGTTTACTAATGTCAAACCATCTTTTCACATTAGTATAAATTAAACTTTGTCCCAATTTCTTAAATTTTTCTAGTTTCTTCCAAGATTTTATTTTGAAACTTTGTATTCCTTAATACCATTTTTTCTATAATTCTCTTTCTTTGTTACATCTTTTCATCATTTATATGTTAAGACTATATTTGTTCCATAAAAGTAGTTTGGTAATACATTTTTCCCTTTTCAGTGTTTGAGAATAATTTATTAAGTATAGGTTCTTTAAGTTTGTTGGGGGGAGAGGAGGAAGGCAAAACCAAGATGTTGAAGGAAAGGCAGGTATTTTCCTGAGTGCTCCCAAATTCCCTTACAAACAACTTTAAGTAATGTCTCAAAACAAATTTGGAGTGGTAGAACCCACATAAGGATGGGGTGAAATGACTTTTTATCCTGAAACAGCTTAGAAGGTCAGTAGATCTATTGCACTGAAGTGAGAGCGGGGTACAGGCTGTGCCAGTGCAGCAAACCAGCAGCAAGTCTTAGGAGCTATTGAATCAACAGAGAAAGTCATAGCTTCTGGAAGTCTCAGCCCAAGATAGTAAAGGAATTGGGCAATTGGTCACAAGGAGATTAAAGGGGTCCCTTTGCTGGCACTGGGTGCAAGACTCTGTTGAATTGCCTATATTCAGATCTGAGTCACAGTTCTGAGTTTCAGTCCAAAGTCAAGGAAAAGCTCTAGCACACCAGACTTTGTGACTCCAGAGAACTGGGTATATTGTCATAATTCTAGAACTGAAAAGAGTGCTTGTGTTTAGGTGCAGATCAGGGCAAAGCCCAAGAGACTAGTAAATATACCTATCCTTAAATCATATTACCTTGGAAGAACTGAAAGCTTATAGACACCCAGTACTAGCTGTACAAAATACCTAAAATTAAGGGCAGCTAGGTGGCGCAGTGAATAGAGCAACAGCCCTGGAGTCAGGAGGACCTGAGTTCAAATCTGGCCTCAGACACTTAACACTTACTAGCCATGTTACCTTGGGCAAGTCACTTAACCCCAATTACCCTGCCTTCTCCCCTCCAAAAAGCAAAAAAAAAAAAAAATTAAATTAAATTAAAATACCTGAAATTTGGGACAGTCTCCCCTCCACCTCAGGAGCAGAACTCAACTTTAATATAAAGTTAAAAGTCAAGAAATAGCTAAGAAACATGAGTAAACAACAACAAAATCCTGACCATATAAAGTTATTTTCATGATAGGGAAGATCAAAACACAAAATCAGACATCAACAAAATCAAAACTGCTATATGCAAAACCTCAGAGAAAAAGAAGGTTAATTGGCCTTAGGCCCCAAAAGAATTCATGAAAGAGCTCAAAAAGGAAGTTAAAAACAAAATAAGAAAGGTAAAAGAAAAAGTAAGAAAGGAATGCCAATTATGCAAGAAAATCATGCTTGATAAAGGTGGTCCAAAAAGTACTGAAGGAAATAACACATAAAGTCCAGAATAGGTCAAGTGGCAAAAGAGGCACAAAAATCTAATGAAGAGAACACCAAAGACAGAATTGGCCAAATGGAAAAAGATATAAAAAAAAAAAATCACTGAAGATAAGAATTCCTTAAAAAGCAAAATTGGCCATATGGCAAAGGAGGTAGAAAACCTTAGAATTAGGTAACTGGAAGTTAATGATTCCATGAGACATCAGGCAGCAATAAAACAAAATCCAAAAAATGAAAAAAATGAAGAAAATGTGAAATATCTTGCTAGAAAAATAGGTAACCTAGAAAACAGATTGAGGAGACATCATTTAAAGGTTATTGGACCACCTGAAAACCATGATTAAAAAAAAAGAGCCTATCATCTTTCAAGAAATTATTAAAGAAAATTGCCCAGATATTCTAGAACCAGAAGGCAAAATAGAAATTGCAAGAATCTACTAATCACCTCCTGAAAAAGATTCCAAGATGAAAACTCTCAATAATATTGCAGTCAAATTTCAGAGCTTACAGGACAAGGAGAAAATATTGTGAGCAGTCAGAAAGAAACAACTCATTAGGATAACACAAGATTTAGCAACTTCTATTTTAACGATCTTAGGGCTTGGTATATGGCATTCTAGAAGGCAAAGGGAGCTACTTTTACAAACAAGTATTACATACTCAGGAAAACTGAGTATAATCCTTTGAGGGGAAATGGATATTCAATGAAATAGAGGAATTTCAAGTATTCTTGATTAAAAGACCAGAGCTGAACAGAAAATTTGAATTTCAAATACAAGACTCAAGAGAAGCATTATAAAGATAAACAGGAATGGGAAATCACAAGGGATACAATAAGGTTAAACTGTTTACATTCCTACAAGGAAAGATGATAGTAACTCCTAAGTACTTCATCATTATTAGGGCAGTTAGAAGGAGTATACATAGACAGAGTGCACAAGTATGAGTTGAATATGATGGGATGATTATCTAATAAAAATAAATTTAAGGGGTAAAAAGGAATGAATTGCGAGAAGGGGAAAGGGAGAGGTAGAATGGAGTCAATTATCTCACATAAAAAAACTTGAAAGAACTTTTATGGTAGAGAGGAAGTTGGGAGAAGTAAGGAAGAGTGAGTGAACCTTATTCTCATCTGAATTGGCTCAAATAGGTAGTAACACACATGCATAACTAATTGGATACAGAAATCTATCTTACTCTATAGGAAAGCAGGAGAGGAAGTGGATAACAAAAAGGGAGGCTTATAGAAGGTAGGTCATATTGTGGATGGCATGGCAGCAGTCAGAAGCAAAACACTTTTGAGGATGGACAGGGTGAAAGGAGAGGAAGAAAGTAGGATAAACAGGAGAAAATAGAATGGACAATAGTAATCAGAATTAGTTATAGTCAATCATAGCTGTGAAAAAAATTATAGCAAGTTTCTGTGATAAAGACCTCATGTCATAAATATAGATAGAACTTAGTCAAATTTATGAAAATAAGGGCCATTCCCCAAATGATAAATGATGAGGATATTAACAGGTATTTTTCAGACAAAATAAGGCTATTTATAGTCATATGAAAAAATGATCTTGATCAATATTGATGACAGAAAAGCAAATTAAAATAACTCTTAGGTACCACCCTACACACATCAGATTGGCTAATATGACAGAAAAGGAAAATAATAAATATTGGAATATTTTGGGAAAATTGAGAAACTAATAATGCCCTGTTGGTAGAGTTTTGAACTGATTCAATTATTCTGTAGAGTAATTTGGAACTATGCCCCAAAGGGTATAAAACCATGCATACCCTTTGACCTAGTAATACCACTACTAAGTCTATATCCCAAAGAGATTTTTTTTTTAAAAAAAAGGACATATGTGTACAAAAATAGTTATAGCAGCTCTTTAAGTGGTAGCAAATAATTGGAAATTAAGTTAATACCCATCAACTGTGGAATGGCTGAACAAATTGTGGTATAGGATTATGATGAAGTACTATTATACTATAAGAAATGATGAGAAAGATGCTCTCAGAAAAACCTGGAAAGACTTACATGAACTGATGCAAAGTGAAATGACCAGATACAGGAGAACACTGTACACAGTAACAGCAATATTGTATGATGATCAACTGCAAATGATTTAGCTATTCTTAGCAATACAATTATCCAAGAAAATCCCAAAAGACTTATAATGAAACATGCTATCTCCAGAGAAAGAACTGAGGTAGTCTGAGTACAGATTCAGTACTTTTTAAAACTTTATTTTCCTTCATTTTTGTCTATGTTTTCTTTTACAATTTGACTAATTTGGAAATATGTTTTGCATGATTGCACGTGTACAACCTATATTCAATTATTTGCCTTTTCAATGAGGGTTAAGGGAGGAGAAAGGGGAAGAAGAAGACAATTTGAAACTCAAAAAAGTGAATGTCAAATTGTTTTTACATGTAATTGAGGAAAATCAAATATATACCAAATGATTTTTAAGGTTTGTTAGAATTGTTCTGTGAATCAGTTTGGCTAGGAGTTGTTTCTTTTTTTAAGAAGTTCCTTTCTAGCTAGTCTCTCTCCTTTTTGAGATTAGGTTGTTAAAGTTTTCTATTTCACATTTTATTAGTTTGGGTATTTTATGTATTTGAAGATAATACTCTGTTTCTTTTGTGTTCTAAGTTTTATTGGTGTAGAACAAATCATAGTAAGTTATTTCTTTTTATGTATTTTTGTTTTATTACAATTTTACCTTATTCATTTTTTTGTGGATTTTTTTTTCTGCACCTCCCTTTAAAATCCAGTTGGTAAATATATATTTTTTCTCACAGAACCATCTTTTAATTTGGTTTTGCATTTACATAAACTTTTGGTTTCTACTTTGTCTATTTCTCCTCTGATCTTCAAATTTGTTCTGTACTTCTTTTGGTTTTGTTTATTTGTCAGGTTTCTAATTTTTAGTGCCTATTTAGGTCATTAATCTATTTTCCTATTGTGCCAATGTCTCTTTTTAGGGATATGATTTTACCTCTAATGGTTACTTAAGTTGAATTCCCAAAATACTGACACACTGTCTTATCATTATCATTGGGTTTTATTTTTGTGGTCTCTGAATTGATTGCCATTTTATTATAATATGATATATAAAGGATAATTTTTGTACAGGGCAAGTTTTATGAATAGAATAGGCTTTTGTTTTGGGGGTATGATTTAGAAACAGAACTTTTCAATAAATATTTCTTACTTAATTAAGCTCAACAGGAACAGCCTTATACATATACAGAGTAGTTGGTTGCCTCTGGGGCATAAATTGCCAACAGTAGACTCTCAGTAGATATTTGTGAAATGTTGCAGTAAAGAATTTTTGAGGCATCTGCTCCAATATATTTATCTTTCTGTTATCCTACTGAACCCTGATATTATTTTACTAGTGACATATTCCATTGGTAAAGCATTGCCCTCTTCTGGGCACTCTTTTTTTTAAATGCAGTTAATCCTGGGAAGGATAATATATGACATTCCAAAAAAACCCAAAACCCAATCCAAAACCTTTGATTTAGGTACCCTTTATTACTCCCTAACAAAAAGGATGGTATAGGAGATTAATGGAAAGGAGTAGTGTGGTGGTCAAATACAGAAAAGAGCCGAAAGGGAAATCAGAAATAAAAGACAGAGAGGTCAAGAATAAACTTTGTATATTGCAATTATCCTTTCAATAGGACTTGTTACTTCAGGGCAGTTAGAAGTAATTGTATATGACACCACACAGTGTCTAAAAAAATTTTCCCTAAAACATAAGATCAGACTAAGTAATATTATCTCAATCTTCTTATTGGAATAATAGAGTAAGAAGCATCATCTCAATTTTTCTATTGGTGCAGGAAGAGGAGAATTTGATAGATCTTTAACTCTTTCCCAATATGCATAAAGCTAGAGTTCAAGATGTGACTATCCTCCCCTTGAGCAAAGTTTAGTTCTAGTTGGAGTGGAGAATTTTCAGGGATAATATGGAGTGCAAGTTAATTTCCTTTTGTTCCCTAGTAGGGCACACAATTAGCATCTTCTGCATATGAAGTCAAAAATAGAGCTCATTAAGTTTCTCTTTTGCCACTTTGTCATTAAGTCTCTCCTTTGGGTTATATTTTTCGTTCAGATTTACGGCCACTGCTTCTATTGACCTCCATAAGCAGGAACTGCACTGCTGAGTTTTCAGAAACCTTGCTACCCACAGTGGCTAAATGAGATGAATACCATAACCTATGATTGCCTCTGCCCGAAGCATTGTGTTCAGAGAAGGTTAGGACATAGTCTGGGAAAACACACATATACACAATGTCAATTTTTCTTTTAAGTATTAGAAGGTAGACTTTCGATTTAAAGCATGATATTCTTATGAAAAGAAATTTCTTGGTGTGTTTTAATGAGGCAATGTGTTCTGGTACACATAGGGAATCACTAGGGTAAGCTTAAAATGTTATAGAAGGTAGGGCATATTGTGGATGGCACGGATTGCATGTGATTAAGTATGTAAATCATAATTTCAGTTAAAACTACTCCCCTCCCCCTTTTTTGAGGCTATTCCAAATCAGCTTGTGATGTGTTCAAAAGTCTTGAAACATAGTTTTATGATATTTACATTAAATTATGTGAAAGATATACTTGTACAAACATTTCATTTGAGATTTGATTGCACATTCATTTCTCATTAGTTGTTTTTTTGCTCAAGAAAAGGTATCAGGTATGTGATTTAGAGGTCTTCTTAACCTCAAAGACAGTGACAAAGAAATAATGGTAGAAAGGCTGAAACTAACATTATCATCTGCAATTGGGTTATTTGATCACAAGCCCTCATAATCAACACCTAAAAAGAATTATCTCATACTTAGAGACGAGAATAGCTGGTGTTACAATTTTATTCTATTCAGCAAGCATTTGTTAAACCATTAATGTATTTTAGGAATTATTAGCTGCTAGAGATACAAAGACAAAAATGTAAATAGTCCCTTGTTCTCTAGGAGCTTATATTCTACTGATTATGAGAAAGCAGGGGAACTGAGTTGGGTGTATATTATTTACAGACATGGAGTTCTTACACATGTGTTATGGGTTTGGATACCTCTACCAAACCACGTGCTATGTGAGTCAATGAGGAACTCCATATTCCCTGAACTATAATCACTTATCTCACAAATATCTGTTGTGGGTTCATAAGAAATGGTTGTTTCCATGTGGGACTTTGTGAAGCAAAACTTGGCATATGAGTTCCACACTGGATGCACCCTTTAAAGGCTGTGAAGTAAAAGGAATTTTCAGTCTGGATATGGTCTAAAAATTTTTTTAAAAAGTATTTATGTATTCTGCCATAAATTCAGTGTAAAGCCAAGCATGAGCAGCTTTCCAGAAGAATGCTACTGTGAATAGCTTTTAAGGTTCTGATTACACAGTATAGTGAACTCTATTTATTCTATAACAAATTAGAGCAAAACATTCACAGTAAATCAAGGTATGACATTCACAATGTTATAGCTTATCACAGAAAATCAAAATATATCCTTCACCACAACTTAACACAGAAAATGGCCACATAGTTTCTACCACAGAGGTCACAAAATTTTGAACAAAGAACAGTCATTTAGTAACTTGGTCATTCAAGCATCTCAATCATTCAACCATCCTTAAAAAAGGTTTGCCTCCTCAAAGGATACAGTACAATAGTCAAAGTTCTCCACTCGTGGGGCACACTAAGTTACAAACCATTCAGTCATCAATCACTAAGTACGATCATTTAGTCAATCAATCATTCAATCACCCTTCATCATTTACTATTCAATCATCAAAAAATACATAGACCTTCCACCCCTAGGTCAATAGTAAATTACAATGTCTCAGTCAGTACACAGTATCCAAGTAAAGTCTTCTTTCAGCTTGACTTGGGATGGTTTCTCAGATTCCCTGGATCCCTTTCCACGGTTCCAGCTCCTACCTGGATTCACCAAACTGTCACCTGGATTCAAAGGCAGACAGCTCCCAGGTCCTTGTCCAACTCCTTGTGCAGTTCCTGCTCCATATTGCAGCTCACAGTGTCCAGTCCATCTCAAATCCTTCACAATCTCTGTTCCTGGGAAGACAAGGTTTAACAAAGCCACCAACAGGTTCATGCAAAGGACCAGTATCCCAGTCATGCTTCCTCAGTCTTTGGCAGCTTTGGCTGGCCCTCAGAAATCCTCAGCAGCTCAGGCTGGCACTCAGACTCAGCAGAAGTTTCACCTGGTTCCCAGAATCAAAATCACTTCATCTAGGTGCTCCAAATCAAAATCATTCTCTCCAGCCTCCAGGGGCCTTTCCTCTTCAGCTTCCTCAATGGCAGCAGCTTCTGCCTCCACTCAGCCTGCTCCAAAAGATCTGACTTTCCCAGCCAGGGTCTTGCCTTATATACACACAGCATTATTTTCCTGTTTCAGCCAACACCTTCCTGTTATGTCAGCAACAAGGATTCATACTTTCTGTTTCTTTAACAGAGACTTGATTAATTACTAAATGCTAAGTACATGTTACCTTCACCAATACAAAGGGATCTTCAAATTCAAATTATATTACCATTACATACAGGTCAGTGGAAAATTATTCTTTGTTTTAAAAATGCATTTGTTTTTCTAAGAATTAATAATCAGGCCATCAGTTAAATAATACTTCAACAAGTTGAAAACATAATCTGTTTTTGCACAGAATCTGTCCAAAATAGGACTCATTTTTCCTCCCAAATCCTCTCCTCTTCTAACCCTTAATATATTTCTTGAGAGTGTTTACTCACTCTTGTTCACAACTTTAGAGTATATCCATTCAGTTGCCAAATCTGAATGATTTTACCTCTAAAATATTTCTTCCATCCCCGTCTCTCAACCAGCATGACAACCATTCTAGTTTAGACCTTCATCACTTCTATCCTGGAGTATTTAATAACCTCCTACTCAGTCTCCATGCCTCTGGTCTTTCCTTGGTCTGAAGATGTTACTTCCTCAATCAGTAAACTCCAGTGGATTCTTATTCCTTCTAGGATCAAACACAAACTCCTCTGGTGGCATTTAAAGCCCTTCACAACCTGGCTCCAACATACCTTTCCAGCATTAATTCCCTTTATACACTCCACAATCCAGCTAAATTAGCTTTCATATACTTCCTCACACATCTGGCCATGTCTTTTCAATGATTGTCCACCATTCTTAGAATGCATTCATTCTCGTATCCATTTCTTGGACTCTGGTTTCTTTTAAAGTTTAGCTCTTTCAAATTATACTTGAGGTTTTTCCTGATTCTTACCTCCTCTAGCTGTTAGTGCCTTGGCCATCCATCAAATACCTTGCATTTATCTTGTCTTACTGAATGAAGCTATCTAGGCCCTCTCAAATTAAAGCAGGCTAATGGACTGAGATTCCAGCTGGGAAAGAAGAATTATGTACCCTGTAGTGGTGTAATGAATAGAGTGCAGAACTTGGAATCAGGAAGGCCAGGCTTTAAATGACACCCCTAACACTGTGTGAAACTGGACAAATACCTTCACTCCTCTAAACCTTACTTTCTTTATAAAATGAGAATATATGCCTCACAAGGTTATTGTGACAATTAAGGATGCAGGAGAAGTATCATTTCCAAATCTTAAAGTGGCATGTAAATATCAGCTATCATCATCATCATCATCATCGTCATCATCATCATCATCATCCTCACCATCACCACCACCATCATCATCATCATCATCTTCACCATCATCATCATCATCTTCACCATCATCATCATCATCATCATCATCTGATATCCAATTGCATGCCCTAAATCAGTTTCATTACAGTCTCAAAGAGTGAAGTTTAGAACTGTACATATTCTAGAAGCCCCGAGATGAGATTCCCTGAGTTTACTTGCCATTTCAGAAGAGCGTTCAGAAGGCCAAGGTAGAACAATGTCCTTAGTTCTGCACATCCACTTCTACACCTCTCTAACCAGTTATAATCCTTAGAGAGATTATTGACTTTTCAATCATCTATCTTTAATTTGGTGTCTTAATTTTTTTAGTCACTTGTTTCTTGAATTTAAATTGTTTGATGTTTTAATTGTATACATATTTTATAAAACAAGAAAGAGAATGTGTATGATGTTTCTTATTTGGAAGTCTTAGCATGCTTCAGTAATAGTAGCTGACATTGATATTATCTTTTACTATTTGCAAAGTGCTTTATGTATATTACCTCATTGATCTACACAATAATCCTGAGAGGAAAGAGCCATTAGAAATTCAATTTTATAAATGATGAACTGCAGTTCAGATAGTGACTTGCCCACATAGCTGATCTTCTTGATTCCAAATCCAAATCTCTGTCCACTATACCCTGCTTACTCTTGTCACTGCCAGACATATAGCTGGTGTTAAAATGGGTACTGGATTTGGAGTTAAGAAGATCTTAGTTCAAATTTCAGCTTGGCTACTTACTACCCATGTGACCTTGGAGAACCCCTTTCATTTCTTAATCACTTTTCTCATGTGTAATATGATACTGGATTAGGTGACCTCCAAGACCTCTAGATGTCCCTTCCAGTTCTAAATCTTTGAGTGTATATCAGAACATTTACACTAGGACAGGCGTGGGGAACCTGTAGCTTCAAGGCTACATGTCACTCTCTAAGTGCTCAAGTGTTGTCCTACGACTAAATCCAAACTTCATAGAACAAATCCTTTCCCTGACCCTGTAATCTGTAATAGGATAGTTGTTTTTTTTTTTTTTAATGATAATGGAGAAACATCAAAGAGGAAAAAAAAGTGTCATTTGAAACTGTGGTTATTAACATACTTTTGTCTTCAGATAAGATCACTCAACCTACCTTTCCCTTTCCTTCCAGCGTGCAGAGCTTCCACAGCTGTATGGTCACTGTGACCAAATTCCACAGGAGTAGATAGGGGAATAGAATTTTTTTTTCAGAAGAATCAACTCAAATTGACAAATAACCTGGTGACAGAATCTAAGTGTACTGGTTCCAGTGTTTGGCTTAGATCTGGGGTCAACTGAATGTTTCTACTGTATCTTCTTTTACTACTGTTGTTCCTCTGTTTTGCTGAAGTCTTTTAAATTACAATGAGACCTTTTCAGGTTGGCAAATATTTCCCTTCTTTCCTCCTTCTTATCACAAACCCTGAGGATTTTGTATTTAAAGCCAGTAAGAAGAACATGGAGTACCAGCATTAACTTATATTATTTTTTTTCATCATGCAGGGGTTAGTGTGGTCAGAATAACAATGTAAATGACCAGGTCAAAGAAAATGTAGCAGTATTCTCTAATTTCTTCTTTCAAAGTCTTCTGAACTTCATAATTTTCACAAATGGCCATTTCTTGGTTTTGATATGAGGAAGAACATTATATTAACAATCAAATTATTAGAGATCAGCAGTATATGGTGGAAAGATCCCCCAAAATAAGTAGTTCCAGAATTTATTTCCATCACAGTCCTCCTGACAATATGAATTCCTTATAAAGTTGAACAGAGAGCTGGTGATTCTTGTGGGAATTTAGGCAATATATTTGACCAATTTGTTTAATTTCAAACCAAGTCCTTGATATCACTCTAATTATCCAAGTATAGTAATTCTAGCAGTCATACTTCCTCCCTTCCTTCCTTCCTTTCTCCCTTCCTCCATTCTTCCCTTCCTTTCCCCCCCTTTCTCTTTCACTCTTTCTTTATTTTCTACTTCAACCATTCCTTTTTTCTATCTCAGTTTCTCCCTTCCCTTCCTTGTCTTTTCTTTGTGCTTTGATTATCCAGCATAATGGTAATGGTAATGTGAAGATCTTCCCTGCCCCTTACTAGGCCAAATGTAATCACATGGAGCCTGTGGTGGGAGAGGCTTGGTGAATGGGTGGAGCAGAGCCCAGAGGAAACTGGGAGTCAGAACAGGTAGACCAGAGGGAAGAGAGAGGATGCAGCCAAGGAGACAGCTAGGCTTGTGAGTATTTGTTTGTGAGATGGCTTTGGGATGGTGTTGTTGTATTAGCAAGCACCCTAGCATACCCAGGGCAGCTACTAGCCCAGGTTCTTAGATCTGCTTTTCTAAAGGAAAGCAACTCAAAATGGGTTAACAATCTTACTTTAATCAAACATATCATTTACCTAGTTCAGGGGGAAAAGTCAGCACCCTGAA
>CM053586.1:83189952-83216781 GCA_028646515.1 Pseudochirops corinnae | reverse complement strand
GGGGGGCTCAACGGCTGCCCAGAGTCTCTTCTGGCCAAATCACACAACTCTTCTCAAAGTGAGCGCCAAACCAAAACCTCACATCAGGGCGTATATATAGCCTTTTCCTGGCTTGGAGAATGTCACAGCCCTCTGGACCCACGGCCCAATCACAAAGCTACACGGCACGGGCATTCCTGGAAAACAAGCCTGGCGCCAGAGGCTCCACGTGACCACATTGAGCCTATTAGGGAACAGAGTATACTTTCAAATCTGGGAAGGTTCTCAAGAGTCACATAGCCACTTTAGCAAAGGGTCTAGGGGCAGGGAAGATCTTCAGATTCCCATAACAGTTGTCTCCTGCTGTATTATAGCTTGAGGTTGTTGCTATGATGGATTTGACTTTCTGGTGTTGGGATTTGGCTTTCTGGTATCTGAATAAATGTTTTGCTTCTGTCTTCTGTATGGTGAGTCTGTTATATTTTGTGATTCAGAACTATGTCAGCATATTTACAGTTGGTAATACTGTTGGTGCTGTGAATATCATGTTGGTGCTATACCCAGGAAAACTTAAGGTATGTAAAGGCAATCTAATACGACCTTGGAAACACAACTGAAGTTTTCTTTCTTGGTTTATATCTACGCTGTGAATATTAAAGTAACTACTCATTTCATAAAATGTTTTGAGAAATGATTGGATAGTAAAACAGAAATCAATTTGAACTCCCCAAGGAGAAATTCAATATATAATTTTATTTAAATAGCTTACTCTTCCTTCCTGTATCCAATACAGTGTGTATGTTATCTGATTAACTTGGCTTCTAAAACAATTGTTTGACAGCTGTGTTTTAATATAATTGTTTTCCTTTGTAGTCCTAAGTATTTTATTTTATGCATTAAAAAAAAAGAAAACATTGTTCTGAGGAGTCCCCATGCTTCACTAGACTGTCAAAGGTACCCATGATACAAAGAAAGTTACAAACCCCTGATTTTAAGTATTTGCTGACTGAAACTCAAATTCCACAAATGGTTATCAATCTTTCACTTGATTTTGTCCTTTTATGACTGATCTTCTAGATTTTGTTTATCCAACTTAAAATGTTAAAGAGGTGTGCATTTTTGGTCTGGCCAGCGAGAGAAATTCTTCTGTGGGACTATGGACTCTATATAGTCATAAGAGCTTTCTTTTTCTTTTATTTCCTTTTTTTGTTCAATTTGGAATTAGGAAGGAAAAATTATAAATATATATGAAATAAAAAATGAAATTTTGTTCATCAAAACTGTTCATGTTATAAACAGACTGACTCTAATTACCTTCAGTTCTATGTGAATGATATGGCCAACTATGTGGTTTGGTGGAGGGAGCACTGACATCAAGTCTCAGAATAACTGGGTTAAAAATCCTATCTCTAACAAATACTCCTTGTGTGCCACTGGGTAAATAGTTTAACTTATCAATACCTAGAGAAATTTCTGTCTCTAATTTGTAGAGAAGAGAAAGATTTGCATTCATAGGGAGATTCTTCTTTTAGAAGTTTCCTCTTACCAATACAATCCCAGGTCCAGTCCCTATTCCTTTCTATACAACATAAAGATACATACATTTTTTAATACTCCATCATACTTTATTGTTAATGTAGTTGTTCAATTATACAAGTAGAATAGCAAATGGCACCCACTTATCCAGCATAAAAACTGCTCATCCAAGTTGTTCATCATTAGACTATAGATCCTCTACAGACTTAAATTAATGAAAATGACCTTTTCTTTAGCTATTGTTTTACATTGTTTAATCATAACCTTATTTCAGATTCAGATAAATTTCAAATACCCTATTTTTCTGAAGGCAGAGTACACATCTTAGCCAAAGTTTTGGGAAAACTAGGACCAGATATAGTTTCCTTTTGTGTTTTATAAGCTTTGCCCAAATTTTAATAGAATTCATTTTTAAGATTGTCATAGTTTTCTTCTTTAAATTATATGCTACCTCTTTCATCTGAGCACAGACACAACATTAATCTTTAGCTTGTGGAATTTTCATCCCTTTAATAAGGGCTTTATTGAACTGAATATTTTCAAGTGATTCCATGGACCATATCAGAAATTAATGTAGCTCTTTATTTGATAGATTTTTATGTCAGTGAGGGAACAAAATACTACTTTTGAATATATGTGGAAAAAGAGGTTTCGTAGAATTTCAAAACATTTGTTCTGAAATAAAACTGTGTTTATTTAGAGCTGACTTGAAGTTGAAAAACAAACATCATAGACCCTTAGAAAAGGAATAACACCCCCTGCTAACAAACTGGGGCAGTGATTGATGGTGTTGTCTCTGTGGGATGATGCCTTGAAACAACCATCAATGATCATTATTACAGGTGTTGGGGAAATCTTTCTCTTACTCATCCAAGACAGCTTTACAGGACTAAAAATGGGGATATAAAGACAAAGAGGTACAAAAATTAATAGGGAAATACAGTAAAAAACATCTGGAATGGATAAAAATATGATCAACATGAAATCAATTTATTATGGAAAGTTGTCTAGAAGAAAGGGTTTTTAATTCCAAAGCAGGTTCATTGTAGATAGGTGAATTCTAATCATGATACATGGATTTACTAAAAAAAAAAAAAAAATGAAGGAAATGAGTGGGGAGTCCACCTTACCCACCAACCAGCTGTTCCTCAGGTACTTAAAGAATACAATGCTCATTATCAAGACCCTAGAGAGTACGGATAAGATCAAAAGAAGGCCTATTATTCCTTTATGAAGTATGGATTCTGTCACTAACAGAAATTCTTAATTCAGGAAGTAAGGCTAGAAAAAGAGGAAACACAAGAAAATACCAGGTTTAAAAATATTAAGAAACCTAGGATGCTCAAAATAGAAATCCAGAAGAGAATGATTCATCATAATCTAAAAGAAAAGTCTCAAAGACAATCAACAACTTAATGCAAGTTCCACCAGAATTCCTGGAAATATGAAGTAAGAGTTTTTTCTTTAAAAAAAAAAAGACATAAAAATCATATAATTAAAACAAGAGCTCTAGATCAAGGGTTCTTAATCCACAGTCCATACATAATTTTTAAAAAGCATATATTTTCATAACCATACTTCAATACAATTTGTTTCCTTTGCAAGGAAGGAAGGAATGAAATAAGTATCTATTAAAGAATTACTATGTACCAGGCACTATGCTAAATGCTTTATAAATAATTTTCATTTGATCCTTACAACAATCCTAGAAGTCTCCCCCATTTTCCAGTTGAAGAAACTGAGACAAATAGAGGTTAAGTTACTAGCTCAGGCTCACACAACTAAGAAATATCTGAGATGAGATTTATACTTTATTCTTCCTGATTCTAGATTCAGTGCTCTATCCACTGTGACATTTAATTGCTTCATAATTCTATGTATTTTAATGCATTTAAAAAAGATTATTTTTAATAGAAGTCAATAGGGTTCACAAGCCTAGCAAAGAGATCTATAATATACATAAAAATATTAAGAATTTGAGGTCTAAAAGAAAGAATATGAAGAGAAATTAGAATTAAAGGGCAAAAAATTGGGGAAAGAAAGAGTAGTATGGTACAAAGCATTCAAGTAACAAACATTTTCAAAATGAGATGGGGAGATGCATAAAGACTAATGTGTCCATTCAAGAGTGTGAAATGCTAGAACAAAGTTGAAAGTTGAAAGACTGAGGAGAAGAATATAAGAAAATATAAGATTATCATCAAACTAGTATTAGTTATCAAAATGATGAATTAATATTATCAGTAACAATCCCCAATTAGTAGTTATAGTATTGGTAATTATTACTCAATATTTTCTAATATTATTAGTAATTATTATAAATTAGTAGTAAAAACTATTTATTACTAATAATTAGTAATAAATCAACTTTTTAAAATACTGTTATCGATAATAATATTAACAAGATATTAATAATGGTTGATAGCTTAATTATAAAAATAGTGTTAATAATTGCTACTAAAATTACTGACTGGAAAACAGCAAAAGGATAGATAATCTAAGAATCATTGCACTAAGGACCTTGAGGAACATGAAAGCTAAAGAACCATGTGTAAAAAAAAAAATATTGAAAGCTGTGTAGTCCTATTAAAATCCAAGGGCAGAGCAAAAGTAGAAAGAGTTGATCGGGCATCTGTTGAAAAAAAAATCCAGAAATAAAAAAAATATGAGTATCATAGTCAAAGTCCTGTGAATTCTGTTTAAAGAAAAAGTTATTGCAAGAAGTCAGAATGAAAGAGTTCAAGTTGTTCAGAGAAATAGACAGGAAGAATCTATACCTGGAAGCTTCCACAACACAGAGAATAGCATTTAATATATGATATTACAGAAGAAAATCATAGTCAAGAATAACTTGCCCAGTAAAACTACATATGGTCTTGACAGTGGTTAAAAAGATCTTTATTGAAATGGGGGACTTCAAAACATTGCTGATAAAGAAAATAAAAACTGAGTATATATTTTAAAATGCAAACACAAGAGTCAAGAGAAATGAAGACATTTGAGTAATTGAAAGGAATGATATTATGTTAAAGTGTTTTCATCATATTCTCATGGGGGAAAAGAAACAGGCTTCCTCTCAGAACTCTAATGTCTTCAAAGGTCATAGAAAGAATCAATAAGATGGTCTAGGAACAGTTTTGTGATTTTTTTTTCGTGGTCTTAAGATAAAAAAAAGAACAGGGAGGGACAAAGAATACACTAGAGAAGAAAGATGATGAAGAGGAAACTTATCTTACATAGCTGGGTTGCATCAGAATCCTATATGAACATGAAAGAGGGGTTAAAGAGATTAGATTATTAATGCAACTCATTTTCATCTGGACCTGACATGGAAGTTAATTTCAGGAAACAGTCACAAATAAAAAACTAACAAAACAAAACAAAACCCCCTGCTTTTGGAGGCTGAAGTGGGAAGAAGGGAATAAAAGGAAAAAGAACCTATAAACAAAAATTGAGTGTGGAAAAAATAATTGTGAAACAGGTATAGATAGCATAAAATAGAAATCACTAATGCTGAGTGCTACTTCTATTAGGCCTATACTCCCAAAGAGATCATATACAGAAGAAAAGATCCTATGTCTACAAGCTATTTACACCAGCACTTTTTTTTTTTTTGCTATGGTAAAGAAGTGAAAACAAATGTGGTTCCCATCATTTGGGGAGTGACTGAATCATTAATGTCATAAATATAATGGATATTATTATACTTTAAGAAATAAAGGAATATTTTAAGAGAAATCTTAGGAGACTTAATATGAGATTCAGTGAATTGATACAAAATAAGGTGAACAAAAAGAAGAGAACAATTTACACAGTCACAACAACATTGTAAATTTAAAAAATACTCTGATAAATTTAAAAACTCTTCTCAGTTCAATGGCCAGCCATGAATTTGGAGGATGGACGATACATACTATCTATCTTCTAACAGGGATGATGAATTCAAGGTATACAATGAATCCAAGGTATGCAATCTGACCATGGCAAATGCATGATTTTTTTAAGCTTATACTTGTTATAATGATTTGTTTTTTCATAGGAGAGGGAAAATGGCCCTGGGAGAAAAAGAAAAGTTAGTGAAAATCTTGCCAAAGGGGGGAAAAAACCCCCAAGATATGGTCATTTAAACATTTTTTTTAAAGAAGAGAATACGATAGAAGAGAAACAAAAGAATGTCCAGAGAGAAACAAACAGGATAGCTTTGAAAGTAACATATTGAATCTATTAAACACTTGTAAAATATATGTAACAGATTTGTAACTTCATATGAAATCCTGTCTGTTCTTTGTATATGGCAATCTTTTATTTTTTGTTTTTATTAAATTCAGAATAAAATTAAAATGAAGGCAATGAGATTTTGTATCAGCGATTCATATGAAATAAACTTGATCTTAAGAAAACTGACATTCCTTTCAGGACTCATTATAATGAAACAATAATACAAACACACGCATAATTAGTACACAAATGTTGTATAAACATTATTAACACCTGTTTTACCAATGTAGAAATTGAGGTTCAATGAAGTTAGTCACTACCCACAATCACACATCTAGTTTTGGTCACATGGATATTGGTAATCAGAATGAGAACAAGTGCTCCAACTATTAATAAATAGATATCAATACAATGAAATCTTTCAATATAAGCATTTTTAACTTGTTACTTCTACTCTTTCCTTTAAATTTCTCCCCATTCTAACATTTTTTATTGCCTTCATTTTTTCTGTTCCATTTTCCTCTAATATGCTTCACATTCTTTTGTTACTGGTGGTACTCTGTAATGCATCTTTATTTCTCTCCTTAATATTTATTCTTTTACTGCAATACTTCAATCAATACAGGTCTATTTTCACCTACATTTTAACATTTAGCATTATAGATTAAATTCAAGTCTCCCTCTCTGCTCTCAAAATACAATTTTTACTTTCTAGCTTAACCTTGTCTCTCTTATCCTTTCTTGTTCTAACATTTTTCTGTTCCTTATCCCTAGCTCTGTGCGTGTGTGTGTGTGCGTGTGTGTGTGAGTGTGTGTGTGTGTGTGTGTGTGTGTGTGTGACTGGATTGGATCTTTTTTTCAACTTGAAAAATTACTTGTTTTTCTTCTTCAGTTTTTTGGTTGACTTTCATAACGTCATTACTGACAGATTAATTTCTCCATTCAGAAACTCTAACAGCTGTCTTGGATAAGCAAAATGAGTAAAAATTTTAATAAATGTTTAACTATGTGCCAGACATGGTACTAAGCACTAGGGATACAAATACCAAAAGCAAAACAAGTCCAATCCTTATAGAAACTTACATCTTAATAGGGAATGACAAAACTTATAGGAGAATAGTGGACGTTGAAAGATATTTTGGTTTGGGAAGTAGCAAGGCTGGTGAGTAGAGTCACAGAACAAATAACAGAAATGTATTTCCCAGGAATGATAATTTTGACTTGAGTATGATTTCCAGAGGAAGGGATGGAGAGGGTTGTGGATAATAACTCCACATTATTGAATGTATGGCTAAAAGAAAGAGTGTAACTTTGTATGCCTAGGGCCCTTACATATGGTGAACACTCAACCAGCATTGCTGTAGTAGTTTTTTAAAAAGTCAATTGCTAGGTTCATAGAATTATAGCTCTAGAATTAGGAAGGTCCTCAGAGGCTATTTAAAGTCCCTCATTTTATAACTGAGGAACCTGATGCCCAGGGAAGATAAACAACTTGCCCAAGATCAAACACTTATTAGACGTAGGATTTGAACCCAGATCCTCTGACCCCATATCAAGTCTGCTTTTCACTGTTATTCTTGTTTAGGTATGGGTTGAACTAGAGATTTTCTGAGGTCCTTTACAATTTTGGCTTTTGTGATTGTGTATGATTTCAAGTTCAATACTTTGTTTGCTATATCATAGTTTACTTTCCTATTATATATCCAATGCATTATTTTAATGTGGAATCTACAATGTAGATTCCTGGGTTATCACAATAACATGATTCCCTTTCTCACTATACAGATAATAATCTGCTTCCCTCATAGTCCCCCCTCAAATAATATATCTTTACTCAGAGACAAGGTGAGGAACTTTTGCAAAGTATGTCAATTGTGTTTCTTTTCAAACAATAATATTTAATGCTCCAATATATTGGGGAGATTCAGTAGTATATCTGGATTTCAGAAATTAGAATTGTTGATAGATAAGTTTAGGTTTATCTTTGTGAATGTCCTTTTTATTGACAAGTGTATATTGTTGTAAAGGAATGAAATGCTGAAATATCATATGGATCATGCCACCAGGAGAAAAAAAAGTATTGATTAATAGATCAGTATACATTTGGCCAGAAGTGTTTAGTGATGTATCACATGAATTAGTATTTTCCATTGCATAGTATCCTCTGTGTTGATTTTTGATAATTTTATCAAATAATATCTATCATATCTAAGATTTGTTTTTTGAACTACCAATTATTTAGGATTAAATTATTTAGTCTTTATATAAATTTAAGTCCTTTCTTCAATGAACTTTTATTGTTACAAGTTATCACACTATTACCAGTAAAGGATATGTTTAACATTTCTGTCTTTCTACATTTATTTGTGAGTTTGTATACCTTAGCATATAATATTTTTTTCTAAGAATAGCATACATAGCTGAAAAAAATTATGAACATTTTGAATTTTATTTAGGTTTTTTAACTCTTCCTTTCTTTTTTCCTTCCTTCCTTTCGTTTTTTCTTTCTTTCATTGTTGCTATTGTCATTATTAATAGTTAAAATTTATATAGCACTTTAAGGTTTGTAAGAACTTTATAAATATTATGTCATTTTATCTTTACAACAACTTTGTGAAGTTGGTACTTTTATTATCTCCATTTTGCTGAACAGTAAAATAAGATGAACAGAAGTTATGTGACTTGCATCTGAGACAGGATTCAAATTCAACCCCTGGTCTAGAGCTTAATCCACTATGCCATTCTCTGTTTATATTTTTATTAGTTATGTTTAGTCTTAAAAGGAGTGCATACAATTGCCCAATCAGTATAGGCTTTATTTTATATTTTCTTTATAGTTCAATTAAATTTTCCTGTAATTCTGTAGATAATACAGTAAGTAGGGGTATAGTTTCATTGTCTAAGATATCATTTACCCCAATAAGATTTTTACTGCTCATCTCTTTTTTTTTGTTTGTTTTGTTTTGTTTTGGAGGGCAGTTGGGGTTAAGTGACGTGCCCAAAGTCACATGGCTAGTAAGTGTGTCAAGTGTCTGAGGCTGGATTTGAACTCAGGCCCTCCTGACTCCAGGGCTGGTACTATATTCACTGTGCCACCTAGCTGCCCCCACTG
Source organism: Pseudochirops corinnae (assembly GCA_028646515.1). Classification (NCBI taxonomy): domain Eukaryota; kingdom Metazoa; phylum Chordata; class Mammalia; order Diprotodontia; family Pseudocheiridae; genus Pseudochirops; species Pseudochirops corinnae. The sequence continues at coordinate 83,207,936 of CM053586.1, read as the reverse complement.
CTCATCTCTTTTAACCATATCAATTTTTTTCTGCTGCTTTGTCTGAGATTATGACTGCTGTCCTTAATTTTATGATTCCACCTGAGGTATAATAACTACTGCTTTGATCCTTAAAAAAAAATTGCATGAATATTTAGGTTTCAAGTATGTTTCTTATTTGTAACATATTGATGGATTTTGCTGTCTAATCCTTTTGCCTAATCCTGCTATCCTTTTTTTCTTTTTATGGGTGAGTCCATCCCATTCATATTCACAATTAAGAATGTTAATTTTGTATTTCCCTTCAACTTATCTTCTTTCTTCTCTCTTTTCCCCCATCCCAATTTTTATAAAAAAGAAGGTAGTGGTAAAAGAAAAATGGGATCCATAATTGTAGCAATGTATTTCAGTTTTATTGCTCCTCTTTTACTCACTCAGACTCTGTTCACTGTTTCTTAAACTTTCCTTTTTCCCCTCTAAATCTCCCATTCACAATCCATCTTCCACTCTTCCTCTGACTGCCCTTTATCCCTGTTGAGTTTAATATATTTCAATATAAAGTTTTAATGTGAATATGAATGTATGTATATATTCAAGTTAGAGTGAAGTTCGAGTAGTTTCCATTCTGTCATCTCTTCCTCTGTGTCTGTATTCTTGTCTTCTTGCATGACAGTTTATGAGAAATAGTAAGTGCCATGCTCTTCTTTCTTTTCCTTCCTACTGTCTTTCTTTTTCCTTTATTTCTTCTCATGACCCTTTATTAGTCTAAATTGATTTCCCTTTTTACCATTTGTTTAGCTCCTATAAATGTAGTTCTAGTTTTTTTCCCCCCTAATTAGGAATGTTTAAAAATCTTCTATTTTATAAAAGACCTGTTTTTCCCAAGTAGGCTCATACTCAGTTTTTCTGGATAAATGATGCTTAATTATGAGCCTTCATCTTTTACAATCAAGAATATCTTATTCTTAGCTTTTCTGTCCTCTATAGTTCTACATTCTAAGCCATGTGTGATATTGTTTGTGGTTTCTTTGTATTTGAACTTTTAGTTTCTGGTGCCTTGCAGTATTTTTCTTTGACCTTACCTGACAGCTTTAAATTTGGGCTATGATGATCCTGGGAGTTGTTCATTTTTTCCCAAGTTATTATTGATAGATTCCTTCTTAATGTACTTTGCCTGTGCTTCTAATATATCTGTGCTGTTTTCACTTATGATTTCACAAAATTTGGTATCCAGTGTTGATTTTTGGTGATAATTTTCAGGTAATCTAATGATTCTTACATTATCTGTTCTTGATTTCTTTTCCAGGTAAGTTTTATTCTGATAGTAGAAAGTTTACATTTTCTTACTTTCCCCACACTTTGGTTTTATTTTCTAATATTTCTTAATATCTTATGGAATCATTGATTTCTTTCCTTTTTTGAGGGGGAGGGTTCATGCTAGTTTCCTCAAGAAGCTCTTTTCTTAAGGAAGATTTGTCATTTTATGTCCTAAGAAGTTCATTCTCCTTCCAATTATTTTTTCACAGCTCTCCTTTCATTTGAAATTGCATTTTATATCTCTTCCTTAAATTCTTCCATAAACTCTTTCATTCTTTGTAATTAAGCCCCTCTGCCCCATTCAGAAGCTCTATTTTCAATTTTTGTAAAGTTATTCTTTTCTTTTGCAGGAGTTCTTGGGCTTTTCTAGAACTACAGTATTTCTTGATAATTTTCAGTGTTTTCTTCTGTGTACTCATATTTTCTTCCTCAGTTCCTGCATTTAAACCTTGTGCCAGGGAGTCTCCCTTCTTCCATATTCTTGTTAGAGTAACTGAGGTTTTTTTCAGGTTCTTCATATTATAAGATTATAGGGTCAGAGACTTAGAGATATAAGATAACTTAATAGTAATTAAGTTCAATTCTGTTATTCTATAGATGAAGAAATTACAGACCAGAGAGGTTAAGTGACTTTTCCAAGTTTATTTTCCCCAAAGATTATAAGTTAGTGTCTGAGGCAGAATTTGAACTCAGGGCTTCCTGATTCCTAATTCTATGTATCATTCTATTTTCTATGCCACCTAGCTGACCATGTCAGAATACTTCATAGTTCCTGATTCCCTCTGACAACTCTGATATGGGCATTGCATAAGTCAAAGGCACATCATGATTTGTAGCTACTGGCTCACAGCCACCAGCTCCAGCCAAGGTCGTACCACATGAAATCTCTGATTACCCTGGAGCTTTCTTATATCAGTCCCCAAATCTTAACCACAAAGTTCTACTATCTCTCAGTATCTCTGAAGTTCTCCTGGTTCCAGACGTCAAGTTTCTATCTTATTTACCTATCTTCAAATTGTTATTTGAGAGATGGTACTGTTTTCCAGCTTCTAGATGTCTTTTTGTACAATCTGGGGCAGGATGAAGACACTTATTGTAGTTTCTTTTTGGATTTCTTAATCATAATCAATTGAAAAGTCTTTGCTTGAGTACATGCTTCAAGACTCTAAAGCTCCTACATCTTTATGGGAAGAATGTGCCACATTTTAAGAAGAGTGCTGAGAAATTTTCCAGAAAAGGTCAACTAGGATGGTTAGGAACCTTGAAACCATCTCATATTAGGATAAACTGAAAGAAATAGACATGTTTAATCTTGATAAAATGGTGGAAACAGTTGTTTCCTTCAAATATTCAATAGCCCATTACATGAAGAGATACTAATCTTAATTTGTGAGCTTCTATGAGTAGGGTTAAGACCAATGAGTGATAGTATCAAGAAAGAAGAACTTGGTATAAAAGAAAGCATAACTTTTTAATAACTAACATATTATGAAGTCCTCAAGGAGCTTGCTTTCCCCTTAGTAAAATATTTTATCCATAATGGACACTAGTTACATGTTTGCCATGTGAACTAGTGAATAAATGAAAATATTTAAAAGTGGAATGGACTACCTTCTGAAATAATGAGTTCCCAATTAGAGGAAGTATTAAAGTATGAAGTCTTCTCTGTTTCTACTAGCTGAAGTCAATCTCTCTCTAACATTTCCTTAAGAATTTTCTAGGAACCACTTCTTTGCCATTACCACATTCTCTCTTGCTTGTATCATACTTATTTTGGTACGTGTCTCATCTATCAATTATGCTTGAAGTAAGAGATTATTGTTTTGTACTACTATATTCCTAGTCCCTATCACACCTTCCTTAATGTAGAGTGTGTAATGGAGGGGCCCATTGGCAAATTTATGTGTTTATTATAGTCACATAAAGGTCAATATCCTTCAATTCTTCCTCTCTGCCCTCCTGGCCTCCTAAATAAAAACCGTTAATCATTAGCATATACTCATATAAAATTGAATTGAACCACTGAATTGAATTGAATCCACTTATAAATGATATTGCAAAGTAGATCGACATATAAGGAAGATTTGAATAGACCACTTCTGAAGTCCTTTCTAACTTCAAGCTTATTTTCTTTGACTATATTAGAAGAGGCATCATAGTATGGTGGCTAAGATTTTGATCAAAGCTTTGGCTTTCGTATTATAGACAATATGGCCCCAGACAAGTCACTAAATTTCTGGGAGTTTCAGTTTTTTCATCTCCAGCATAAGTACTATAATATTGGGGTAAGAATCAAATGCACTGATATCTATATAAAGTATTTTGTAAAAGTAAAAGCATTTTATAAATGGCAACAATTACTATTTTACAAATATAATTTAGAAAATTTAATTCCATAATAATGCACTTATATAATATTTTGTGGAGGCAGCATAACATAGTGAATACAATGTTGATCTCAGATTCAGAAAGTTGTTGTTGTTCCATCATGTCTGAATCTATGTGACTCTATTTGGGTTTTTCTTGGCAGAAATATTGGAGTGGTTTAACATTTTCTTCCCCAATTCCTTTTACAGATGGTGGAACTGAGGTAAACAGGGTTAAGTGATTTGCCCAAGGTCACACAGCTAGTAAGTTTCTGAGACCAGATTTGAATTTAGGAATATAAATCTTCCTGAGTCCAGGCCTAAAACCCTATCCAGTGTGTCACCTAGATGCCCCCAGTTTCAGAAAGACATGATTTCAAATTCCACCTCTGACTCTGTAAAAATATCTTGACTTCTTGGTACCTCAAGCAGTTCCCTATGATTTATCTACAAAATCTTTGACAGATTAGTGAGGAGAGCTCCCCCACAGGAGCTCCCTATCCTAATTCTGATGAAATTATATTGATCCTTGCAATTCATAGTGTTTTAAACTTTGTAAAGCTTCTTTCCCAAACAACCCTGGGAAAGAAAGAGCATTAAGCATTTCTATACTATTTTCATTTTATGGATGAAGATACTTAGGTTTAAGAAACATAAATGCCTTGGTCAGGGGCACATAGCCAGTGTCAAGGCAGACTTAAACCCAGGTCTGTGTCAGTCCAAGCTCTTTTCACTTTAGTACAGCTTCTTGCATTGGCTTTTAAAAGCAAATGCACAAAGGACCTACGTAAAGTCAGTCTTTTGTTGCCTTCCTTGTATTCCAAGAGGAGAATGGGACATAAAAAGTTTTGAATAAAAAAAAAAAACAAACAACCTAATGATTTTCCATGATTTGTATCCCAGAGTGTGTAATGAAGGGGCCCATTGGCAAATTTATGTGTTTATTATAGTCACATAAAGGTCAATATCCTTCAATTCATCTTCTCTGCCCTCCCTGCCTCCTAAATAAAAACCGTTAATCACTAGCACTTTCTGGATGATGTGATGACAGCTGTTACCAAAATGTCCCTATTCTCTATAAATTCATTCTCTTAGATGTGAAAACAGAGCTGTGAAACACAGCAGAGATAGCCCTTGCACAGGAGAGGAATGAGGGTGGCAGGAAAGAAATAATTATCCAAGGACAAGCCAAGAGCCAAGTCACATTTCCTGGATTCCAAAAGAAGTGATTGAGAAGAGGAGGGTGTCAGAGAGGAGGAGTTGGGCTTGGGGGAGGGGAAGAGAAGAGAGAGTTTTCCTTCCCCCTCCTCTCTGCCTTTTAAAGGAAAAAGAGCAGCCAGCAGAAACTAGATGAGGATCAACATGGGGTGAGGGTGGAGGGGCTAGCAACTGCTGAGACAGTCAATAGACAGATTGTTCATCACACATTGCCAGAAGATTAGCTGAGCAAACGGACAGACAATGCTGATTAGAGACTTGAAATGCATCGGTTCTTACAGGGGGGAACAAAGACAGACCAGATCCCTGCCATACAGCTCAGTTAAAGCAATGGAGCCCAGCTAGGTTTAGCACAATATTTAGATTTGAGAAATGGTGGCAACATGTAGATTTGTTTGTATTCACTTAATTTTTCTCCTCCATGAGATAGCCTCAAGAGATACATATCTTATTTCTATCAGGGTCCCAAGGATAGAAGCTATACAATCACACCCCAGCATATTTCTGTCTCACAGGAGTTGGGTAATTCAGAAAACTGAATCTGAGAAAGCAGATACCATTGAGCTGTCATAATTTTACCTTTTTTTCCCAGTACCATGCAAATGAAGGAGATTATGTTAAAATATTGTTTAAACCAAACCATTTATTGTTTACCTAAAGAAAGAAGAATATTTCAATTACAGAGCTATTGTATAACTTAGAGGATAGTTTTGTATGTTTTTAAAGTAATATAATAGCATAGAAATGTCTTGTTTTTGTTTTTTTGGGCAGCATTTTCTTTTAGAAACCTATGTGTTATTGTGTTCCATTTTTTTTCATTTCTATCTCACACTAAACTATAGCAGCCTACCTCAGTTCCTTAAAAATTAGTTCTCAATGATTCAATGTTTTTTTTTTTTTTTACTATGATACTTTCATTATTTTCCATGAAAACTTTGGGGTCAATCAGTCTCTAGGCAACTAAAAAGTAAAATGTTATCGTATTATATGACAATAAGATTACCAAGATATTAGACATTTACACAGATAAATTGTCATTTTTGTAAAGTATTGCTGAATTGCCTAAGTATATGCTTTTCATTCCTCCAATTTTATATTCAAACTTCATCATAATATTCTCAATTTACATTTTTTTTTCTGGTGGAATTAGTCCAACAGTCAATAAGCATTTATTAAGTGTTTATTATGTTCCAGGCACTGTGCTAAATTCTGAGGATACAAAGGGGAAAAAAAAACCACACACACACAAACATTTGCTACTCTTAATGAACCTATGCCATGTAAATTGAAAGTAATTTTAGGGGGGGTAGGGACTATAGAGAGGGAAGAATAGCCCTTCTATGGCAGGTCAGATTTGAGTTGAAGGAAACTAGAAAGTGGAGGTGAGAAGGAAAAGAATTCCAAAGATAGGGGTCAGTCATTGCAAGTGCATGGAGTCTGGAGATGCAGTTTCATGTCTAAGGGATCACAAATAGTTCACTGAAGCTGAGTTGTAGGCTTCATTTTTAGGTAAACAAGTGTGGCTGAATGGTAGAGATCAATTAAAGAAGAAAGAATAAGAAAACTGGAATGATAGGACGGGGCAAGGTTGTGAAGGGTTTTAAATACCAGAAGACTTAGTATTTGATCCTAAATATAACACCAGGAGATTATTGAATAAGAGCATGTCATGGGGACCACTTTGATTGCAGAGTGGAAAAGGGATAGGAGGAAGGAGGGAGTTAAGGCAGGGATACCACTTAGAATGAGGCTATTGGAATAGTTCAGGTGAGAGTGAAATAAGGCTGTGGCTATAAGAGTGGAGGAAGTATTTAAGAGATTATATAGATATTATGAAGGTAAAAATGGCAAGAATTATGGGTATCTTGATCATTCAATTACCTAATCAATAAACAAGCATTAAGTGCCTGACTTGTGCCAAGCATTGTAGTAGATGCTGGGAATGTAAAGAAAAAATAAAAATCTCTCACCTCAAGAAGCTATATTTCAGTGTATTTTGTTTCATTTAAACGTGTGAATTACACATGTAAAATAAACATTTTAATTTGCACTTTTAAAGGTATTATACTGAGAAGGGGTTCATAGAATTCATTAGATTTCAAAAAGTGTTCTGACACAAAAAAGGTTAAGTACTCCTAAGCTTGAGGAATGCTTTAGAACACTGAGTTGACTCCCTTTTGAAGATTTGTAGGAGTACATGGAAAAGAATTGTATAGGATGAGAGAGGATGAATGGATTGCAATCAACGTTCTTGAAAGGAGTTTCTACAGTGATAAGGTGACATCTTCATCGAAATTTTGAAGCATCAAAGAGACTGATGTACTTATTTGGGTTTGGTCTATAGATATAGGAATCATTGAGGTAATGGTAATAATTGACTTTATGGGAGACAAAGTTATTTTCAGAAGGTGAGGTTCAGATTGAAAGGGTTGAGGAGAGAGGAAATGGTTTGGATAGAGTTGAGCTGGATAGAGAATCACTCACAGAAGAATAAAAGGGTTGCTTGTGCCAGTGGGGACCCATTTAAGGTTAGAGACAAGAATGTTCAGTGTGTCTAAACTACATTATTTTACAGCCTGTTTCAGTAGCATTTAGAAGCTTGAGAGTGGAAACAGATATCAGGTTTCTTGGTAGGAGGAGTCATGTTCCAGGGCAGGGAAATGGCAGAATCCAAATATCACAAGGCCTAGGGAGCAAGGGATCAGTGGTGGAATTTTGTGTCTTTTTTGGGGGGAAAAGATATATTGCTTGGGCACAATGAGTACTTCCAAACAAACATTTAAAAACTCACTTAATGATAGAATCGTTAAAAAATGAGATGTGTGTCTTTTAACTGACAATAGAGTAATAACATCAACCATTGTATTTTATTTGAATTTTGTTTCTAGAACTCCATGTTGACATTACTTGCATTCTTATACTCAAATATGTTGTTCTTTTGTCTGTTCTTACTCTTCATCACTTCTAATGTCTTTCTGTTTTTCTCAGAATTCTACATAAACATAGAAATAGAATTCCTTATATCACAGAAATATTGAATTACATGCATATACCATAATTTGTTCAGTCATTTCCCAATTGTGTTCCAGACTTTTGTTATCAGGAGAAATTCTGTTATAAACATTTTTGTACATATGGGTTCTTCTTCAATAACTTCTTTGAGATATAGTCCCAGATTTTGTGACTTTGTATAATTCCAAATTGTTTTTCATGCAGACAACCAATTTACAGTAAAACTAGCAGGAAACTAACTTGTGTCATCCCACATACCATACACAAATGAATTTTCCCATTTTTTTTTAGCACCTTTGCTAGCTCAATTAGTGTATTTGGATCTTGTGTATATTTTAATTAGCATTTCTCATTCTATTTGTGGTTTTGTACATCTCTACAAATGACAGTATGTTGACAGATTATATTTCCTCTTTTGAAAATTTTTCATAACTTTTGAAGACTTTTTGGTTTATTGAGTAATGGTTGGTTCTTATTATTGTGTATTTAAAAATGAGTCTATCTAAATTTTACATGTCAGACTTTTATTAGTTATTTAGCGCAAATATTTTACTTAATCTTTTCTCCTTATTATAATTACATTGATCTTATTTATAAATAGGATTTAAAATTTTATATCGGCTAGGATTGTCCCTTTTGTATTTTAAAAATTCATATATCTTACCTGGTCATAAAGTTTAACCCTATCCATAACTGTAAATAATTTTCTGTCATAATTTTTTAACATGTGACTTTATATTTATTCAATTTATCCATTTAAATTTATTATAATATGGGGTACATTATAGTGATTAAAGTCCATTATACATATATATATATATATATATATATGTATAATGTATATGTGTGTATGTGTGTGTATAAATATATGTTTTCCAATTTTCCCAGTAGTTCTTGTTAAATAAAGAATCTTTCCCCAATAATTTATGGTTTTGGGTTATCAAATGATGTCAGTTGCTTCTATATCTTATTTATCAAGTCTTTCTCACTATTCCACATATCTACTCTCCACACCCTCCCAATCCAGGGTCAGATAGTTTTGATAATTATTGCCTTATCTACATATTCAAATGTGAGAGTACCAAGCAATCTGCCTTTCATTTTTTTCACCTTTCATCCTCCATTATCTTTGATCTTTTTATTCATCCAATTGAATTCTGTTGTTATTTTGTCTATTTTTATGGAAAATTCCTTTGATAATTTCATTAGTAAAGCAGTAAATCTGTAAAATATTTGGGTGCTATATATATATTTTTTGGTATGGGTCAATGAAGAACATTGAACATGTCTTCAATTATTTGGGTCTACTTTTATTTCAATAAACAGTGTTTTATATTTTTAGTGTGATTCTGGTCAACTAATTTTCTGAATTAAAATATAATCATATTTGGGAATTTTGAGATTATTATTGCTTTGGAGAATGTAGTTTCAGTTGATTAAAATATATCATCCCATTTTTGTATTTTTCTTATGATTTTATCTTCATTGATTTTGTTTATTAAATTGTATATATCAAATTGGCTTATTTTTCTATATCTTGTTTGGTTGATAATCCCTCCCAACCATAGTTCTGAAACATATTTTCTTCTTTCCTCTATTTTTATTTTTGCAGTATGATACTTTACATATAAGACACATGCTGAAGAATTTTATTTTGGTGTGAGGTGTAAGGTACTGGTGTAAGCTCAGTTTCTGACAAATTGCTTTCCTGTCTTCCCAGAAGTTCTTGTAAAATAAGAAATCTTTCTCCCAGTAATTTGTGTCATTGTATACTGAACACTGGATGATTTCTTTTATTGTCTTAAAGTTTTTTTTTACTTGCTTATTCCAATGTTCTGCTTTCTGTTGGATTTTTTTTTTTTTTTAATAAGGACCAAATGGTATTGAAGAATGCTGCTGTATAACATGCTTTGAGGTCTGATCATCTTAATTCCTACTGTCAACGATTTCTCTTGGTATTCTAAACTTTTTGGTTTCCTTAAATGAATTATGTTACTATTGTGTCTTGTTATATTCGGTATCCTCTTGATAACTTGATTGATATAGCAATTAGTCTACAAATTAAGATATTATATTAATGTGTATTATTTTGGCATGGAATGATCATGGACACTAATTAGCTCTCTGATCATCACACTATATATGCAAAGTGTTATATCATTGTATCTTTATAAATTGGAGTTTATCTTGGTATATTTGCTCCTGGATAGTTTATGTATTTTGTCATTATATATTGAAAGACGTTTTTCTTATTATCATTTATTTCAGATTTTTTAGTGCTATATAAAAATGCTGATGATTTAAAATGGTTATTTTACATCCATGTACTTTCTGGAAGGTGTTATTACCTCAAATCAATCTGTTTATTGATTCTCTGGTGTTTTCTATATATACCACCATGCATGCAATCTACAAATAAGTTTCATTTCGTCATCTCCTTTCTGATTATGTATTTACTTTTGTTTTCTTATTATTGCTAGAGTTGGCATTTTTAGGACTGTAATAATAGTTGGAAGTCTTTTTCATTAAATCATGCCTTCTTTGAGATAAATATTATATATAAAATTTATATATACATATATATGTATATGTACACATACATACATATATACATACATACATGTGTGTGAGTATGTATTTCTCTGAATGCTCCTCTGAATGACTGGTGGTTCTTGGAATTCTTGAAAGTCTTTTTCATTAAATCCATTAAATCATGCCTCCATCTATATATATATATATATATATACATACACACATACACACACATATGTATACATATACATGTATATATGTACATATATATACATACGTACATACATATGTGTGTGTGTTTATTTGATTGCTCCTACGAATGACTGGTGGTTCTTGGAATTGTTACATTGCCCACTTCAGGAAGTCTTGGAGAATATCTTGAGATACTTTCACCTTCTTCAAGAAGTTCTGGCTTGATTTCCTTTCATGTAAAAAATTTATTCATTGAGATGGCTCCTTTCTTCAATTATTTATCTCTGTTTCTTAGTTTCTATTCATTTTTTATCAATTTCTGTGCTGATTTTTCTCTGATGTCTTTGTTTTAAACATGCTTATTACCACCCATCCTTTTCTTCCTTTAGTTCTATTGCTGTTGTTGCCCCCACCCCCCACCCCCAGCCCCTTTTTGCCTGTTCTCTTTTCTCTTAGACCATTAGGGTTGAAAGTGACCTTTGACACTGAAGAAAGACTTCTGCAATTGAGTTCATTTTCTGCTTTTTCCCAAACCGCTTTTTTTTCCTCGGCTTCATCTTCTCTCAGTGACTGACTTTGTTCAGTTCCTAGGCTGGCATAGGTGGGATTCAAGGCCCCTAAAGCAAAAAGCTTTAAGGAAAGGTCATTTGGGACTCAAAGGTAAATTTCAATAAGCCTTTGCAATTAAAAAGAATTGTCAAATTAATTAAATAGATTATATTATTAATTTTAATTATTGATTACAATAAATAAATAAATAATAATAAATTAAATTAATTGCAAAAAAGATTAATAAATTAAAATAATTAAAAAGAAAAGAGACTTCTCTTTTCTACCATTCTACTACTTTTTTCTTTTGGCTTCCTATTTCATCCTATATAGTATTAAGTTGTAACTATTACCTTGTTTTTGGGTCCCTCACTTCTCTACAAAATCCCTCTCTTCCTCATGGGTCCACCAACTCTACAGATGCTCCATTTCTTCCTCATGACCTTAGCAGCTTATTTGATCAATGATTTTTAACCTACTATGTGAAAAAGGTCCTTGGGAAGCTTCCAGAGAGTTAACCCCCCAAAGTCAGTGTCTAAACTTGCAGTGCCATGAGATATGTCATGCTGCCTTAATGCAAGAGGAGTCTTAGGCTATGTGAGGGAATTTGGAAGACTGCTAATACCAGAAGTGATTGACCAATAAAAGAGACTTCAGGTTTTTTTTTTCTTTTATGAATTAAAATATTCAGAATTCTTTATTTTTTCTTTCTTCCATTTTTTCTTGGCTCTATACCTCCATGATTGGATATTTTTCTCATTTACTGAATATAGAACTAGTAATAATATTACTGCCTCAATGAATATGGACAACCTGGTAACTTTCTGGGCATAGATCCAAATTTCTTTCCCTAAAGGCTGGAATAATTCCCAGTTCCACCAACAGTGAATTAGTATACCTGTTTTCCCACAGCCCTTCCAACATTTATCTTTCTCATTTTGGTCATCTTTTTCCCATCTGATAGTTATGAGATAGAACCTCAAAGTTGATTTAATTTCTAATTATTTGTGACTTGGATCAGTTTTTCTCTTCTCTTCTCTCTCTCTCTCTCTCTCCATATTTTTATTCTACTTTTTACTATATTATATATTTTTGCAAAATCCTTTAACATGTCATATAATAAAAGTTATACATTTTACCTTGTATGATCTGCTTTATCATTAATTGAGTTATGAACTCTTATCTCTAGATACAAAAGTAAATTATTACTTCCCAATTTGCTTATGGTGTAACTTTTCATAGCTAAATGCCATAAGCATTTGGATCTTATCTTGGTATACAATGCGAAGTCTTGGTCTAAATGGTTTCTTGTGACTAATGTGATTTTTTTTTTTGCCAGCAGTTTTAGTCCATGTTTGCAGTTTTGGAGCCTTGAGATGGTGCAGTAGAAAGAAAATCTGTATTCAAATCTGATCTCAGTTACTTATAAGCTCTGTGACCTTGGGCAAGTCATTTAACCTCTAGTTGCCTGTGTAGATGAAATGAAATAATCACTGTAAAGTGTTTAGAACAGTACCTAGCAGATAGTATTATATATATGTAGCAAAAATAATAATGATTGTTGTTGTTAAATAGTGTTTTTTTATTACCATAATCAGAGCTATGGGTTTTCTCAATCCCTATGCTACTGTGTTTGTTTGATTTTGTATGTTATATTCCTTAATACATTCTACTGATATCTCTCTTTATCTTTAGTTTATCAAAACTCTTCTTAAAATTTTATATTGAGAACAAAGCACAATATTCCAAATGTGGTCTGATGATGGCAGCTTACAATGGGACTATGTTCTTAAGTTGTGAACAATCTGATTCTCAATGAAGTCTTCAGTTATATTACTTTTTGATAGCCATTTCACATTTAGCTCACAATGGGAATATATATTTTCCAAAACTCATGAATCTTTTTCAGATAAACTACTGTTAAGCTATATCTCTTCCATCTTATATTTGCTTAGATGATTTGATTTTTGGACCTTAAGTGTAAGACTTTATTTCAAATTAGTTTTCCTCATTTTGGATTCTGCCTACCATTTTATCCTATTAATATTTTCTTAATCCCAAGCAATACATTTGATATCTAGTCCAGTCTTCTGGTGCTCCGAAATTTGATAAGACTGAAGATTATGTCTTCATCTAAGCCACTAGTTAAGAAGATGAAGCATCCTTGAGCCAGGTCAAGTCACTGAGGAAAATGATGGATGTGAAAAATGGGGAGTATTATAGGAAGATGGAGTGGACTTAAAAAGGAAGAGTTTGTTGAGTAATGTTGGCAGATGAGTAGTCTAGAATTGGCAGAGAGATATGAGGAATTTTTCAATCCTTTCTTGTATCTTTATTTTTTTAATTAAATTATTTCTTTTTAGTTTTCAACATTCATTTCCACAAGATTTTGAGTTCCAAATTTTCTCTCCATCCCTCCTCTCCTCCCACCCCAAGATGGCATGCACTCTGATTAACCCTGCCACCAGTCTGCCCTCTTTTCTACCATGCCCCTCCCTTTTATCTCTTTCCCCCTTATTTTCTTGTAGGGCAACATAGATTCCTATACTTCATTGCCTGTATATATTATTTCCCAGTTGCATGTAATAACAAGTTTTAATATTTGTTTTTAAAACATTGAGTTACAAATTCACTCCCTTCTTCCCTCCCCAACTACCCTCACTGAGAGGCAAGCAATTCAATATAGGTTATACATTTGTAGTTATACACAACACTTCCGTAATAGTCATGTTGTGAAAGACTAATTATATTTACCTCCATCCTATCCTGTCCCCCACTTATTCTATTTTCTCCTTTGACTCTGTCCCTTTTCACATGTGTTTGCTTCTGACTACCCCCTCCTCCAATCTGCTCTCCCTTCAATCATCCCCTTCTTATCCCCTTCCCTCTTACTTTCCTGCAGGGTAAGATATCTAACTGATTGTGTATGTTATTCCCTACTTAAGGCAAATCTGATGAGAGTAAAGTTCACTCATTCCATCTCGTCTTCCCCTCCATTGTGAAACCTTTTTCTTACCTCTTAAATTTGCTCCATTCTGTCTCTTCCTTTCTCCTTCTCCCAATATATTCCTCTCTCACCCCTTATTTTTATTTTTAGATACCATCCCTTTATATTCAACTTACTCTGTGCTATCTATCTATCTATCTATCTATCTATCTATCTATCTATGCATCTATCCATCTCTCTGTTTCCCACAATTACCCTAATATTAAGAAAGGCCTCATGAGTTATAAATATCTTTCCATGTAGGAATATGTAAACACAGTTCAACTTTAATAAGTCCCTTATGATTTCTATTTCTCGTTTATCTTTTCATGCTTCTCTTGATTCATGTATTTGGAAGGCAAATTTTCTATTCACCTCTGGTCTTTTCAGAAAGAATGTTTGAAAGTTCTCTATTTCATTAAATGTCCATTTTCCCCCTGAAGTATTATACTCAGTTTTGATGGGTATGTGATTCTTGGTTTTAATCCTAGCTCCTCTGACCTCCAGAATATCATATTCCAAGCCCTTCTGTCCCTTAATGTAAAAGCTGCTAGATTTGGTGTTATCCTGATTGTATTTCAACAATATTCAAATTGTTCCTTTCCGGTTGCTTGTAGTATTTTTTCCTTGACCTGTGAACTCTGTAATTTGGTTACAATATTCCTAGGAGTTTTTTTCTTTTGGGATCTCTTTCAAGAGGTGATTGGTGGGTTCTTTCCATTTCTGTTTTACCCTCTGGTTCTAGAATATCAGTTTCCAAAATATTTTCCTTGATAATTTTTTGAAAGATGATGTCTAGGGTCTTTTTTTTGGTAATGGCTTTCAGATAGTCCAATAATTTTATTAAATTCTCTGTCCTGGATCTATTTTCCAGGTTAGTGGTTTTTCCAATGAGATATTTCACATTGTCATCTATTTTTTCATTCTTTTGTTTCTGTTTTATGATTTCTTGATTTCTCATAAAGTCATTAGCTTCCATTTGCTCCATTCTAATTTTGAAGGAATTATTTTCTTCAGTGAGCTTTTGGACCACCTTTTCCATTTGTTCAATTTCGTTTTTTAAGGCATTCTTCTTCTCATTGACTTTTTGGACCTCTTTTGCCATTTAGGTTAGATTATCTTTTAAGATGTTATTTTCTTTAGTATTTTTTGGGATCTCCTTTAGTAAGATGTTGATTGCTTTTCATGATTTTCTTTCATCATTCTCATTCCTCTTCTCAATTTCTTCTCTACTAACTCTTACTTGATTTTCAAAATCCTTTTTGAGCTTTTCCATGGTGTGTTACCAATTCATATTTTTCTTGGAGGCTTCTGACGCAGGAGCTTTGACTTTGTTGTCTTCTTCTGGTTGTATGTTTTGATCTTCTTTGTTACCAGAGTGAGATTCTATACTCTGACTTTTTTTTTTTTAACACTGCTTACTCATCTTCCCAGGCAAATATTTGACTTTCTAGCTCTTTGTCAGGGTAGGACTCTACTTCCTGCGGTGTGGGTGTGGGTGTGCCTGTTCCAAGGCTTCAGGGGTTTTGTATCAGACTCTCTATCTGCAACTGTCTGAGGGCCCAGAGCTCCAGAATTGGCTGCTCCTGCTGCCACTGCCACTTCTGCTGCTACTGCTGCCACTGCCTATTTCCACCACCCCAAGTTTGGAGCTAGACTCTAGCCTGACATTGAGCTCCTCTTTCACCCAGGTCCACAGAGTTTTGCCACTGACCTTCTATGCTGTCTTTGGTTTTTGTGGATTGAGGAGCCTATAAACTGCCACAGTTGCAGTGATTCAATGCCCTGAGGCCTGCTCTGGTGCAGCCCTTCCTGAACTGCACTCCACTCCCAGCCTGGTGTGATAGACCCTTCCTGTGGGCTTTTCATGCTGTTTTTGTTTGGAGATTTGCTTCACTCTGTCATTTTGTGGGTTCTGTAGCTGTATAATTTCTTTAGAGCCGTTTTTACAGGTATTTGGAAGGGTTGGGGGAGATCTCAAGAAAATACCATCATCTTGGCTTTACTCTCTTCTTGTATCTTTAGTCATAGGTTTCCTTACTTCTGAAGAATCTGAAGAAATTATTAGAGAGAATTGTAAAAGAGAGCAGCTAGTTTGTAACAAGGGTGTTCAGTCATTCTTCAGTCATGTCTGACTCTTTGTGACTCCATTTGGAGCTCTCTTGACAAAAATACTGGCATGTTTGACATTTCCTTCTCCAGCTTACTTTACATATGAGAAAACTTAGGCAAAAAGGATTGAGTGATTTGCCCAGGATCACATAGTTAGTATGTGTTTGAGGCCAGATTCGAACTTGTGAAGATGAGTCTTCCTGACTCTAAGTCTGACATTCTATCCACTAAGCCACTAACTGGCCCCATTTAGGATATTAACTATGGCTAAGAGGAAGAAAGAAAAAAGGAATTTGGGAATTAAGTTGAATGTACATTTTAATAATAGGAGAGAAGCTAAGAGAAAAACCCTTTTCAACAGTGAAAAGGTAAAACTTCAATCCAACCTTTGTATAAATTAACCAAAAATTCAGAATGATTATAATATGAATTCTAGATAGAACCCTTTTTCTCCAGCCAAGCACACTTATTTGATCACTGCCTCCTTATTTCCCTCCATAACAAGCCCCACTATAATGCTCAGCCCAGGTAATGAAAGCCAGGTCCATCTCTTTCTCTCATGGTCAAGTAAAAGATTCTTATATTTTCTCCTCCATTTATTCTATTTTTGTTTCTTTTTTTTTTTCACCTCTTTGCCCAAGAACTTTCAATTAATTAAGAATCAAATTAGAATTATTCTATCTGTCTTTTGGGTGCTTCCAATATCTGATCTTATCTTACCTATCCAACAACACTGCAACATAGAATATTAGAATTGGAAATGGGTTCACAGGTCAATGTTTCCTGAATTAATTTGGCTGTAATGAACTTTCTGATTTGAAATATGTTGATGGAGTCAATAAAGACCTCTGGGAAGAATGAAGGAAAAAATTAATTAAATCTATTTTCGTGGCTCCAAATTTTCTCTAAGTACTTTTGATGCAGTAAAAATTTCATACTTAGTATTTGATAATGAAAACATTTCTAGAATTGAAATTTTTCACAGAATTCTTATTTACATTTTATGCAACTCTTAGATTATATGGTACAATTTGGGAAATACTGATCTAAAATCCTCTTATCAACAAGGGGATTAAAGGGAAGTAGGATGATTTATCCAGGGTTGCACAGATTGTACTTGGACTAATATGTATTAGAATCCAGGATTTGGTGCTATACCCACTACAGGATGACTCTGCTCAAATTAATCAATTCATCAACAGCATTTATTTAACACATCTTATTTTCTTGACCCTAACCATGATAGGCAGTGGAAATACTCAAATATAAAGATGAGACGGTCTTTGCCCTCAAGTAACTAACATTGCACCAGCATTCTACATCATGTTCACAGTTAAGAAATATGGGAGATATACAAAAGAAATACGTAATGATTTTTTTTGGGGGGAGGCATGTATTACCAATTAGGAGGAGCCGGAGAAGTTAATTGCTTACTATTTCCTGAGCACTTATTTTCATGCCTATATATTTTTCATTGCCTATACTATTATACCCTTTCTTAGAATACCCTCTCCTTTCATTTATTTCTACTCATATTTAAATGTTTATAAGTCCAATCTGTTCCCCAATGACTCCAAATCATGAGGTTCTCTCTATTTTCTAAATCAATTTGTACACTTTTTCTATACTAAACAATTCTCTTTTTAAATTTCACCATATTTTCTAATTGACTACATTGTACAGTTTACCATCTAAATGTTTATTTTCTTATTCATAAATTG
>CM053586.1:83140937-83189452 GCA_028646515.1 Pseudochirops corinnae | reverse complement strand
GCTCAATGATACCCAGAATCTCATTTGGCCAAATCATAAACTTTTCCCATAAATGAGCCCCAAAGCAAACCTCACCTTAAGAGTACACACACACACACACACACACACACACATACATACACACACATATACACACAAACACACACACATTTATATACATATACAACCTTCTTCAGGGTCAGAGGACATCACAAACTTCATGACCCACTGTCTAATTACAAAGTAACAAAAGGTATGGGCCTTCCTGAAAAACAAGTCTGCCCCAAGCAAGCTTCTCTTGTTGGACTCCAGAGAAGATCTTCAAATTCCCTTACCATTACAGTAAGTTAGCAATCTTGCCAAGAGATAGTTTGCTCTTTGATAAAGTTAAAAAAAGAAAGTTGCTGATAATATTCCAATAAGGAGAAATTGCCTAAAAACATATCTTCCAAGAATAAGTTTGTGCTGATAGTACAGCTGAAACCAAAAACTGGAAGTCATAAACACAATACTGGTGATCCTCAGTGTCTGGAGTACTTTTGTTCACAATGGTTTTGTATAATTCTTTTTTTTTATTTTAATTTTTAAAAGAATACTGAACTTAAACAAATATCAAAGAAAATGAGCATTTCTTATACAAAATAGAATGAAAAAAATAAGATTTTACATGGAACTGTGAGTCTCTTATAGAGTTTGTTTTTCCTTTTGTAGCACCAACACAATATTCATAGTACCATGGGTGACTGTAAATATGCTGGCATAGTTCTCAATCCCAAAATATAACAGGCTCTCCATATAGAAGATAGAAACCAAACATTCAGATACAAAAACTAAATCCCAATACCAGGAAACTGAATCTATCATAGCAAGATAGAAATTAATATATCACAATGCAGCAGAGAGCCACACTATCCTTATTTTTACTTTTCATTTATTCATTTATTAGAATTTACTTATTTATTTTTAGTTTTCAACATTCATTTCACAAAATTTCAAGTTACAATTTTTTTTCCCCATCTTTCCCCTATCTCAAAATGGTAAGCCTACTGAATACTTCTTCCCCCAGTCTGTTTTCTCTCATATCCCCCCCTTCAGCCCCCTAACTTTCTAATAGGGTAAGATGGATTTCTATACCCCAGTGCCTGTATAGATATATTTCCCAGTTGCATGTAAAAAACAATTTTTTTAAACATTTGTTTTTAAAACTTTGAGTTCCATATTTTTTCCCTTCTTCCCTCCTTACATACCCACACTGGGATGATAAGCAATTCAATATAGATTGTACATGTGTAGTTACTCAAATCATTTCTGTAATTGTTATATTGTGAAAAACTGTATTTCCCTCCATCCTATCCTGACCCCCCACTTATTCTATTTTCTCCTTTGACCCTATCCCTTTTCAAAAATGTTTGCTTCTAACTACCCTCTTCCCCAATCTGACCTTCCTTCTATCATGCCTCCTCTTATCCCCTACTCCATTATTTTCCTGTAGGGTAAGCTACTCAATTGAGAGTGTATGTTATTCCCTCCTTAAGCCAAATTCAATGAAAATCAGGTTGTCCCATTCCCTTTCACCTTCCTGCTCTTCCCCTCCATTGTAACAGTTTTCTCTTGCCTCTTTTTTATGAAATAATTTATCCTAACCTATCTTTTCCCTTTTCCTTCTCCCAATAAATTCCTCTCTCACCTCTTAATTTTATTTTTAGATATCATCTCTTCATATTCAACTCATCTTGTGTGCTCTGTCTATGTATACATGAACATACATATGCCCACACTCACACATATATTTGTATACACATACACCCTCCTTTACATACATATATATGTATGTGTACATATATATACATATATAATCCCTTCAACTATCCCTCATAATTAGAGAAGTCTTATGAGTTAGAATTATCATTTTTCTAGGTAAGAATGTAAATAGTTCAACTTTAATAAGTTCCTTATGATTTCTTTTTCCTGTTTACCTTCTCATGCTTCTCTTGCTTCTTATATTTGAAAGTCAAATTTTTCTGTCCAGCTCTGTTTTTTTTTATCAAGAATGCTTGAAAATCCTCTATTTCATTGAATGACTATATTTTCCCATGAAGCATTATACTCAGTTTTGCTGAGTAGGTAATTCTTGGTTTTAGTCCTAGCTCCTTTGACCTTCAGAATATCATATTCCAAGCCCTTCAATCCTGTAATGTAGAATGTAGAAGCTACTAGGTCTTGTGTTATCCTGATTGTGTTTCTACAATGCTCAAATTGTTTCTTTCTGACTGCTTGCAGTATTTTCTCCTTGATCTGGGAACTCTGCAATTTGGCTATAATATTCCTTGAAGTTTTCTTTTTGGGATCTTTTTTCAAGAGGCAATTGGTGAATTCTTTCCATTTTGTTTTGCCCTCTGGTTCCAGAATATCAGGGCAATTTTGCTTGATAATCTCTTGAAAGATGGTGTCTAGGCTGTTTTTTTGATCATTGCTTTCAGGTAGTCCAGTAATTTTTAAACTATCTCTTCTGGACCCATTTTCCAGGTCAGTGGTTTTTCCAAAGAGATATTTCACATTGCCTTTCATTTTTTTCATTTGTTTGGATCTGTTTTCATAGTATCTTGATTTCTCATACAGTCATTAGCTTCCAATTGCTCCGACCTAATTTTGAAGGAGTTATTCTCTTCAGTGAAATTTTGAAATTCCTTTTTGATCTGGCCAGTTTGGCTTTTTAAGGCATTCTTCTCCTCATTGGCTTTTTGGGCCCCTTTTACCATTTGAGTTAATCTATTTTTTTAAGGTGTTATTTTCTTCAGTGTATTTTTGGGTCTCCTTTAGCAGGCTGTTTACTCATTTTTCATTATTTTTTTTTGCATCATTCTCATTTCTCTTCCCAATTTTTCTTCCACTTCTCTTACTTGATTTTCAAAATCCTTCTTGAGCTCCTCCATGGCCTGTAACCAATTCATATTTTTTTCGGGAGGCTTTTGATGCAGGAGTTCAGACTATGCTGTCTTCCTCCCACTTTATGTCTTGATCCTTTTTGTCCCCCAAAAAGGGTTCAATGGTCTGTTTGTGCTTCCTGTGCTTGCTCATATTGCTAGCCAATTATTTGACTTTTGAGTTCTTTGCCATGGTAGAACTCTCCTTTCAGAATGGTGAGTGCTTTGTCACAAATTGCTGGGGTTTTCACAGCTACTGGAGCTATTAGGAGGGCACCATCTCTACAGCCTCCACAAGCTCTGGCTCACTGGGCCACCACCCAAGACCATGATCCAGATCCAAGCAGGTTAAACCAAGAGTGATTGCCCTCCGGTTGCTTGGTCCCCCTATCATCTGCAGGCCAGAAGCTCCTTAGGTGGTTCGCAGCAGTGGCTGCACAGCTGCTGTGCCTCTGCTGCTTCTCATCCAGAGAGCGGGGGCCAGACCATGCTCTTCTGTCTCCCCCTGTTCCAACAGAGTTCCACACTGACCTTTTACTTTGTTTTTGGTGTTTATGGGTTGGGAAGTCTGGAAGCTGCACAGCTGCTGGTGATTCACTTTCCTGAAGTCTGCTCTGGTTGCTGCTGGTCAGACTGCCCTGAGGCTGGAACTTTGTGTCTCCTGCAGGACTGTGCTAGGCTCCCAGCATGCTGTGATAGACCTTTCCTGTCAGCCTGCCAGGCTGCCTTCAGCAAGAGATTTGATTATCTCTTTAACTTTGTGTATTCTGTAGCTTTAAAATTTGTTTAGAGTCATTTTTTAACAGGTATTGGAGTTGTTTGGAGCCAGAGCCCACACCAAGTTTGTGCTTCTACTCTGCCCTCTTGGCTCCACCCTGAGCCACACCATCCTTTAGCCTTCCCACAAACCAACACTCACAAGCCTAGCTGTCTCCTTGGTTGTATCCTCGCTCTCTCACCATCTAGCTGCTCTGTCTCCCAGTTTCCTATGGGCCCTGATCTACAGTTCAGCAAACTCCTCTTACCAATGGCTCCATGTAGTTATATTCAACCTATTAGGGGACAGGGAAAATCTTCAAAGCAGGGAAGGTCTTCAAATTCCCTTAGGCTTATGAAGGGGCAAGGAAGATCTTCAAATTCTCATTACCATTACACTTCTAAAGTATTTAATATGTTCATCATGTAATTTTCAAACCTATCATGTCTGTATTTCCTTCTGACTTTTATTCTGTTCTCCTATGTTCCTTTGAAAATGATTTAATTATCCTCTTTTTTATTTTTTAGCTGCCCTATTCTTCTCCCTTATTAGATGAATAAAAATAACTGTATAAAATATACATAGTAAAATAAATCTCATGTTGACATCTCTAAAAATGTATGTCTCATTTTGCATTTTTATTTTATCACTCCTCTTTCAGAAGATACGTAGCATACTTCAATATTAATCCTCTGGAAAATTTTGTTTGCTTATTTTATTGATCAAAGTTCTTAAGCCTTTTGAAGTTATTTTTCTTTACAATATTGTTATTGAATAATAATATTCAGTGGTTCTACTGGTTCTGCTCCTTTAACTCCCCTTCAGCTCATATAAATCTTCCCAAGTTTTCCCAAAGCTATGCCTTTGATTTGTTGTTACAGTGTAATAATTTCTATTATGTTCATAGTCATAATATGTTTTGCCAATTCTTGGGCACTATCTTAGTTTCTAGTTGGGTTTTTTTCTATAACAGAAAATTGCTATAAATATTTTCATACATATGAGTCCTTTTCCTTTGAAGTATAGGCCAAGTGTTATCACTGGGGCAGAAGGCGTGTAGACTTTAATGATTTGGGGTACATATTTCCAAATTGCTTTCCAGAATGGTCAGGCCATTGACAGCTCTACCAACAGTTCTTTAGTGTACTAGCTCAATATCTTGATTATCCCTGAGGCATAGTAGATTAGGTCTTGAGGTCAGAAAAACCTGAGTTCAAGTGCTGTTTCTGGTACATACTTGCTATTGGACCGTAGATAAGTTGTTTAATCTCTCCATCCTCTAAGCCAGTAGTTCTCAACCTTCCTAATGCTGCAACCCTTTAATACTCATATGTGGGTGTATCTGCATGTCAGTGGACCTACCTGGAGATGGATAGAGGAACAGTGTCTCGGTTGCTAAGACCATTGGAAATATATGTTTTCCGATGGTCTTAGGCAACCCCGTTGGGACCCACAGGTTGAGAACCACTGCTCTAAGCAAATATTTAAACCTTTTTAAAGATGTTACCAATCTGCATCAGTGAAATAAGAGTCCAACTTTGTAACAATTTGGGCATATATTTTACATGGTAGCATATTTGATAGAGCTATATATAGTTAATTAAAAATTCCTTAAATATATCAGTAATTCTATTATACAAGTATCTTATAATCAGTAGGTTTGAAGACTGTCTTGATCGGAGGAAAAGAAAACCAATCTCTAATAATTCAATATGTGCCCATAGTGCTTGAGGAATCATCCAGAGTTTATAAAGAATACCATAAGACAAAGTAATACTTTACTGCCCAATGTTTGCTGAATAAATAACTTTTTTCCTCATTTCTACTATTTTCATTTCTGTCTCAATTCACAAAATCTAAGGCTGATGACACCATAAACTTCCAATTACATTTCATATGTTTAAGTGCATCCTAATGTAAGTCACTGTAACTAGAAAATGCAGAGACAATGGCCAGGGGCTTGGAAGCAGGTGGCCTTATCAGTTTCAATAGAGTCATACCTCCTCAAATTTTAAAAGCTAATCAGGTTTGGCCCATTCTATTTGGATGAAAGAATAACAGACTCTCAAGGTGAGTTGTTTCTCTGTGATGGTCCTAGCTTTTCCTAATGAGACTATGTACTGAATAGATCTTTTCTGAGGCAGAAAATCTTTAAAAATATTTTATTTGGAACATTTTTATATTTTATTTCTTATGGGGAAACCTAGTGGCAATTGTCCTCTCTGTTTTGTGGGAGAATAACCACTGGGTATCATTCTTGAACCTGTTAGTTTGTTCCCTGGGGCTTCATTGAATACAAGGAAAAACACTAGCCTACAGCCATCCTGCCCCAGGCTGTAAAGTTGTCAGATCTCATAAGCTAAGCAAAGTATTTGGGTCTGGCCAGGACTTGGAGAGGAGACCTCAAAAGGAAAAAAAAGGCTGTGGAACACACATCTGTTGTGCACCAGATGGCAGCTGTTATTTCATCTCCTGTGGAACTTTTCCCTATAATTCTTGTTGCATTTCTTCTACTGCAGTGTTTATGGGTTTAAAGAAAGGGGAAAAAAACCAAAGCAAAATATTTTGGAAAAAACTAAAATGAATGTAGCATTAAAATGGAGGCTTTCACAGTGTCTCAGCTCAGGATGTGCTGAGTTAAGTTTCCCACAGCAATCCTATAAACTATGCAGTGTGCAGTACAATTGGAGCACTCATTACATAATCACAAAACCCTGGGTAATGTTACATACTGTTCAGCAGATAAAGGCCGTGCAATAATGGAAGGAAACTGCACTTTTTCATCTAATCTGAAATGTACAGAGTATATTGTATTACTGCAGGAAAAAAAACATGATCATGGGGTAAAATATATTAACAGAATGCATGCATGCAAACCAAGGGTGCAAGGTGAAGACTGCTTGCATTGGGAAATGATAATAATTTTCTTCATCTTTGCTGAGAGGCCACCACTTTAATTTGGCATTTGGTTTTTATGGTAATGATGTGTTTTGGAAAGCCCAGATGTCTTTAATGGGCTTGTAAAAAAGGTATTTATTATCATCTTGCTAATTGGCATCAATGGTATGGCTTTGGTGGACCATCATTGCCTTTTTCTTCTGAAAAATGGGACTGCTGACCATGCTATTGCCTAGTCATTTAAATGTTGCCACAGAAGCTAATTTGTGGCCAATAGTTCCATCCACATTGATTGGACATAAAATTTGTCCTTCGGGCTGTGACTACAGATGCTGTCTTTAAGGCATGATGGTGTTTGAGCCTGGGGAAATAATTTGTAACATTTGTGAGCAAACTCAGCCAAGCAATTTCTGACTGCTGAAATCCTCCATAATCTATGATTTGACAATCTATATTCATTAAGTGCCTACTGTGTGTGAAGCATTGCACTATCTGAGAAATAGTCACTTCTCTTCAGGAGCTCAGAATAATTAGTTAATGATGGCAATATTATATTTGTTACAAGTACTATATCACACGAGGGGGAAAATAGAAGCTGGTAATTTATTAAGAGGGAAAGATAACAAATACCTAGCACCTTTGCTGCCATGGTAGGGACACAGAGTCAAGACAACTCAAATAAGTCTCTCAATATCTATGATCCTGTATTGGTGGGTCTCCTCTCCCCACCCACCCCAGCCAGTGCTTAAAGAGGACATAAGAAAGAACCAAGAACCTTATTCTGTCAAGAGTCATGAATGGCTTGTGAGTTATATTACTAAAGGAAATACATTAAAGAGATCATAGAACTTGAGAATTAGTGGAGTAGAAGGAATGTTTTATTGTGCACTAAAGCATGTCTTTAACTTATCTGTGATAACACTTCCCTTCTTTGGTTTGCCAAATGTTACTACTGTGATGTAATGTGTCTTCCATGATAAATGTAGAACTGTAGTGTTGACATGAACATGCACTTGATGAAGATCTTGAAAGAGCTTCTGCTAGACTATACTGCTAGGTATTAGTTAACAAGCAAACAAACATTTATCAGGCACTTAATATACACAGACACACTGTTAATCATTGGTTGTTTATATATCTACTTACCTATTTCTATCAGAGCTAAACGTCATATATGTATATAATATATATATATATTACATAAAAGACTTTATAGATATGTGTGAAACACCAAGATATACACAAAATATAAATGGGCTAGGTGGAAGATGTTTTCTGAGGGGAAGACATTAGCTGCTGGGAGGGAACTGAAAAAGACCTCCTGCACGATGTGAAATTTGATCTGAATTTTGGAAAAAAAAAAAGAGAATGAAAGAGGTGGAGATGAAGAATAATAATATCCCAAGCATGAAGGACTGCCTTTGCAAAGGCACAGAGGTCAGATATTAAATTTTGGACGAGAATATAGCCCAGTGTTGTTAGATAGCAGAGAACCAAGAGGGAAATAAGGTATAACGAGACTTAAAAGGTAGGAAAAGGCCAGGTTATGAAGGGTTTTAGCTTCTAAACAGAATTTTATATTTGATCCTGGAGGTAATGGGTGGGGGGTGTCACTGGAATTTATTGAGTAAAGGTATTACATGGTTAGACCTGTGCTTTAGGAAAATCATTTTGTCACTTGTAGTGGAAGATAGGTTGAAGTGTGAAAAGACTTGATACAGGGAATCTACTCAGAAGGCTTTTGAAATAGTCCAGGGAAGAAGCAATGAAACACTACATTCTACTTTTCTTCTCTTTTGTGGCTTCATTTCTTGAGAAGGCCATCTACAATTGGTGCCTTCACTTCCTTCCCTGTTACTCTCTACAACCTAGATTATAATCTCATCATTTAAATGAAATTGCTCTCTCCAAAATTTCCACTGATGTCTCAATCCTTGAATTTAATGAACTTTTCCCTAATCCTCATCCTTTTTGACCTTTCAACGTACTTTGACACTGTTGATCACTCTTTTATATCCTCTTCTATCTACCTTTTTATGATACTACGCTCTTCTTGTTCTTCTCCTACCTTTATGACAATTTCTCAGTTCCCCTTAGCTGGATCTTCATTCAGGTCATGCCTGCTAACTTTGGTGTCCTGCAAAGGTCTTCTTCAATAGTACTTTTCTTGGTAATCTTATTAGCTTCCATGGATTCAATAAAAATCTATGCAGTTGATTCTCAGATTCACTTATCCAGTCCTAAATTCTCTTCTGATTTCCAGTCTATCATCTCCAACTACCTATTGGACATCTTAAACTAGTTGTTACACAAATATCTTAAACTCAATGTATCTAAAACTGAACTCATCTTTTGACTCGCACTTTCCCTTCTTCCTAACTTTGACTGTTGTGGGTACTATCCTCTTCCCAGGCATTTAGGCTCACTGTGTAGATATTATCCCTGACTCCTTACTTTCTCTCACCACCCATGTCTAATCTGAAGCTAAATTCTGTTGATTCTATCTAATCACCTCTGGCACTGCTACCATACTCTATTTCACATTTAAAGCTGTTATTTATCTGACCTCTTCCCTACCTCTCAAGGCTTCTTGTATTTTCCTCCTGTTCAGATTCTTTTTGATCCAGTGACATTGGCCTTCTTGTTATTCCTTGCACAAGGCACTCAATCTCTGGACTCTGGGAATTTTTCACTGGCTATCCTCCATGCTTGGAACTCTCTCTCTCCTCATCTGTGCCTCCTGGATTCCCTGGCTTTTTTAAATTCCTAGCCAAAATTTCAGCTTCTACAAGAAGCCTTTCTCAATCCCCTATGATGTAAACACCTTTCCTTTGTTGAGTATCTTCAGTTTACCCTGTACACATTTACACACAGCTGTTTCACTATTGTCTCCCCCATCAGAACTGTGAGATCCTTGAGAGCAGGAACTGTCCTTTGCCTTTCTTTGTATTCCCAACACTAAGCATAGTACCTGTCACATAGTAGGTACTTTACAAATGCCTGTTATTGTTGTTATCATTGTTGTTGCTGTTGTCATTGTTGAACTAGAGTGGTGCCTATGTGAGTGGAAAGAAGACATAATCCCCATAATTATCTTCACTTTCAAAATCCAAGTTGTTTATGCTATATGCTTAGTCATTGGAATTAGAAACAGTAATATAAATTTATATTTTATTTCAAACAATTTTAAAAATGAGAACTTCTCAGTTCTTCCTGACTTTCCTTCTTACCCTGTCATAAAAATAGTCATTTGGTAGGCTCCCTATTCATTGGCCTGTTTGGGTGGTAGCTAAGTTTATTGAAAGAAAAACATTGGAGTACTCCAACACATTTGAGTCTCATGGGAATACTTTCACTACTATTGCATAGACTTTTAGGTTCAATCTAAAACTCAATGTGGCTCAATATTTAAATCATGATTAATGCAAAGAACCGCCTAGTAAAAGTACCATATTTTGAAGGGGAAGACCATGCTTCCCATTGAATTTTTAGGGTTGAGAGAAGGAAAAGTTACCTGAGATGTGTGCAGAAGAATAAAAAGGCCCTAAATAGATATCAAGAATAAGAAATATATGGGTAGAGATGAAGAAAAGGACAAAGGAGGAAAGAATGTTTAGGGGAAAATTTTTAATTGTATAATATACACACACACATAAATATATATATATAATTATGTCAAATAAATATTTCCTTCAGAAATGAAAACTACACTCTGACCTTTTGATTTCTTTGTGTAGGGGGAAATCCCTTCAGATTCACTGTCCTTTTACTGCATGTGATCAGCATCCTAGAGAGAATAATAGTTATGTTATTGACAGTGGAAATACATTTTTCTCCATTCATAGTACATTAACATAGTATCTCATAGCATAAACATAATAGCTATTCTTTTTAATTGCTGGGACTATGCACATTAATTTTGCTGAATGATATAAACATATACAACTTAATCCTGTTCTTTAATAAGAGAAATTCCCTTTGAATGTTATGGGAAATACTTGTTTATTTGAAGTGCCCTTAGGCTCCTTGCTAACACATTGATTGTTACCTGCTGTGGGCTTTGGCTTAATTATTTGTATTTATTAATTTGCATTTATCTTAGTTGTCACAATCAACTCCATTTCCAGAACAGAACAGGAAAAGGAGGGAGTGACTAGACAGAAAGAAAAACACTGATTAATGTAATCCTTTCACATGTTAGACTTGAGCATAATAACTTACTTAAAGAACATCTGAGAAAGGTATTAATAGCAAGAAGTAGAAAACTATGTGCAAATATACAGATAAGCTGGCAATAAACAGTATCTTAGAAATTCACAAGGATTTTGACTAACTTGTTGAGGTGAAATACAGAAAAATGGTGGTTCAAATTGTGGGGAGAAAAAAAGATAAGTAGTATATGGCTTTTTAATACTCTCTAATTGATTTTCCACTTACTATTAATTAGTTTCTGCTTTTAACATACTATGTATACTAAGCCACTTCATAACTAATATAAATCTTCCAAGTGCCTGAAAATTTTGTTTTGCTGTCTACTGTCATAAGAGAATCTTAAAAAAAGAAATAAAGCAAAACATAGTGGTTTCATTTGGTTTGGCACAGGTAAGTAGGCAGCTTTTGGGCAATGAAAAATCTTTTATTGTATTGTGTTATTTTTAATTTCAAGTAAAATGTAGTAGAATGTCCATTTAATGCTGTTAGTGTTAACTGTGATTTTTAGTTGTTAACAAATTTATAGCTGAATCGTTTGAATGACCTCAATCAGGGCTCCGTTTTGATTGCTACACTTCCCTGTGCCTGTAAAATTGGGGTCACCCTTTAGACAAATTGAGCCCTTTCCTGTCTTAAGTTGAATTATGTCTTTGCTTCACTTTGTTCAACTCCAATATATCTTGTGATTGACTTTTTGGAAATCAATATCTTTGTAGGGTTAACAAATGATTTATGCCATTTATGCCATTTCAATGACCCATAATATATTTCCTGTAATAATCTATAATAGGATTAGAAGGGACTTGTTGAATCTTCCAGTCTAGCTTCTTTATCAGAAAGGGTGAGCACTATCCTCTTAAAAAATGAATTTAGGCGAATGTTCCCAGTGAATGGGACAGAAAGATCTAACTCAGTATACTGTTCTTTGGATCTTGTCCTAGATTTAAATAATGCTCCTAATATCTGTAGGAAAGATCTTTCATTTTAGCTTGAGTTAAACTTCAGACTTCAATTTATATTATAAACCCAGGGACAGCATTACTTATAATTGCATTTCCTCTTCATGTTGTCATCATTCATACTTTCATTTAGTTGGTTATTCATTAAAAGCATCTATCTAGAAGAGAGGAGCATTTCCAAGTTCTACTACTATTTGGCCCCAAACGTTTCCTGGCTTCTTTTGTTTGTTTACAGCAAGAGAAGATAAGTCAGGATGTGACCCCAAGGGGAGTGACTCATTGACAACCAATCAGGAATCCAGGAATGAAAAGATCCTCTTCCAGTTGGCAAAAATTAGTGTTTTAAAAATAGATTTTGAAGAAATGTTTTGCAGGCTCTGTCATTGCACCTGTAAACTCTGATTCATTCCTTCCCAAAACATGTATTTGCTTTTCTGAATATACAATAAAGATGCCCTTTTTGTCAACTTAGACTAATTAATCCTCTCATTTCTCTTTATGCTCAGAAAAATCATCTATATGTAACTCCAGCACACTTATTTCTAATGTATTTTCACTAAAAATATGGCTTGCCAATGACATTGATATTATTTTTCCAGTATTTTAATTGAGTTACCAGAACATAACTTATTATCATATTCATTTTCTGTATAAATAGAATTAATGATGATGCTTCTCTATTCACAACCTTTTCAATTTTTACCATTGCCTGCCAAATAAAATACCAGTTCCTAATCTGACATTCAAGGTTCCTTTCTGTATCTATCTGTTGCCTTATCTTATATTACTCCCTTCCATGTGCATTATGTTCCAGCTGGACAAGTCTATTTAACATCATAAACCAAGAGCTGGAAGAGATAGTATTGTCCAGCCCTCTCATTTGAAATATGAGAAAACTGAGGTCAACATTCTATGATTTAGCCAAGGTCACAAAGGTAGCTGAACCAGAATTTAAACCTATGTCCTCTGACTCCAAATCCATGTTCTCTTCTCACCTTCATGCTTTCTCCTTACTTTTGCTTATGCAAGTTCAATATTTTCCTGCCTCTTTGCCTTGGTTCACACCATTTCCTATGCCTAGACTGCTCTTTCTTGTTCTCTTTCATTTGAAATCCTGTTTCAGCTCAAACATCAGTTCCTTCATGAAACTTTTCTTATGCCCTTAGCATGCATGAGCTTTGCTTCCTCAGGCCTTATACAGTTCATTGTGCTTGCCTAATAATAATAACAATAACAACAGTAACAGCTAGCATTTATGTAGTGCCTACTAGGTGCCAGGCACTGTGCTAAACACCTTACAAATATTATCTGATTTGATCCTCATCACACCCCTGGGAAGTAGGGCTATTATTATTTGAGGAAAAAGGGAAACAAGGGTCAAATACTTTCATACTTTTTTGTGGAGA
The DNA here is from genome assembly GCA_028646515.1 of Pseudochirops corinnae. Lineage (NCBI taxonomy): Eukaryota > Metazoa > Chordata > Mammalia > Diprotodontia > Pseudocheiridae > Pseudochirops > Pseudochirops corinnae. The sequence goes on along the minus strand of CM053586.1, from coordinate 83,176,317 downwards.
GAGAAAAAAAAGTACTACATGGCCTTCGAGGGGGCAGTTAGGTAGTCAGGCAGACAGAGTGCTGAGCCTGGAGTCAGGAAGATTCATCTTATTGAATTCAAATCTGGCCTCAGACAATTACTAGCTGTGTGATCCTGGGCAAGTCACTTAACCCAGTTTATTTCAGTTTCCTCATCTGTCAAATGAGCTGTATGATCCTGTATCTTTGCAAAGAAAACTTCAAATGGGGTCACAAAGAATCGAACATAACTGAACAACAGTATACATCCTTTGAATATGCCCAAAGTCAAACAGCTAGAACATATATGAGGCTGAATTTGAAATCAGATCTTTCTGACTCAAGGTCCAATGTTCTATCTTCTGTACCACCTAGTCATCATGTTAATCCTGGATGCTACTATGTATTATAATTGTCATATACATTTCTAATATTGAGTATTTATTTATGTGTTGTATTCTCAGTAAGAAAAGAAACTACCCCAATTTTATATTATTTGATGTGAATATCTTTGTTAAAATATGCCAAGAATTTGCTAGAAGCAATGTAAAATCCTTTTAAGCTCATTTGTCACAGGAATTAATTAATTTTTTACTTAGTTTCCCCAGTGACTAGCACAATGATTTGTGTATAGCAGGTACTTAATATACATTTATTGGATTGAATACTCCTTGCAAACCTGCAAGCTTCATGAGGACAGGTATCATGCTTAATTTTCTTCATACCCTGAATATTTCTTTGCATTTAGAAGATACTTTAAATGCATAGTCAATGAATAAAAGAATGATTTCAAAATTTTTGTTCAGACCAACTCAGTACTGTAAATGATATCAACTTATAAACATCTTCAATATCTCTAGAAAATTCAAGATTCATAGCCCCATAATTAAGTTGAACTTTTTCTGTCTCTTAGAAAATCTTCATGAATTAGGCTATAATTATATATAGCTTCTTCCTCATAAATTGTCTTAAGATGGGCAATCTTTTTATGAAAGAATGAAACCTAGGGAGAAGGGGAATGGTCTGACTGACAATAGAGTGAGATTCCTCCAGGAAGTGATAAATATTTTAAAAATCTTCAGTAGGACAAGATCATTGCTTTGATCAGGTCAAATTGAAATTCCCGTTCAACAGTTACATTGCTGTAATACCTTATGTCATCTTGCTATAGGAATGCCTATTTCTTCTGCATTTGTTCCACATTTCTCTGACATATTCACCTTGCCAGGTCTTTCTTCTACACTGGATACAACTATCTGGGGAACTGGATTCTAGCCAGGACAACAGATTTGATGAAACTCTTGTAAAAAGGACAAACAGGTGGCCAAAAAATATCCAGCTACAGGCAGTTTACTAATCATTTGGAAACTGCATCAGTTCCCCATATCTATTCTCTGCAAACATTTAGAAATTGTTTATATCTGAAATAGGATTTTATCACCTAATTTAGCTAAGGATAACCTTAGATACAGGAAATGTGTACTGGGTGTCAGGAAAATCTGAGTTCAAATTCTGCCTCAGACCCTTAACAGTCATGTGATACTGATTCAGGATGTGACTTAGAATGAATAAGAGACTTTGAAGACCATAGTTATGAATGTCATCATAGAAATTTAAAATTATGAAAGAAAATAGTTGGGTCACATAATGAAAGTAAAAGACAACTATTGGAGAACATATGTGCTCAACAACTTTCTGTGTGATGTCAAGAGTACCAGAGTAGTGTTCCCAGAACTTTGGGTGTCCCTCTGTTGCCTACCTTGGTGACCTGTGAAGACAAGGAAGACACACAGATGAGTATCACTGAAGGGAAAAGCCATATTGATGAAATCCATTTGAATGCTTGAACTCTGAGAAATACAAAAGCATAATCCCACTGTACTCTTACCTAGTCATACTTCACCTGGAGGATTTGGTTCAATTCTAAAAATTACAGTATAGGAGTGGTGTTGCAAGCTCTGTGGCATTGAGAGAACAGCGACAGAATGATAGACTGTTGAAGTTCATGACATATGATAATTGGCTGACAGATCTACAATATATAGCCTAGAGAAAAGAATGTTTGTGGGAGGTGAAGAGAAGAGAGAGAGAGAGAGAGAGAGAGAGAGAGAGAGAGAGAAAGAGAGATACTTTTCTTAAAGTACACATAAAATTGTCTCATGTGGAAGAATTAAACTAACAAGAGCTTTGTTATTCACATGGTGTTTGTATATTGATTCTCAAAGGACCGGGTCAAGTTTGCTGTGAGGGATGATCATCACTAGGAAGGTGGCTACCAAATGATGAAATCTTTTGGTCCTTACACCACTAACAAGGACAGTATTTTCCAAAGATTATGCAGCAGAACTTTGTATCAAACCAAAAAACTGGTACTTTCCCCTATATTCCATAAAAAATCCATGCAGATAATCTTCTCAGTTTGGATTTTATTCAAATAAAATTGAGATTTTACTATACTTTATGGCATATCTTAGACATATAATAAAAATAATATAATATACAGATATTGGTTGATAAAATAGTTTTGTTTTCACATTTATAGCTCATTAAAATATTAATCATATTATCATTGTGATTGGTAGCCTTGTTTTTCAGCGCCAGGTTTCTGAAAATGTGTTGTCATTGACAATATCGCTACTCATAATTCTTTTTCAGCCACTAATTGAGACTGATCTTTTATCTTTAAGAAAGTTTCAGCAGAAAACATTGTTTCTTACCACACTGATTGTGAATCCCAAAGGTAAATATAATGAATCATGTTTTCTGAACCTAGATTTTTTTTTTACTCTTTTTCTCTGTTTTTCTACTATGTCAGCCATGTATATTGTCTTTATAGTAGTTTCCACTACACCAATAAATTTTCTCTTCAAACCAGCTATGTACTTAACCGTCACGAAGGTATAACTGTACTTTATGTAGAAATGATCTAATTTTAAGAGAAATTTAGATCTTTTGAAAAGTTCAAGGGATTATTTTTATGTCATTCAATTTTTTTTAAAGTTCTGTTTTTGAAATCTGTTTTGTGTAAACATGAATACCTTGAAAAATAATCATATCACTTTTAATATCCATAAAAGTAGTTATCTTTGAATTCCATTGTTTACATTCAAATTCAGCAATCCATGTAGTGACTCACCCCAATAAATAATGATGGTAGAAGAATATACCTGCTTAGAGATTTAACATGTGTTGATTCAAATTTGACTTCTTTTGAATATTATTAAATATAAATATAAAATAAATATATTAAATAATCACTGAATTGAATTAACTTCTATTTTTGAATTTTCCATCTTAGTATTGCTTTGGTTGACTTTGATTTGAATTTTCTTTTTATTGTTTGTGGATATGGGAGTCACATTGGGAAATATTCTATAAATTTGACTGCTGATTCATGCTGTCTTGCCCCAAATGCCTTGCACCTTACAATTTGGAAAATTATCCTAAGACACCAGGCATTTCCAACTTCATGGGTGAAAGAGATCCCCTCAATAACTATGTGATATAGGTGCTATTATTATCACCTTTTTACAAAGGAGGAAACTAGGGCAGGGACAGGTTAAGTGACTTATCCAGAATCACAGAGTTAATGAATGCCTGAGACCAAATTCAAAGTCAGATTTCCTTCACTTCAATTATATGCTGCACCACTTAGCTGTTGACTATGGGAAAACAAAACAAAACAAGGAAACTTTGATTTAGTAAATAATTCTTGAAATGAAAACAAACTTTTGATTTAGTAAATAATTCTTGAAGTATCAGCTTTGAAAAATTGAAAGGAAATTGCTGAGTGATTGAAAAATAAATGACTTCAAGAGAGGAAGAAAACTATTCCTTAGATACACACAAACACACAGCACAGCACCCATTTCACTATGATTCTGGTGTTTGAGGAAAGAGAACTAAATTTTCTATTTTTAAGGGTAGGTTGAAATTCATATGAAGTCAGAATGGTAAGCTCTTTAAATAGAGAATGTAGAGAATGTTTGTGCATTGTATATGAGGCAATTAAGTTGACCATAATCTAAAAATTACTGAGATTTAAAATACAAAGATTTTGAGCCAACATGCCTTCAGTTTCAGCAGGGAATTTAGGAAATGAATGAGATCTATTGGCCAGTATAATTGTGTTATCATTGGACACTACAAAGGGTTACCAGACAAGTCTAAAGAGGACCAGGGAAAGAGATTCATAACAGTCAGCTGTTTGAAAGGAATACCACTAGAGGTTCTTCTTATCTCCCAAATATCTAGTTCTTTTAGCTACCATCAAGCTACTCTCTGTACCTCTTTCTTATTGGCTTGCACCAATACCATTACCTAGGCTTAGAGAACAAAATTAGAACCATTATCACTGAATGGATTCATTTAAAATTTACATATATATATATATATATATATATATATATATATATATATATATATTTTAGAAAGAGAACTGGATTTTTTTGGTAGTAGTTTGAGGGTTTATTTAACACAAATAAAAATGTGCAAAGCTTTTTACTCATTTTCTTTACTCCTCAGTCTAGCATTTGGATTGATGACCTTGATGCCTAGCTGAGCTGCTCTCTCAACAATAGCTTTCTGATTCTTAGAGGAGACTCAGCACAGTACAATTTGTTGAACACCAGGAGCACTTCTAGCTCTTTGACCTTGTGCACCAAAAACTTCCTGAATCCACTTGGCAGCATGTGTTTTGTCTTCTTATTGCTTCCATAACCAAAATTGGGCATCAAGATCTGGACCTTGAATTGCCTTCACACCCTGTTGTCAGTGCCTCTTGATTTATGCAAGTTTCTCTTGATCTTGACATATCTGTTGGACTGATGCTAGATGAACTTCTTGGTCTTCTTCTTCACAATTTTAGGCTTCACGAGGGATCTGAGGGCAGGCATGGTGCTGGCAAAGAGATAGCAGCCTCTCCACGGGAAGTGCCAACAGAAAGAGAGAGAAGGAGAGAACTAGATTTTTTTTTTTTATGTTATGTTGCTCCATTAACAACTTTTTGACACATTAGTACGAATTAGCTTATCAGACTAAGAAGAAAAATAGAGAGCAGAGTCCTAAATGGCTACCACATGAGACATTGTCATGAACTTTTGAGGGAAGAGTACCTTGGTATTAGGGGAGAGCATAAAAGAAATTGAATCTTTGTCCAACCCAGGTTTGGACCTGGTGGCAAGTAAGGTTCTTTTCTTGTCTAAATCTTTGACCCTATGATCCTATGGAAACTATAAAGGCAGTATGTTCTGGAAAGGTGTCTATACCAGGTCATTTGTACATTCCTACCCTGGACACTATCAGAATCACACAATAATAATATACTGTGAGATGTTCTAGTGCTCCGTGGGGGCCCCAGAATTTTATAGATCTGTGTTCAATAAAGGGAAAGAACATAAAGGCATCCATAACCATAATGCTAATTTAATATACACACAACAAGGTGATGGTGGAGTACAGAGAAGCATATGTGACTCAAGACTATGACACTCATAAAAATGGGAAATGCCATTTTGATGTATCAAAAAATTAAATTAAAAAATAGGAAGTAAATATTCTCTGACCCACATGGCCTTGGCTATACATTAATATATAATTTATGCTTTTCTTTTAAAAAAAATTGGGGGGGAAGTTTGAAAGGAGTCTAAGGGAAAAGTACAAATAATGGGAAAATTTCATCTTGAGAAAAAAGAAAGGAAAGCATGGAATCTGTCTGATAATAGGAAAAGAGACATTTAGGAACAGGAAAGGCACTAATTATTTTTGTTAAAGTGCAAGAAGGAATTGCATTAATTGTAATGTAAAACATTCTGATAAAATATTGGTGAAAACTTTATACATCTTAATTAGAAAAAAAGCAAAAATATAGCTAGGTTATCAAGACAGTTTTGTGCAATGGTTTTTAGAAGATAAATGGTAAAAAATAGCAACAATCAATAACTAATAGGGAAACAATTACAGCAATCCTACCAGGACATGAAGGAGGAGAATCGAAGCCTTCCAGACTACGAGATTCTGGGGTTTCCCTCCCTTAACTCAGATTGATAGAATATTCATAAACTAACCAGATTGCTTCATCCTACTGTTAACTCTGCTGAATGAGAAGAAAGAACAAATTGGAAATAGTTAAAAAAAAATATTTTTATTAGATCCATCAAATTGATAAAAGACTTTTTAATATAGCATAGAAATCTTTCTGGCCTTCCCCTTACCAAGTTGTTGCTTCTTTGAACATCCTTACTCACATTTCCCTCCCACTGGAACTTTGGATGCTACCCCTGGTTTCTTTGAATCTGATAGGTGAACTTACGCCTGGTTTTGCAGGAGCCCATGGTTCTACTTCCCTTCTTGGCTCTCTCTGGATTTTATGGTCACCTTTGCTATTCCTCTCTTTTCAACATAGCTGTATCTGTTATCTTCCTCCATTAGAATGGACATTCCTTAAGAGAAGGTCTGTCTTGCTTTCTTATTGTGTCCCCAGCACTTACCTCAGTGCCTCCTACTTGGTAAATATTTCCTAATAATTTGTCTAGCTATAGAAGGCATTGATGATAAAAATAATCATTATTGATTGATGATAAACATTGATGATAAAAATAATCACTAAATTGAACAGTGCTTATGGATCTCAAAATACTTTAACATTAATCAGGCATTTCAATATCCATTGCATGATTATTATTAAGACTTCAAATTGGAAGTACCTTAAAAGTCACAACATCATGGAATCTCAGGGTCAGAAAGTACCGTGGAGATCATTTAGTACAACTTGTAGTTGCATGAGTTTCTATTAATATGACTCTTCCAGTTAACAAAGGAGGAACTTGAGCCTGAGGAAGATTAATATATTCATACATATTTTATATATACTGGTATGTTTATGTGTTATCTCCCCCAATAGAATACAACCTCCTTGAGGGAAGGAACTAGTTCCTTGCTGTCTTCTTATTTTCAATACCTGGAACAGTGCCAGATGCATTGTTGAAACTTTAATAAATACTCAATGATTTAATTAACTGCAGTTTAGTCTCAGGTTTCCTCCTCTGGATCCAGAGATTTTTCTAGGACATCAGACTCCTCCTTAGCTCAGTATTAGATTGGCAAGCACATTTTACATATGAGAAAAAGAGAGAAATGCCAAGCTCAAAAAAATACAAAGATGAAAATTTGGTTGGATGAAAAAAAAACAAACCTCAGGAGCTTTGTCTTGAGTGACCAGTCAATTATTCTGGTCAGGAAAATGCCCTGCAGAATAATGCAGTCTAATATTTTGCACCTTAAACATAGCTATAATGAAACCCTTTTTCTTTCTTCTCTCATCTTTTTTCCCAGTCCCCCTCCCCCACCTCCTACTTCACTGTGGCCCGGATGTCAGCACTCTTGTATTGGTGACTGAAGTGTCCCAGGGTGTTTATCACTGTCATATTGTGATTGTCTGTTTATAGTAGCAATACTTCGTTTCATTTTTCGCATACAGGCATGGAAATGAAACAGTATATCAAGAAATCCAGATTGCCTTTATTCTAAAGAGCATGTTGTCTCTTTAGGGAACAACAAAACACAGTAAGTAGCTTTTTTTTTTTAAACTTCCAGCTTAAGATAATGCAGAAATCTGGCCTAATGAAGCATACTGGGTGATTTCTTTTGTACCCAGCAGTGGAATGGTTAATTACTCTGTGGTTTTTCTAGGAAGACAACAATGAAAATGCTCCCACCATTGCATCACTACCTAAAACCAAACTGACAGATCACACTCCTCAGCTGAAACAGATGGTTGCTTATGGGGCTGACAATGCTAATGTAAACTGTAGAGGCTTTCATTTGGTAGTGTGGCTCCTAAGAGGTGAAAAGAACACTTTCCTTCAGAGAAAAAATAAAAAGGAAAAGATAAAAAGAAATGCAGCATGCTGCTGCCTCCTCTATACACCACCACCTAGTCTCCAATCACAGAGACCTGCATGTAGGGGAGTGAAATGCAGGTCCATGTCTTGGCAGAGACACAAAGAAAAATGAGCTTAGCAAAACTGAGAGTGGACAGTGAACAGAGAGAAATGATCCTACTCCCAATTCTGCTTCTGAATTACAACTGACATTCTTTTTTAGGCATTTATTTAAAAAATAAGCAAAGCCTAGGAAATATATTGGAAGTCACAAAAGCAAGATCAACTATTGTAAGATCTAGGAGCAGGGGTGGATTTATTAAAGAAACACCTAAGATAAGCTATGTGCAGCTTGGCTGTAGCGTAGTTGGGCACAGGTCAGAATAACTGACCATGTATTTTTCATAGAATCATAGATTTATACCTGGAAGGGACTTTAGAGATCACTCTCCTTATTGTACTCACTGATAAGAAAAAATGAGGCCCAGAGAAGTTATAACTTTCTTCAGATCACACAACTAATAAATGTTAGAGGGAAAATTTGATCCTAGGTCATATGAATCTGAACTCAGTGTCTATGTATTATACCATGCCATATGACACCCATATTTTGACAGGATGAGAATATTTGAGAGGTAGGATGACAAAATGACAAGAGGAAAAGACCTGGGGTTGGGAAGACCTTGCCCTCGACACAAAATGTGTGATCCTGGACAAGACAATTTTTCACTGTTCTAGAAACTCTATAATGTCAGAATGATATACATCTGTAATCCCTACTCCTGAAGAGGCTGAATCTGGTGGATTATTTTAGTTTAGGATTTCTGAGCTTCAATGGGTTAAAACTGATTAGGTATATCAACTATCTCTGGCAGCAATATGGTGAGCCCCTTGAATCTGGAAGTAGGGACCACCAGGGTGACTAAAGAGGGGGTAAACCAGCATAGGTAGGAAGTAGAGCAGGTTAAAGCTTCCATGTGCATCAGTGGTGAAATTGATCAAGTGAGTGGTTGTAGTACTTCACAAATGGGTGAGAGATAGAGAGATGCAGATGTCTCAAAAAACAAAAACAAAAAAAAAATCACTGACTTAGTTGGTTCTAGAGACTTGGCTAAGATCATCAGTAATATAGAAACGGTTGATTTAGGGGATTTCCACCCTGCTATACTGATAAAATTATAGATCTCAACACACACACACACACACACACACACACACACACACATACACATACATACACGCATATGCACGCACACATACACACTTAGTAAAGAATGAAAATTCCCTGGATGACGGATTCAAGAGATCTGCTGACAAGGCCCAACATTCCTATTTATTAGCATTATAACATTGGAAAAATTATTAATCTTTCTAAGCCTCAGTTTTTCCATCTGGAAAATCGAATTCCATTTGTAGGGAATCCTATTTGTGTTGTCTACCTTTGGGTAATTGAAAAGAAAAGATGGGATAATGTATTTAAATTGTTGCATAGGAATAGCCCTTGAAATATGGGGAATTGATAAGATCTTTAGAAGAGAGGGTATATAGAGAGAACATAAAGGTCCCAGAATGGAGCCCATGTCAGGGAACCCCACAATTGGAATTGTGGATTAAGAAATGAATGATGATCTAGCAAAGGAGCCTGAGGAAAAAAAAAGTCATACATATAGGAGAATGATCAAGTCAAGGGAGGAAAGAGTGTCCAGGAAAGAAATCATCAAAGTCAAAAGTTGCAAAAGGATCAAAGAAAATGAAGATTGAAAAAAGCCACCAGATTTAGCAATTAAGGGATTATTGGAAACATGGAAAAAAGCAGTGTCAATTGAACAATAGGATCAGAAGTCAGTGGGGTCAAGAATTTATATAGGGGTTTGGAAGACAATGGAACCTATAGAAAGGCCTTGAAATATAGAGCAGGGGAAAAGGAAACTAATAGCTAATAGTCTCCAATTTCTCATCAAATAGAAGTCTAGGACATCAACTGAGGGTGAGGGTAAGGGGAGAAGATGCTGGAGAACTAAAAAGAGAAGAGAAGCTTTGGAAAAGCTACTAAAGGTAATGAACTAGTGAGTGAAACATTGAAGTATAAAAGTTTTGCAGTGTAGTAGTGAGGACACAGTTGAGACTAGAAAATATGATTTTATAGTGGATCCATTTGGCCTGGTAATATGACATTCTTGGTGGCATTCATCAGTTCTGAGTATGAGAACAGGCAAATTTGGGGCATGATTCAAGACCAAAGCTTTGAAGGGAATGAATGGTAGTAGGACAAGGGTCAAAGGGAAGAAAGGGCAGAGGATAATGTATAGTTGAACAATGGTTAAGACTAAAGAAAAAGGAAAGAAGACTAAAGAAATGAAATAAAGACTAAAGAAAAGAACATGGGGACAGAACAAGAGAAAAAAGGAAGAATGTAGAGACTAGAGGTTGTAAGAGGGGCAAAGAAAGGACTAACGAGGAATGAGAAAGAGGTAAATGTGGAAAGATAGGACATTATGATCTGAGGCATGATCAAGGATATAGCACAATTATGAATTATGCTGAGATCTAGGGCATGATTGTAATTGTTGGTATGGTAAGGTAGAGTGAAACTATATATTTGAGAAGTTGAAGATATTCATAAACTGGGAGGCCATAGTGCTAGAAGGAACAACAGTATAAATACAACATACTCATCAACTGAGGCCAGGATATACCATGTGCACTCAGGATGCTTAATAGTTTCTTTTTAAAAAATTTCTGTGGGTGCAATTTCTTCCCAAATATTTTCTCTGTCTATATCATTGCTTCTTGGTTTCTATCAACAACCACCTTACTGTTCATAACTCCTAACTTGATGATTATTGTTGTTGTTTGTCCTTGGAGTCTAGTGGCAAGAAAAAAGTCAAGAGGACTGACTTGATGGTAGTGGATGGATGGTGGCAGTTCTTCTTTCCTTCCTTCCTTGTTATTTGAATGGGCATTTTCCAGATAGTATTGCTGAATTATATGGGTTGTACAGTTTTCCTCAGTACACATCCCAGTCCACATCTGATAATTTTGTCTCATTCTATCTTCAACACCTTCTTCTTCAGTTGACTCCATCAATTTCTAGTTCCTTGCTTTCTGCACTGTTTTAGAGGTGCTGACAACAAGGGTAAGATAATTGTTTGCTCTAGGGTTTAAATCTTGTGGAATGTAGAAAAGTATGTTTCCTTCCATTAGATTTCCATACTGATAAAGGTGTCCTTTCTATATAGGTTTGGTTGGGGTTCAAGGATTGCTGCCAAAAAGCAAAGTATGACTATCATGGACTTCCCCTCACAGTATGGAGGCTCTGTTCTTCCTACTTATAACAGTCTACTTAAGGGGAGGGTTGCACCAGATATAGTGAATGCCATTGCCCTCTTGTCTATTTTCTCCAGAAGATGAGAAGTCTTAGGAAGGAAATATAGCCAGTGCTCTCCATGTATCTTATGTTCTTTAATCATTTATTATAAGAAAGTAGAATGGGACATACTGTTTTGCTTACCTTCAAAGGGTAAAACTGGGATCAATGGATGGAATTTTCAGGGAGGCAAATTTCTATTCAAAGTAAGGAAGAACTTGCTTAAAATTAGCAGAATAATCAAAAACTTAATGGGTTGCCTTGTGAGTTTGTGAATTTTCTGTCCAATGAACCAATGCAATGAAGCAGAGGCTAAATAACCACTTGAGGGAACTGAAAAACACATTTAGACTTGAAAACTACCATTTTAATTTGTTCTACATAGGCACAGGAACCTGGGAGTGGCAGCATCTCCTAGCCCATTTTCGCAGCTTCCAGTCCAGTTTTCATGGTCATCATTTGGGGAAGCAACTCTTATGGAGGAGGAGCCAGTCATCTCCACAAACTGCCTCACATGGGACATGCAAGCCAGTTGAGCTGAAGTAGTGAGGCATGTTGAAGAAGAGAGGAGTGGCACCATGTGTCAGGCCAGTCAGACCACCGTGATATTGATCACCATCTCCCTTCAGATCCTGATGGAGACAGCCCAGGAACCTGAATCTAAGAACCTTGGGAATAACAATGCTTCTAATCTAATGCCTCAGCTATCATCTGGGGAAGCAAACCCTATGAAGGTGCAGCCTGGAAATTGCTCCTGCAGATTCTATAGTCACATCTACTAAAGCCCCTTAAAAGAATATTCTTGCCTCTAAAGTCTAGATATCATTAAATAGTTCAACATCAGAAACTGATAGGGCTTTGTCAGTGGAAATATTGTGAAGGAAGAGGTATTAACTTCTCCCCTGATCTTCTACCCTACAGCCCATAGAATGTATTCATCTGATTTTCAGCTGAAACCTTCCAGATGTGTCTCCCTCATTAGAATGTGAACTCCTTTGAGGGCAAGGTTGGTCTTAATTTTCTATTTCTATCCACAGTTCTTAGAGTGCTTTGCATATAGTAAGTGCTTAATAAATGCTTCATTCATCCCTTCCCATGCTCTCTGTAGCATCTATCAATAAAATGTGCAAGACTAGGACAATTTTATTCTTCTGTAATTGTAATTCTTCATTGTTTGTCTTTGGTAGGAAAAGGGAAATTTGGAATATTTTGAAATTTAAACATTGTCTCCTAACTTCCCTGAACTATTTTTTAAATGCTAAGTCTCTATCAGTATTTTTTTAGATTTCTCCCACCATGAGAACCTTGTCTTAGAAATATTGGCCTGAAAGATAGTCATCTGTCTGGTCTGACTTGAGTATACTCTTGGCTTGGAGGTTGAAAGCAGGATGAGCTGGCCTCCAGAGTACTATTGTTCTGTGAATGTATGGTACATCCCTCTCTCTCGAGTTTATTCTCAGCAACTCAGTATTTCAGAGAATGGAATACAGATCCATTGTAAGACTCTAGGGTTGTCAAATGATAACAAAGGGTAAAAGTTTTTTGGTAAATATCTCCTGTTATCCTCAGCTCTCTAAAATGCTTTGCCAATATTGACTTCAGATGTCCAGTGGGAATCTCCTTTTGCAAAAACTATCCTTCATTTGAAGACAGGAGTAGACTAGAGCATTGGGCGTCATAAATAGGTTCTCACAGCAGCCACAAAGAATCTTATCTCTACTTTTTACTGACAAAAAATGTAAGGCAAAAGGAATGTACTCTATTTTCTCAGGGTTCTGATATTTACTGCTAATTAATCTTGTTTGAATATTTAAGAAATCATTATTAATGAATTTTTATGGGTCATGGAGCTACATCAGATGACTAAACAATGAAGTTTAAAATCTCAGAAGAAGAATTTGATTCAAATAATTGAGCTACAAAAATTCAAGTGTCATCATACAACTTATTTTCATTAGAAAAAAAAAACCAGAATCCTTAATTTCTAAGTCACCAAATTATAGTGACAATTACTTTATTTTCCAGATTCTTCATAAAATTCTTCCTGCAAAACTAGGTGGAGACCAACATCTTACACAGTATGCCAAGATAAAGTCAAAATGTACACATGATTTAGATTTAAAGCTGATTCTGTAAGCAAACTAGGAGAGCAAGGAATAGTTTATCTGTCAGATTTATGGAGAATGGAAGAATTTATAACCAAACAAGTGTTAGAGAAATGCAAAAAGATAATTTTGATTACATTAAATTGAAAAGTTTTTGCACAAAGAAAGTCAATGAAACCAAGATTAAAAGTGAAACAGAAAGCTGGGAAACATTTTTTTTTTCCAACCAGCATCTCTGATAAAGGCCTGGTTTCCAAAATATATAGAGAATTCAGTCAAATGATTAGAATACAATTTATTCCCCAACTGATAAATGATCAAAGGATATGAATAGGAAGTTTTCAATTGAAGAACTTAAAGCTACCTATAGTCTTGCGAAAAAATGCTCTAAATTAATATTGATTAGAGAAATACACATCAAAACAACTCTGACATAGTACATCACACCTATCAGATTGGTTAACATGACAAAATAGGAAAATGATAAATGTTGGAGAAGATGTGGAAAAATTCTAACACTTGGTGGAGTTGTGAACTGATCTGACCATTCTGGAGAAAAATTTGGAACTATGCTCAAAAGGCTATAAAACTCTGCATACCCTTGGACTCAGCAATACCACTTCAAAGTCTGTATCTCCAAGAACTCATAAAAACAGAAGGACCCACATGTACAAAAATATTTATAGCAGCTCTTTTTGTGGTGGCCAAGAATTGGAAATTGAGAGGATGCCCATTAATTGGAGAATGCCTGAACAAGTTGTGGTTTATTAATGTAATGGAATATTATCTTTCTATAAGAAATGATGAGCAAGTGGACTTCAGAAAAACCTGGAAAGACTTATATGAGCTGATACTGAGTCAAATGAGAAGAACTGGGAGGGAGAACATTGTACACAGCAATTGCAACGTTTTGTGATGACTGACTTTGATAGACTTAGCTCTTCTCAGCAATGCAAGGATATAAAACTATTCCAAGACTCATGATGGCAAAAGCTATCCACATCCAGAAAAAGAACTGTGGAGTGTGAATGTAGACTGAAGCATACAATTTGCTCTCTCTCTTTTTTGTTTGTTTCTTCTTTCTTGCACTTCCTCCTTTTGATTCTAATTCTTCTTTACAACATGACTAATGTGAAAATATGTTTAATATGAATGTATACATAGAACCTATATCAGATTACATGCCATCTTGGGGAGGGGGAGGGAAGAGGGAAAAACTTTAGAACTAAAAATCTTATGGAAGTGAATGTTGAAAACTAAAAATCAAGGAATTAATTTTAAAAATTCTCTTTCTAAAGTGTTTCATCATAGTGTGCAGGTCAAGGACCTTGAATCCCTAATGCTGTCTCACTGCAGCACAAACCCTAGTAAGTATAAATAGACTTCAGGGACCAAAGAATTTGGACTCTGTGGTATCTGAACATTCAATTATAGATCTAGTTTTATTAATATTTTCTTAACTATTATTTGTTCTAATCCAATGCAAACATTTTTACTTAAACATTTTTTTTGACATTTCTATTCCTGCTACTGAGGAAGGATATACTATAAAATCCAATATTAGTCATTTAGTATCAGAACCACTATTAATCTTTGCCTTTGTTCTGTGTGCTTTTGTCTTCATTTACATTTTTGTAGTCATTATGTGTATCATTGTCCTTTTTCTGTTCTCATTATCCTATATTCCTACATGTTTTTCCATCTTCCCCTGAATTCCTTATGCCTGACATTGCTTAAATTGTAATGGTATTCACTTTGCTATATCACAATTTTAGTATATTACAACTTCAGCCATGCCCTAATTGATGGATACTTTTCTTCCAATTTATGGCTACTACAAAAAGTGCTGCTAAGAATATTTAGTTATATGTGGGACTTTGCTTTTTGTCACTGACGACCTTGGTGGCATATGCCCAGGACTGCAATTGCTGAGTCAAAAGATCTACATAGTTTAGTAACTCTTCTCTCATAAATCCAAGTTGATTTTTAGAACAATTGGACCAATTCACAGTTCTAACTACAGTGTATTAATGTGACTATTTTTCTACAGACTATCCAACACTGAATCTTCATATTTGATCATCTTTGCCAACCTTAAAGTTATAAGGTAATAGTTCAGAATTGTTCCAATTTCCAGTTCTTAGTATTTTGAACATTTTTCATGCTTATAGATATACTGAGATTCTTTTGAAAACAGTTCGTTCATATTTTCTCAGCAATAATTATTTACTTGCTCTTAGTCTTATAAATTTGTGTTAATTCCCTAGAATGTCATACATTTACCAGAGGTGCTTAATATGAAGCCCTTCACCCACCAATTTTTTTTTTCTACAACTGCTAATGTATAGAAGTAGGTTGGTGATATTGGATAACAACCTGGACCTGGAATTAGGAAGACTAAAGTGTGAACCTGACTTCAGATATTTACTGGCTTTGTGACCCTGAGAAAGTAACTTTATCTCTCTGTGCTTTAATTTCCTCTTCTGTAAAATGTGGGGGTCAGACTTAATAGCCTCTAAAGTCCCTGCTAAATCTATGATCCTATGATCCTATATATTTCTTATTGACTTTGTACAAAAGCTTACTTTTTAAAAAATCATTGGAATTGTCTGTTTTAAATTGTGATAGTAAAGTCTCACCCTAGCTGTGTGAAAGTTATTTCTTTCCATTCTACATTTCTTTAATGCTGTGCCTTTTAACATTTAGACCACATATATTTGGAGCTCAGTGTGGTACATATGGAGGTGTGCTGGATACTGGCTTAAGAGAGTGGATCATTAAATATATAGAGTGAGTAATTACACCTTGGAAATTGGCAATTACTACAAATTACAGGCTGATATAGTCTTTTGTTGAATGCCCTGACTTAAAGTGATGGAAGAAATATTAATAATGGAGATTAAAGTTAAAGTACACAACGAATGCATTTTTTTCTCAGAGAGCTTGTTTACCAGGTCATTTACCAGTATATCACTTGGTACTCAATATGAAGTAATCTACACCAGACCTGCACAACTTGACAGTAGGTAGGGGCCAATATTAAAATAGGTTAAACTTCTTCAAGCCACAGATAGTTTTTTAGCAGCTCACTTTCCAAGTAAAGGTATAACTAATGATCAAACTATTTTGCAAATAAGCAACATTAAAAAGGGAAATTTCAATTAATATCAATTAATTATACTTATTACTTAAAATTTTTATTTATCATGAAATCACATCAATGTTGAAAAAATTACTTTGTGAAGCAGTACAAGTTTTACTATTTTTTTCAGGTTTTCTTACCGTTTACATTTAGTTAATGGGATGTATTACACTTCTTGTCAGTAATAAATTTATTGTACTCTGGAATCATGTTTGAAATAGATTTCTTTAAAAATCTGAAAACTAACCTTAGTAGCTGCCTCATATCTGAGTTTACTTTCTTGAAAACTATTGTTCCTCTGAGATTTTTCAACAATTTAGATGCTTTAATTTGTTGGTGGTGGTGTCCAATTTGCTTAAACCAGGATGGTTTGATTGTATGCATTTCTTTGTAATGACTATTACTTCTCAGCAAACAAGGCACAATATTTTGTCTCTCCTATAAGTAAACAAGTATTTGTTCACTTCAGGTTAAATGTTCTATGTTCTGATTCAATCTTCCATTTCTTTTTATCACTCAGTTCACGAAGTCACCCCCAAAACTTTAATGTTAGAATAAAAAAAACATCTCCATAGCAACTGCTCACATGCAAAGAAATACTGAACTGAGTATCTGCCCTTGGAGAGAGCACAAGACACTCATGTAACTTGGAGGGCAGCCATTCAGTAAGGGAGGGGAAGAAGCCCTCACATTGTTGCCACTCATCACATAGTGGACATCCGTTGCATTGGTATGTGGCTGCACTCACTTTGTCCTGTTCAGCTCCAGTAACAACTGAAAACACAGCAAAAAGATATGACTCTTAGTCCTCTCAGACTAGAGACAAACTGACAATGGTTCATTCCTGTAAGTTATGTGACAAACAGGAGAGAGTGTACAGTGGCAACTCACCCACCAAATTATATAATGGGCATAATAGTAACTAGGGGAAGGTGGGTTAATCAGGGCATGGACAAAGTACTCCTTGTATTTTTTACTTTCTTTTACATCCTCTACATTTTTTCTGGGCTGCCCCAAATCCTTTGGCAGGCCATAAGTAACCTGCTGATCATATATTGTGCAGGCCTGTTGTACACCTATCTTCTGGAGTCAGATTTCCTCAGAAAATCTTGGTAAATACAAATGCCTTACCCAATTTTTTGCCTGTTTTTTGTTTTATTGAACATTTGTTTCATGTGTTTACTTCTATATAATACCAAGTAAGTTTTATATCTACTATTTTATAATATGATTTGAGATATAATTATTGAGATAACATTCTTTTATTTCTCTTAAAATTTTTATATTTTTTAAAATTACACATAAAACATTTTTTAACTTTTTAAAATTTTGAGTTCCACATTCTTTTTCTTTCTCCTTCCTCTTCCCCCAGTGAAAGCAAACACTTTGATATAGATTGCACATGTGCATTCATACAAAACATATTTCCATAACCGTTGCATTGCAAAAGAAAACACAAAGAAAAATTTTTAGAAGTGTTTTTTAAAGTATGCTTTGATCTGCATTCAGGTTCTATCAGTTCTTTCTCTGGAGATAGATTAATATTTTTCATCATTTGTCTTAGAATTATCTTGGATCATTGTATTGCTAAGGATAGCTAAGTCATTAACAATTGATCATCATAATATTTCTGGTTCTATGTACAATGTTCTTCTGGTTCTGTTTCCTTTGCCTTTCATCAGTTCATGTAACTCTTTCCAGGTTTTTCTAAATCTTCCTGCTCATCATTTCTTATAGCACAATTTTATTCCATCATAATCACATACCACAACTTGTTTAGCCATTTCCCAATTGTCGGACATCTCCTCAATTTTCAATTCTTTGCCACCACAAAAAGAACTGCTAAAATATTTTTATACAAATTGGTCCTTTTTAGGGGCAGCTAGGTGACACAGTGAATAGAGCACCGGCTCTGGAGTCAGGAGGACCTGAGTTCAAATTCAGCCTCAGACACTTAACACAAAAAATTGGCCATGTGACCTTGGGCAAGTCACTTAACCCCAATTGCCCTCCAAAAAGGAAAAAAAAAAAACCTAAATGGGTCCTTTTTCATTTTCTTTAATCTTTTTGGAATACAGACCTACTAACGATATTGCTGGATCAATAAATACAGCCTTGTTGTATTTGTTTTTTAATCTTAAACCAATCCATTTTCCCATGTTTAGTTTTAACTGTTGCTGTGTGACCTGCATATAAGCTCCTCAGGAGACACGTAAGATGATCTGGTACATGAATATCTTTGATGACTTGCCACAATTTGTTATGATCCACAGAGTCAAAAGCTTTAGTGTAGTCAATGAAACAAATATATATATTTTTTTTTTTTTTTTTTTTTTTTTTTTCCTTTAGCTCCCTTGCTTTCTCCATAATCATGTTGATAGTTTGGTCTCTCATTCCTCTGCCTCTTTGAAAATCATACTGGTCTTCTGGTAGTTCTCAGTTTACATATTGCTGAAGCTCAACTTGCAGAATCTCAAGCATAACCTTGCCAGCATGTCAAATGGACACAATTGTATGGTAATTTGAGCATTCCTTGGCCTTACCCTTCTTTAGAATTGTAACATACACTGGTCTTTTTCTATCCAGTGGCCATTGTTGATGTTTCAAAATTTGCTGGTATGTTGAGTTCAGTGCTTTAATAATATCAGCTTTTAGAGTTTTAAGTAGCTCCACTGGAATTCTAATCACCTTGACTAGCCTCATGGTTAGTAATGTTTCCTAAGTCCCACTTGCCTTTATTCTCTAGGATGTCTGGCTCTAGATTAGTAAAGCACCCAACATGGTTATGGATGTTAAGCTCTTTCTTACATAGTTCTTTTGTGTCTTCTTGCCACCTCTTAAACACTTCTGCTTCTGTTACTACTACTACTACTGCTACTACTACTACTTTTATCTTTCATAATGCCCAATTTTTGCATGAAATATTCCCTTGAATGTTTTTAGTTGCTTGCAGTATTTTCCCCTTGACCTGGGAGCTTTGGAATTTGACTATAATAATCCTGGGAATTTTCATTTTGGGATCTTTCAGAAGATATTTATTGGTGGTAGCATATCATGGCATTTTTCTTGATAATTTATTGAAAGATGATGTGTAGGCTCTTTTTTAAAATCATGACTTGCAGATTGTCTAATACAGTTGTTCTCAACCTTCCTAATGCCGTGATCCTTTAATACTCCTATGTGGGCATATCTGCATGTGAGTGGACCTGCCTGGAGACAGATAGAGGATGGTGTGTTGGTTCCTAAGACCATCAGAAATATGTGTTTTCTGATGGTCTTAGGTGACCTCTGTGAAAGGGTCATTTGACCCCAAGGGGGTCGCGACCCAAAGGTTGAGAACCACTGATCTAATAATTCTTAAATTATCTCTCCCTGATCTATTTTCCAGGTCAATTATTTTTCCCAATGAGATATTTTACATTTTCTTTTCTTTTCTTTTTATTTTTTTTACATCCTTTTGTCTTTAAAAAAAATTGTTTCTTTATATCTCATGGAGTCATTAACTTCTACTTGACCATTTCTAATTTTTAAGGAATTATTTTCTTCAATGAGTTTTTGTATCTCCATTTCCATTAGGCTAATGTTACTTTTAAAGGCATTCCTCTCTTCATTGAATTTTTGTATAGCTTTTTTTCCATTTAACCAATTCTCCTTTTTAGGACTTCTTCTCTTTGGTGGATTTTTTTATTTTTTTATTTTATTTTTTTTACCATTTGGCCTATTCCATTTTTTCAAGGTGTTGTTTTCTTCTGTATTTTTGCCTCCTTTGCCAGGCTTTTGACTTTTCTTCAGTGAGTTTTTCCTATATCTTTTTCCATTTGACCAATTCTACTTTTTAAGGAGCTCTCTTCAGAAGACTTTTGTGCCTCTTTTTACCAAGTTGTTGAGTTTCCTTCCATAATTTTCTTGTATCATTCTCATTTCTTTTCCCAATTTTTCCTCTACCTCTCTTATTGATTTTTTAAATCCTTTTTGAGTTCTTCTAGACATTCTTTTTGAACCTGTAACCAATTCACATTTTTCTTTGAGGTTTTGCATGTACATGCTTTGATTTTGTTGTCTTCAGCTGGATTTTGTCTTGATCTTCCCTGTCACCATAGCAGCTTTTCTATAATCAGGTTATTTTTTGACTGTTTGATCATTTTCCTAGCCTATTTCTTGATTTTTAAATTTATATTAAAGTTGGGCAATTCTCCTGGGATGGAAAGGCACTATTCCAAGTTTTAGGTTTCTCATGCTGCTATTTTCAAAGCTTTTTTGGGTATCTATAAGTTTTCACTTCTTCCAAGGTGGCTTGATCTAAGAAGTGTGATCACTGCTTTCCTGGCCTGTGTTGGAACTATGAGCAAACACAAACACTGTTTTCCAACCTGGAACTGTGACCAGTATCCTTTTCCTTTTGGAGCCACAAGCATTGGTTTGCTTGTATTCCTCCTAGCCTTGGGATTGCAATCTGAAACGGCATATGGACAATGCAACAGAGTCCTGAACCTAAAGTCAGCAAAGAGTCACCTGCAATCTCTTTTGGACTAGTTGTCTGACCCTCTTAAGGTCTGTGGACTGAGACCTCCAGCCCCCATGCATATGCCTTTAAGCCCTGTGTTCTGGCTTCCCAAAGTGGTCCTTGTGTTGTACTGTATTCCACTCACAAGACAGACCTTTCCTGCCAACCTTCTAACTTGTCTTGGGCTGAAAAATTGTTTCAGTCTGACATTTTGTTGGTTCAGTCAATCCAGAAGCCATTTTGAAGCATTAAAAAAATCTTGTTTGGAGGGAAATTTAGGAGAGCTCAGGCAAATCCCTGCCTTTATTCTACTGTGTTGACTTTGTCTTTTTCTTTATTTTTCATTCTTTATTTTTTATTTCCTTGTGGAGTTTTTTTTCCTTTTGTTACTCAAAATAAATATTATTATTTTATCTTGTTTAATGAAGTAACTATTTAAAAATCTGTTTAGTTTAGCACTAAATCTTTAGTTTAAATAATATGGTATTTCCTGTTGTATTGATGCAATGCAACTAAAATATGAGAAATCTCTCCACTTTTAAAGGTATATTCTAACTCCTGTACAAACTGTTTTTGGTTACATTTGATTAAATCACACACATATTATACAGAGACACACACACACACAATGTTGGTTAATCAAATCCTGCTATTTAACTGAAGCTATTAATCATCTCAATTAGCTTCTTTGTTGATAAACTAAGATTTTCCAAGGAAATCATACAACAAGGATAATTTTGTCTCCTCTTGTTCAAGACAAGTTACCTTTTCTTTCTTCTTCTTATCTCACTTCCATAGATAGCATTTGCATTATTAAATTAAATAATACTAGAGGAAGACATTAACCAATTTTGCCCCTGAATGCTTTAATATCTTCATGGCAAATAAATCTAGTTCTTGTTTATGCAAAGTTATATATATGTAATATCCATATATGTATATGGATATGGATATGTATTAGCATATACACTTTGAATTATATTAATAAAGGTTGCTGCCATTCCTGTGTTTTTAAAGATATTATATATAAATTAGTGATGTTTTGTGGAAGACTTTTCATATATCTGTTTGAATAATTATTTGGTTTTCATTTTTATATTATTAATCGCATTGATTTTTGAAAACTTTTTTACATGTACGTAAATTTAACTTGGTCATGCCGAACTATTTTGGGCACATATTATGGTATCTTTACAATATTATTTTAAATGTATCAACATTATGAACAATCTTACCCTTTTCTTTCTCTATTTATCACTGCTTCTTTTGAGTATCAACATGATATATGTTTCATAAAAGGAATTGAATATAATGTTTGACCTTTTTGTCTTATTTAAAATGATTTTGTAACACAGTCATTAATGTCTCTTTAATTGTTTGATAACATTCAGCTATAATACCTTCTGAACCACCTTGCCCCTTTCCCTTTGGCTTATTTTTCATACGATAGGAATGCAGATTGGATCTGTGATTCCATTAATATAGGGAATTTCCAGACAAGTAAAACTTCTCTTCCAAAGGTCATTTTCTTCTATGCAACTCTAAGAGAGATACCCAAAACACTGAGAGGTCAAATGTCTTATTTATGATCAAACTCATATATGTGATCAGAGATAGGATTAAAACTTGGTCTTCTTATTTGTGAAGGTAACTTTATCCACTAAACAAATAGTTCTTATTTTCATCATAATAATGACATTATTTTTATATTAAAATACCCCTTCCACTTCTTACTACATATCTGAGTGAGGACAGGTTTTCTTCATATGCTTCAACCAAAACAAGAACTCAACAGATTCAATGCTTAAGCAGATATGAGAATCTGTCTTCTATTAAACTAGGAATTAAAACCATTTGCAAGGACACATAAATCAACGCTAATCTTATTTTTTAAAAAATATATTTTACATTAAAACATTCTTTTATAATAACACATAATTGGCTTATTATCATTTTTAAATTGTATTAGTAAATAATTTATATTTTTAAAAATTATCAGTTTAATTTGTCATAAGGCAGCCAGATAGATATCTCTAGGAGTCTGTTGCAGCCACCTTAAAACCTAGGAAAACTCATTTTGAAATTTTCACTATGAGCCTTTATGCCTCAGAAATCAATGAATGCAGCAACTCAAGGCTTGATTTATTTTGTGTATTGTTTAGACATAAGAAAGTGATGGGGAAAATGTTAATCGTGTAGATTGGATATTATGTGTGATTTTTTTTCAGAGAGTCCATTGTTAAACATTTATCAGTATACCCAATTCATATAAACAAAAGCTCTTTGATGTGCTCCACGGTGTTCAAAAGTCCAAATGGATCTGAAGGGCAAAAAGTTTGAGAATTGTTACACTAATACATACATCTATTCTTTTATTATTTACATGTTTTCTACTTTTGGAGGCAATCACTTATTTTTCTTAAATTCTTGTTTCTAGTGATTTCTTATAAATGCTTTGATTTCATCAATTCATATTCATTTTAAATTTTTTAATTAGACTTATATCTCTTTATAAAATTAATGGTTTGTTAATTTTGTTATTCTTCAACTCCCAGTTTTTATGATTTCTATTTTTTTTTTTGCTTAAAATTGAATTTATTTCTCCCATGATTGAAAAATTCTTCTTTTGTGGTAGTTTTTCTTTAATTATTCTTTTGAGCTTTTAGGTGATTTTTTTTAATAGTATATTTGGTTCATTTAATCCTCTCTTTCCATTTATGTTTTCAGTGGCAGTGGGATTGGGAGAGAGAAAGGAATGAAATGCTGGTAATAATTAAATATTTCTGAAATGGAAAGTCCTAAACTTCTTTTAATGTTAAAAACAAAGTTATCATGAAAGATGAGTGAGTAAGGACTTTTTTGGTAATGAAACTTGTATTTCATCTTTTTCTTTTTCAAATCTAATATCTCAATGATACTTCAGTGGAAAGAAAGAACATTCCGATCTTTAAAACTCATTATGCTAAGTATGAGCGGATGTTGTCTATAAACCACAACCAGTTTTAACTATAAAACCTTGTATTTCCATTAAAATATTTATTTTTTTCCCTCTTGTGTGAGAAAAAAACAACAAGATCATGGATGAAAGACATCATTTAGTCATAAGAAAGCTTGGATTGTCTGGCCTTTCTATTTGTGTCCTCAATACTTGCACACAGTAAACACTCAATAAATGCATCTGATTTAATTAATTTATTCATTCATCCAATTAGTCTTTTTTAACTTTTTAGGCTCTACTTTTACTTGCAGATGTAGAGTGCTGTTACTATTCCCAGCTTTCCAAATCAAAATTTGTGTTTACTAAATCACGGTTTACATCCAGATGCCCCCTTTGTAGTTTTGAAAACACTGATTTGTGTTTTGTTTTTCTTTTTAATTTGTGAGTGTGTATATGCGATTGTGCAGGGATGGGAGTGAAAAGTAGGTTGCAATTGAAATGCATTTTTATTTTATTTCAGCAAAAAGCATCAACCCTAGAATAAAATAAAAAAGGAAAAGAAAAAATGTGTCTGCCCCATTACAGGTGCAGTTTTATTGGGTGCTGTTACTCTGGTGTCATCTCTTCTTTCTGTAATTACTGTACCTGTCTTTTCCTCCACCTTTTCTTTTGTTACCAAAGTACTTCCTATCTCTTCACATTTAGTCTTATCTCTCTTTACTTATTTCTTTCCTTTACAATTTGCTTCACATTGTTGGATCTTTTCATCACTCTGGTGCCTGGGGCATGGCATCACATACCCAACTAACTGTACATTTTCTGCTTCTCTTTGGTGCTAACATTTTAAGGAAAGGAGAACCCTCTGATTATGTTTTAATACTTCTGTCCTCCAAATCACCCTTAAAAATATTTTTTAAAAAAATCTCTGTGGGTGGGGCTATTTTTATTTCATGCAACTGAGAAATCAAAATACCTGATTAATTTCAGCCTGGAATGGAGACCAAAAAAATGGTCTTTTGTATACTGCCACAGTACTGTATTAAACGGCTTTTAAATTAATACTGCTGGCTAACATTGCAGCAAATGGATTTTGCTTTGGGGATAAAAATTGTGAAATTCATTCTCTTGCACTGATTGCTAATTATTATTGTCTTTGTCCCTCAAATAAATTTAGTTCTGAGACTATTAGCCTTTATTTGGCTGTAATGTGACTTATAAAATTCATCTCCATGGAAAGAAACTCTGACAAGAAACAAAGATGATGTGAGGCATCCTATGAAATCTTTCTTATGATATTCATTTGTGGGATGCATTTCATTTTATTCACACTGAAAAGTATTTTTGGCCTGAACACATACAGTTTGTATTTTCTACCATTCATATATGTATACTTACATAGATAGGGGAAGCAGAGAGATTTTCTGGAGTATGGAAGTGTAAAATGAAAGTAGTTTCTTCTGTTCTGCTTTAAACATCTCCTTTATTTCTGTTTTGAGATAGGTGTGATATCTCTAGTTTGGAGAGTACTGTACATTCCTTTTACAGGAGTGATTCTTTTAATGACATCAAACTTTTAAAACCTCTAACAATTAAAACTCTGGTAGAGAATTAGGTTTTGGTCTCCAAATTATTGTATTCATTGGGAGATCCAGAGGAATCCCTGGAGATTCCTATAACTTGTTACCAAGCTATTGCTTTTCCCTGTTTGCTTTTTCAAACACATATACATGTATCGTGCATGGGCGCACACACACACACACACACACACACACATACACACACACACACACACTGCAGCTGCTTGCTTCTGCCATGGACTTGGAATTTTGTTCCTTCTTCCATCTGCCCTTTGTGTAAAGAAATTCTGCCTGAATAATTACTTGTCTGTCCCCTTTGCTCATTCCCAACATCATCATTCTTCAACCTTCTGTTTCCAATTAGTTCTTATCTCAAATGGCTTATTGGCATCAATCTGTTCTCAGCATCACCAAAGTGCATACAACTATCCCCTGTACCATGGGGGACTCCAGATAAGGTGTCGGCTTGCCAATCAGCCCCCTGCAGTCTCCACAGTTTCTTCATTTCTAAGGAAACCTGAGATCAGAGGTGGTAGTGAGACGTGTCATTGATATAGCACATTTTGGGGCAAAATGACATGCATGAGCATTGCAGGGACTGTGGAAAGCCTGTGAAAATAGCCATTGTTGGACATCTGGTGTCAGAAAGAGGTTTTCAAAACAAGTGTACAGCGTTAAATCATAGTATAGATGGCTTCGTGGCAGCTGTCTGCTGCTGGAGAGGGTATATTGAGACATTTGTGAATGGGTGCACTTTCATACTGACAAGGCCTTTTACTGAGTGCACTCTTGGGCCACAGGAACACGGGTGAGAGTGGACAAAGAAGATCAGCATTTCAAACAAGTTAACATGATTTAATTGATGGAGAGAAGATTAAGCAGAAATACAGGGGTTGCCTGGGCTAGTTAGCTCAGGTGGTTAAAGAATGGAGGGAATGAGCCCAAGGTCACAGGTTGGATCCCCATATGGACCACTTAGCTTTGCCTAGGGAATTTTTTTTCCCTCTAGCAATATAGTTTTGTAAATGTGTCCTGTTTGACACAAAGGAAACTGGTGAGAAGAATATGAATAACTTAGTAAAAAAAAAATCATAGAAATATGATTAGGAGGGATGAAAATACTTTAAAGTATTTACACCATTTGACTAATTCTGGGTCAATATATTTATTGTAGTTCAAAAAGTTGATCTCTCAATAATGCTTTTGAATACCAATGAATGTGATATATGCTCTCTCAGGACAATTCATTTGATTTTGTTGTGATAATTTATATTTAAATCAATTACATTTTGCTGCTTTTGAACCAAGTGTTTCTCTACTCATATTCTTTAATCTTAGCAAGTCATTTCATCTTGATGGACCTTATTTTCCTCACCTGTAAAATGAGGGGGTTGGATTCATGGGCCTTTGCTTTCTCTTCCAGCTCTTGTCTACATCAGTAGACCTTCCATGCCAAAACAGATATAGAAACTATAGAGGAAAGGGCGTTGGTTGAAAGTTTGCCTCTCTAAACTCTTTTCCCCTCTCCTCCTCTACTCCATAAGTAAGATGAAAGGAATATACCAAATAATATTTGCAGAGATATATTCCTTCCAAGGTATAAAATTGTCTTAGAGGAATTATAAAATAAATGTAGATAAATTCTTCAATTAAGAAAAAAAATCTTTCTTTTAATCAAATTTAGCCAAAAACGTCCCTCCACAATAAAACAAAGAAAAACAACTTTGTGTTTAAACTCTTTGTAAAGCACCATTCCTATAAGACACCTGCAGCTTTATGGGATGTTATTTCACAGTTCAGGCTTGGCTTGCCAAGGGTGGGAAGTGGGCTGATTGTATGAAGTAGTGGTGCATTTAGCAAGTCATTGTTAACTTACTTCCACAGAGAACATCAATGGATTTTTCTCACAGCAGCAGCTAACAAATAACTGGTTTTGTAATGTTGGCTTTTTTAAAGTTAAAACAAAATTGATTTTAACAAAAGAAAGTACAACAAAGTTCTTCAGGAGGTTTCTCTAGAAAAAAATCCTCAGGGTAGCTTTCATCAAAAACCTGCCAAAATTGTATTTTAGTAAATTCTTTGTGGGATAAACTAAACCATAGGATCATAAATGTAGAACTAGAAGGGACGTGACTTAGAGGTACATCAAGTTTAATCTCATTTTATAGGTGAGAGAACTGAAGCTGGGAAAATTGAAGTGATACTATCTACTATCACACAACTAATAAACATCGAAAGCAGAATTTGATTCCAGATCTTCTTCCTGATTCTAAATCCAATCAGTACTATAGAAATCCCACCAAACTGACTTTTGTCAAGTATCCCTCTAAAGAAAGAAACATATAGAGATCATATGGGAAAAGCTTCCTTCTACTAGTTTTACACCTATCCTGATTTCTTTGAACATTCCCAAGAAAGCACAGATAGGACTGACACAATCTGTGTTTGTTTGTTTTCTTGAAAAAAAAAGGCATTTGAAGGAACAGGTCTTGAATGATAGAAATCAATTGTAATCAAAAGGTAGTTCAAAATTCTGGCTAACAGTCTTTTGTGGGAAGAAGTAATAAATAACTTTTCACAACAAGTCCACATGAAGCCTTTCACTTTTTTTAGGGAAGTTTACACACACACACACACACACACACACACACACACACACACACATTTTTGCTTTCTTAGGGGCCTCCTAGGAAGTCACTTAAATGAGCAAATTGAAAAGAATCAACAAAACCTACATATGTATGTATGTATATGTAAGGGGCCAGTTAGATGGCATAGTGGTGTAAAAGCAAGCACTAGCAGCTTTTCAGAAGAATGCTACTGTGAACAGCTTTTAAGGTTCTGATTACACAGTATAGTGAACACCATTTATTCCAGAACAAATCAAAGCAAAAACATACACAGAAATTAAGGTACAGCATTCACAATATTACAACTTATCACAGATAATCAAAATGCATCACTGACAACAACTTATCACAGAAAATGGCCACATAGTTTCCACTGCAGTGGCCACAATGTTTTGAACAAAGAACAATCATTTAGTAACTCAAGCATCCACAAAATCCTTAATTCGATCACAAAGTACAATAGTCAAAGTTTTCCACTCATAGGGCATACTAGGTTACAAATTAATTACTTATTCAGTCATCAGTCACTAAGTACAATCATTTAGTCAATCAATCATCTTTCATTATTCACTATTCAATCATTAGAAAGTACATAGACCCTCCACCCCTAGGTCAATAGTAAATTATAATCTTCTTATAAGTACACAGTATTCAAGCAAAGTCTTCTTTCAGCTTAACTCAGGGTGGTTTCTCGGATTCCCTAGATTCCTTTCCATGGTCCCAGATCCTACCTGGATTCACCAAACTGTCACCTGAGTTCAAAGGCAGACAGCTCCCAGATCCTTGTCCAGTTCTCTGGGTACTTCCCATTCCATATTGAAGTTCATAGTGTCCAGTCCATCTCAAATCCCTCACGGTCTCCAGTCCCAGGAAGTCAAGGCCAAACAAAGCCACAAACAGACAAAGTCTCAGCATCGCAGCATGCTTTCTCAGTCCCTTGGCAGTTCTGGCTGGCCCTCAGACCCAGGAGAAGTCTCAGCTGGCTCCCAAAATAAAAAATCACTCCATCTAGGTTTTCAAAATCAAAACCTTTCTCTTCAGCGTCCTCCCGGCAGCTGCTTCTGCCTGCATGGTGCTCCAAGAAATTGTGACTCAGTACTCAATTCTCATTTCTCTTCTCAATTCTCAGTCCAGCAGTAGCAGCCCAGCCTCCAGATGCTGCTGAGAGAAACTCTCTCTCTCTCTCTCTCTCTCTGTCTCTCTGTCTCTCTCTCTCTCCCCCCCCCCCACCCCCTGCCCCCTGCAGAACAGCTTCTGCAACCAGATTCTTGTCCCAAGAAATTCTGACTGTCCCCCTCTGGGGCTTTTCCTTATATACACACAGCATCAACTGCTTCTTGTTTTAGCCAAACCCTTCCTGTTACATCAGCAACAGGAGACAAGAGTTCATACCTTCTGTTTCCTCAACAGAGGCTTGATGAGTTACTAAGTGCTAAGTACCTGCTCCCTTTTTCAACACAAAGGGATCTTCAAATTCTAATTACATTACTGTTACAAGTGGATAGAGTGCCAGTTCTGGAGTCAGGAAGACTTTATGAGTTCAAATCTGACCATAGATATTTCCTGTGTGACCCTTAGCAAGTCACTTAACCCTGTTTGCCTCAGTTTTCTCATCTATAAAAAGAAACTAAAGAAGGAAATGGCAAACCAATTAGTGTCTTTGCCAAGAAAACCCCAAATGAGGTCATGAAGAATCAGACACATCTGAAACAACTGAGTGACAACAAATCTGTGTGTGTATGCATACAGACAGAAATGTGTATGTATAGATATAGATATAGATATATATAATTGGTTCTTATGTATAAACATATCTTTGTAGAGCTAAGCTATAGCTGTATTTTTATTAATACTAGAACCACTCTCCCTCTGTTAAAATAAGAATATGTCAATAACTCACTTCACACTAAATGTTTTTAACAAACTTACTATGTGCAGAGCATTATAAGCATTATAGATACCTAGACCCTTCTTGCAAATAGCTTACAATATAATACTGGGAAAGACAAGTATAAAAATAATTGTCATTCAAAGGAATGTTTTATTACCCAGATTTTTGGTAACAAGTTTGGTGATTTGCAATGTTGTTGCTGTTGTTATTGTTGATGTTTTTGGTGGGGGAAGAGTATGTGTATAGCCCTTATTTAGTGGTACTGTGATAGTATCCTCTAAACTATTACATGGGAAATGTGGGTAGTTGTATGAACGAAAATAATTAAAAATAGTCAAAGTCAAGATGGGTAAAAAAAATAGTAACACTTTAGTTAATCCACATGCTTGAGATATTGCTGTTATGTTAACTAAGTTTTTGAAGTTATAGTAAGGTAATAGCTAATATTTCAGAGTATAGAATTTTAAGGCTTGTAAAATTCTGCATGTATACTTGTATATATGTATGTTTAAATACTATATGCATATGTACACATACATACATATACACACACACACACATACCAGTCATTTTAATTGTGTCTGACCCTTCATGACTCTATTTGGCATTTTCTTGGCAGAGATACTGGAATGGTTTTCCCTTTCCTTTTCTAGCTCATTTTATACATGAGGAAACTGAAGCAAACAAGGTTAAGTAACATGCCTAGTAAGTGTCTGAGATTGGATTTGAACCCAGGTCTTCCTGATTCCAATCCCACCATGTTATACACTTCACCACTAACACACATCCACACACCCACATATGCATGTGTATGTATGTATACATGTGCATGTATACATGTATATATACATATATGTATATTTATATACATGCATACATACACAATTTCATTGTATCCTGACAATAATTTTGGGAAGTTGTTGGTATTTTTTGTACTCCTTTTGACAATGAGCCAAAGAAGAATTAAATGACTTGGCTAGGGTTACACAGGCAGGAAATGTCTGAGGCAAAATTTGAACTCATATCTTCCTGACTCTAATTCAAGTCTTCTAGTCACTTTATCATTTGGCTGCCTTAGAGAAAGTCCTATGAGTTGGTCTTTTCAGAAGTCAGAAACATAACAGTAAGTTATGTTAAGTTAGTCAACTTGAGTTCTATTTCTGACTGTTCTACTACAAACTCTCTAATAGTACATGCCAATTGTGGCAGATTATAATTCCATTCTTAATTACTGATCACTTCCATTCTTTCTTGATTCAGTGTGGTTTTAGTCCCTCAAACCAATAAGAAAATGAATTTATTTAGAGTAGATAAGGACATAGTAAGAAAAAAAAGGAAGAAAGAATAGGAAGGAAGGGAGAAAGGAAGAAAAGGAAGGAAGAAATCAGAGGAAGGAAAAGAAGGAAAGAAAAGGAAGAAAGGAAAGGGGGGAGGGAAGGAAAAGAAGGAAGGAAAGGAAGGAAGGAAGAAAAGACAGCAAAAAATGGCAAAAAGAACAATGAATATAGAAATTCACACTTGGACATATTATCCTCCATGGACATATTTTTATAGATTCAATAACCTGTACTCAATAGTTCTCCTTTACGTGTGTATAATTCTACTGGTTGATCTCCTAAACTATGAAATCCATAAGATTTGGCTTTGACATTCTCCCATTTTCATTTTATGTACTGTCTTCCCTACTCACATCCCACATCCTGTTCCTAAATGGTCCAGAGCTTAACTAAATATTAACTAATTCCTTGAAAGGGTATAAGATGCTACCATCTCAAGATAATTTGAATTCCAATAGGAAATTCTTGATAACAGAAATATTTTTCAAATAACATTTCTCCTCAATTACATGTAAAAGAATTTTTAACATTGTTTTTTTTTTTAATGTTGAGTTCCAGATTCTTTCTCTTCTTCCCTCCCTTTCCTGTCCCTTCTCCCTGAGATGGTAAGCAACCTGATATAGGTCTTAAATGTGCAATTATGTAAAATATTTCCATATTAGTCATTTTGTGGAAGAAAACAAAAGAAAAAGGAAGAAAGAAAAAGAGAAAAATATTATACTTCAGTTTGTATTAAGACTCCTATCAATTCTTTTTTGAATGTGGATAGCATTTTTCATCATGACTCCTTTTGGGATTTTCTTGGATAATTGTATTGCTGAGAATAACTAAGTAATTCACATTTAGAAATTATTGCTGTTACTATATGCAATGTTCTCCTAGTTCTGCTCATTTCACTCTGTATCAGTTCATGCAAGTCTTTCTAGGGTTTGATCGAAATATTTTTAAGACTCAATAGAATGAATCTTTAAGAATTAGATTTCAGGGTCCATGATTGGGTGCCTTTGCAGATTCCTTTGCTTTGTAGTCCAACTAACTGTATTTGATGAGATAATTTTTTATGAAAAAGAACTGCTTTTACAAATGTACCACTAACCATAGCTTTTCAATAGAATAATCTTGATCACCAACCAGACTTAAGTCATTTTGAAAGAAGCTTCATAAATGCAAAGTCAAAGTTGTTTCTGATAGTTTAATAGTTTCTTACTATATAATCACTTAATCTTATTATCTCTCTTTACCTTGTTGTTAGTTTAGGACCTAATGCACTATGTGACAAAATGGCATTGACACTTAACCTCTAACTGGGAAGAATGAGTGGACCTGATGAAATACATAAAGAAGAAATGCAAATTAACATTCAATAAAATTTAATTTAGTTCAACAAACACAATACTCTACGAGTCACTGAGAATTCAATGAGCTAGCAAGACAAACAGTTCCTACCCTCTAGAAGCTCACATTCTAGTGGGAAAAACAACCACCACCACAACCATATGTTCATAGATAAGTAAATATAAATCAATTTCAAAAGGGAATGAATGAAAAATGTTAATTAAGCACTTTATATTATTTTTTAATTTTATTTTTTTAATTTATTTATTTTCTTGTTTACATCATTCATTTCCAAGAGATTTTGAGGTACAAATTTTCTCCCCATCTTTCCTCCACCCACCACCCCAAAACAGCCATCCCACTGTATAACCCCTCCCCCAATCTGCTCTCTCCTATGTCCCCCTCCATCACCCCTCTGACTTTCCAGTAGGGCAAGATGGATCTACCCCAGTGCCTGTATATCTTAAGTCCCAGTTGCATGTAGTTAATAATAATAATAATAATAATTATATATATATTTTTTAACATTTTAACATAGATCTTTAAATTCTAGATTCTTTCTCTTTCTCCCTTGTCACCCACCCCCACTGGAAAGACAAGCAATTCAATACAACCTGTACATGTGTAGTTACGCAGAACGTCTCTACAATGGACGTATTTTGAGAGACTCATTATATGTCCCTCCTTCCTATCCTGATCTCCCCTTGTTCTATTCTCTACTCTGTCCCTGTCTCTTTACAGAAGTGTGTCCTTCCTGCAACCCTCCCCCAACCCTGCCCTCCCCTCCATCATGCCACCTCTAATTGCCATCCCCCCTACTCTCCTGTGTGGCAAGATATCCAGTTTAGAGTTTATGTCATTCCTTCCTTAAGCCAAATTCAATGAGAGTAAGGTTGACCCTTTCCCTTTTGTATTCCTGTTCTTCCCCTCCACTGTAACAGTTATCCCTTGCCTCTTCTATGTGAGATGATTAACCCCATTCTGTCTTTCCCTATCTCCTCTAATTCTATTCCACTCCCACCTCATAATTTAACCTTTTAAAGTATCATCCCTTCCTATTCAATTGATCCTGTGCCCTCTATGTACACATATATACACATACTCAGATATGTATTCATACGCATATATATACCCTCCTATATAGACATATTTGTATGTATATTATATATACATTTGTATTCCCTTCACCTATCCTCATACTGAGAAAAGTTTTATAAGTTACAATTATCGTTTTTCCATGTTGGCATGTAAATCATAAGGAACTTTGATAAGTCCCTTATGATTTCTTTTCCATGTTTACCTTCTCATGCTTCTTGTATCTAAATGTCAAATTTTCTTTCCAGTTCTGTTTTTTTTCAGCAAGAATGCTTGAAAGTGGTTTACCTCACTGAATGACCATATTTTCCCCTGAAACATTATACTCAATTTTGCTGGGGTGATTCTTTTTTTTTTTTTTAACTTTTATTTATTTTAGTTTACATCATTCATTTCCACAAGATTTTGAGTTACAAATTTTCTCCCCATCTTTCCCCTACCCACCACCCCAAAACAGCCATCCCATTGTATAACCCCTCCCGCAATCTATTCTCTCCTATGTCCTCCCCCATCACGCCTCTGACTTTGCGGTAGGGCAGGATGGATCTCTCTTCCACAGTGCCTGTGTATCTTAAGTTCCAGTTGGATGTAGTTAATATTAATAATAGTAATGATTGTATATATATATATATATATATATATATATATATATATATATATATATGTATATATACACATACATATTTTTAACATTTGATTATAGAACTTTAAATTCTAGATTCTTTCTCTTCCTCCCTCGTCACCCACAGGTAGATGATTCTTGGTTTTAATCCTAATTCCCTTGATCTCCAGAATATCATATTCCAGGCCCTTCTATCCCTTAAGGTAGAAGCTGCTAGATCCGGGTTATCCTGATTGTGTTACCACAGTATTCAAATTGTTTCTTCTTGGCAGCTTGTAATATTTTCTCCTTCTTCTGGGGACTATGGAACCTGGCTATAACATTCCTAGGAGTTTTCTTTTGAGGATCTTTTTCAAGAGGTGATCAGTGAATACTTTCAAGTTCTATTTTGCCCTCTGGTTCTAAAATGTTCCGGAAGGATGATTTCTAGGCTCTGTTTTTGATCATAGCTTTCAGGTAGTCCAATAATTTTTAAATTTTCTCTCTAGGATCTATTTTCCAGGTCAGTGGTTTTTTCAATAAGATATTTCACATTGCCTTCTATTTGTTCATTTGTTTGGATCTGTTTAATAGTATCTTGATTTCTCATAAAATCATTTGCTTCCATTCGCTCCACTCTAATTCTGCAGGAATTATTCTCTTCAGAAAGCTTTTGAAATTCTTTTTCCATCTGGCAAATTTGGCTTTTTAAGGCATTCTTCTTCTCGGCTTTTTGGGCCTCCTTTGCCATTTGAGTTAGTCTGTTTTTTAAAGTGTTATTTTCTTCAGTCAGGTTATTGACTCTCTTATCATGATTTTCTTGCATCATTCTCATTTCTCTTCCCAGTTTTTCCTCCAATTCTCTTATTTGGTTTTCAAATTCCTTTTAAAGCTCCTCTATGGCCTCTATCCAGTTCA
This sequence comes from Pseudochirops corinnae, assembly GCA_028646515.1. Classification (NCBI taxonomy): domain Eukaryota; kingdom Metazoa; phylum Chordata; class Mammalia; order Diprotodontia; family Pseudocheiridae; genus Pseudochirops; species Pseudochirops corinnae. Next base: position 83,140,999 of record CM053586.1, on the reverse strand, counting down.
TAGTTTTCTTGGAAGCTTTTGGTGTGGGAGTTCTGACTGTGTTCTCTTCTTCCCATTCCATG
>CM053586.1:83130112-83140437 GCA_028646515.1 Pseudochirops corinnae | reverse complement strand
GCCACAGATTTTTTTTACCTGATTTTACCTGATTATTTACTTGGTTGATTTTTAAATTATTTACCTGATTTTAAAATTATTTTTATAATTGAACATATATAATAATTATATATGTAATTGAACATAATTGCTTTCCCTTGGTCATCCTATATATTTTATTTTAAGCATTTAAAAGCATTATACTTAAAAGAGACCCTTAGATTTCACCAAAGGGGTCTAAGACATACATGAGAAGGTTAAGAAACCCCATTCTAAGTAGAGAACCTTACCTTATATTTTACTACAATGTTCGAGACTATTTGTCACAAGCTCCTTCTATTTGGTGCTAAACTTCAAATTAGCTTGTCACCGCTCCTTCTTTGCTCCACTTTTCATTGCAACCTTGCCAGTTCTTCTTTCCAATTCCGACTTCTGTGTATGCCTTTTATTTTATCCTTTTGCATCCTCTTTGACTATCCCTTGTCCCTCATAAATTCCCAACCTCTTCTCTTCCTTCGTATAAGCATCATAAAACTTGCTAACAAAAACCCTTCACTTAAATTTGTAACCCCTAAAAGCTATTAATGTTCTTTATTTTTTGTCCCTTTCATAGCCAAACTCCAAGGAAAAGTTGTCTCTAATCCTTGCCTTCACTTCTTCAAATCCCACTAACTTCTCAACCTCAGGCATACTGACATCTTCCTATTGGTTAAACAAAATATCTCTCCTAGATTGCCAATGATCTCTATATTTCTAAGTGTAATGGAATTTTTTAGTCCTCATTCTTATTAACCTATGTAGAATTTGACAATGATGACTACTTTCTCTTTCTGGATGTTTACTTCTCCTTAAGTTTTCATGACTACATTGAGTCATAGTTCTTTTTCTATTTATTGGAGTCATCCTTCTTAGTCTCCACTGCAAGTTCATCACCCATGTGCTACACTGTAAGAAGAGATCTTATTCTTTCCACATTCTTTACTGGTGGTTTCTTCAGTTCCCATGGAATTAAGTACCATTTCTATGGAGATAACTCTCATATGTACATATATATAGCTTTCTTTTCTCTCCTGAGATCCAGACCTGCATCCTCTACCGGCTTCCTGACATCTTTACCTGGGTGTCCCATAGGTGTACCATATGTTGACTCCATGGCTTTGCTGTATATAGGCTGTATTCCATACCTGGAATCTTCTTCCTCCTTAATACTGTCTCTTGAAATCCCCATCTCCCTTCAAGGTTAAGATCAAGTAACACCTACTGTAAGATGACTTTCCAAACTTTCCCAATTTTTGAAGTCCCGATTCCATATCACAAATTTTAAAAATGTATTTAGGTATAAACATGATGTATCCTCCTAGTAAAATGCATGTTCCTTGAGGGCCGGAAGTATATAACTTTTGTATTTGTAGCTCTGGAAATTAGTGTGGTACCTAGTACATTATGGGTGCTTAATAAATGCTTGTTGATTTATCTAGGATTTTTTTTTTTTTTTGGCCGGGGGGGAAAAAAATCACAAACTGCATGTGAGGAAACTGGCAAAAAATATGTCCTCAGTTAAGGGATGGTGAATGAGTGTGGAAGACTGCCCTAAGGTAGGGAGATAAACATTGGGACAAGAACTCAAGGGTGCTGCTGGTGAGGATTTTAGGGTTGGAGGGTGGGAAGGAGGGACAGGAAGTTACTCGTCTGTAATATTATTATATTGCCTAATTTTTCTTTCTAACTAGGCACTGAATTCTCTTATTTTTATCCTCAACCAAAAACACAACCACCCAATCTCAGTTATGCTCTGCTCTGAAGTATTGTCAAGGAGGGTTTTTGCTTGTTTTAAAAATGTTTTACATATATATATATATATATTCCCATCACCCAACCTGAACAAGAAAATATTTCTGGCACTTGAGTTTGGTTCATAAAAATGGTAGTAGAGTTCAGATTTTCTGATTCATTTTCCAAGTTTGTGAAAGAAGAAATAACAACTCACAATCATTAGGATATATTATTTTATTCAAATGTGGCAATTAAAGCACATTTTTCTTAACCAAAAGTCCCACATAAAAGTATCTAGCCCAGTGTTTCAAGGAAAACCAATCCTTTGGTACTGACTATGTAGGCTATACTTGTACCAGCCCTTTTCTTTCTCCTAGAGCATAGCACATAAAAGAAAACTGGGGTTGTGCATTTCACTTAATACTCCCAAAATGCCAAATAGCATTACATTTTCTTTCTTCTGATCTGCTGTAATTCTAAACAGTATTGTGGGAGCACATACCTGTTTTGACATTTCACATTATTGCTGCCTCACAATCACAGCCCATCTCTTTTACTGCAGTCTTGTTTTTAGCATATTCATTGCACATACATCTCTGAACAACTGTGTTTTTAGACTTCTCTCAGACATGAGACTGTAATCTTGTGATCTTCAGATGCCATACCAAATTTAGGTCTTGCTGACACTTCACTGATTTTCTGGGTTCTGAAACATTTTTGAAATGTAATTTTGAGGCAAACTATGGTGACACATTTGTAACTATGTGTAACATATCTTGAAGTTAGGCTGGAATCAAGATAAAATTTTGTATTCAGGAGCTATAGTCCCAATCAGTAACAGAACCATGACTGTACTGTGGGTAATATAAACCAAAGTAGCTTTATAATGTCTTTAGATATTTCAACTTTTCCCTACCACCAAATGAGTAAATTGTAAAGAGTCTATAGATTTAATAATTTCTAAGGAAGACATACCAATGTTGATACTTGAAATGATATGTGATTTAGTTGGCACAGGTGTGGCTTTGTGTAGTCAGAATAGCTGACATTACCAAGTTCAAAGTCATGGCTTCTATTCCTGTATGAGCCAGTAAAATTTTTGAAAAGCAGAATATGAGAATGAAAAAAAACAATAGATCTGTTGACAAAGGATCTGAGTTCAAATTCTAACAGCTACATTCTACTAGTGTGACCCTGGCCAAGTTGCTATATCTTTCCGGACATTAGATTTCTCATATAGAAAGTCAGGACATGAGAATAGAGTAATGGTAAATAACTGTCACCAACTGATTGCTGGAGTTTTTCCACCTGAATATCTAATGGGCATATTTAACTCAACATTTCCAAAGAAAATTCATCATCTTACCCCATGTGCCAAATTTTCCTTCTAAAGTCCTACTATGATGTTTCTAGTCATATAGGTTCATGATTTTGAAGACATCTTTAGTTCTTAACTCACTCTCACACTTAGTCTTTTGTGTCTCATCAGTTGCTAAGAACTATCAGTTCTAAGCCCACAGCATCTCTGTCATCAGTTTCTTTCTCTCTACAGATCCTGCTCCCAGCCCCACTGTTCTAGTTCAGAGTTTCATTTTTTCTCAGCTGAACCATTGAAATGATCTACAGAATGAGGGAATTGTTGGCCTTTGAGGTCCCTTCCAATTCTAAATCTATAATTGCATGACCTCCTGATACTTCTCACTGCCTCTAGTCTCTTGCAGTTGGTCAATCAACACCCATTTATTAAGTACCAACTAATGTTCCAGGAACTATGGTAAGAGCTGGAAGATAGGTATAGACTTATCAATATCTATTGATAGTAGGATAAGGATAAATCCATAGATACATAAGTACAGAGATATTGACATAGGTCTATCAATATTTTGATAATTTATTGAAATTTATTCTCTCTTTCCCTCTTGCTTTCCCTCTCCTTCTCCCTCTCCTTATCCTTGTATGTATTATCTCTGTAGTAAGATGAAAGTTCCCTGAGGACAGAGACTATTTTTTCCTTTGTATTCCCTTTGTATTCTAGCATATAATAGATACATAAATATTTGTTGAATGGAACTGAATGGTTGGAAAGATAAGGTTTAGTCAGATTATGAAATATAAGCAAGATAATTTAGATTTGATGCATTAGAAATTGGAGAGTCATAGGAAGATGTTCTTATTAGTAAAAGGACAAATTAAAAAATAATGGTGTCTGCAATATGCAGGATGATTGTTGAGTGAGGTAAGAAAATCTGAACTCAGGGAAGCTAAGTGGAAGCTGTTCTAGAAATTCAAGTGTGTGGTGATAAGAATATAGACTAATGTAGTGATGGTGGCCAAGTCCACTTATAAGAGGTAAGGAGAAAAATAAAGTTTTGCCTAACCATGGTTAAATGGAAAAAGAATAACAGGATTGGGAGGATAACAAGTCGTATGATTTATAAAAACTATACAGAAACAGTTCAGGAGACATGAGAATTCTAAAAATTTTGGTTAACAAGGCTTTGCCCCAAAGGACTCATTTATTCCTGTTATACTTTAGATTATCTCACTGTTATATTCTAGTGCCCACTCTTACATTGCCCTTCTTTAGGGAAAAGGGACAAAGACTATGCTCATTCAGCAAATATGAGATATGATTAGGTTGGATCTGTATGACAACTTTATCATTGACCACTCAATGGTTTCTGAGCCCCTGGAGCAACAGATGCTATGATCCCTGGACTGTTTACCACCTTTAGGACAATGAAGACACAAGACAAGAAAGAATCAGAAGTCCCAACATTGTGGGCAGAGATGTTTTAACTGTTGTGTATTCCTGAAGAAGCCTCTACATCTTCCGGAGGCTTCAGGGTTATGGGGGAGCATATGGCTTGAGCAGTTATGATTACATGAGCATTAACAACCAGCAGTTTTGTTTAGATAAGGAATCAGATAGTAGGAACAAAGATGGTATATTATCCGTTGGATCAGTCCATCTGTGATTGAGAGTAGAGCATGAATTGATTGTGAGTATTTCTTTCTTTAGGCAGAAAGAACCAATGAAATTAAGAAATTAGAATAACCACAGGAATATTACTCTATGCTACATGAAGCAAAACTGTGTTCTCTTCTGCCTCCATATCCCACAGCACTTTATTCTTTCTCCTATACCGACACCATAACTGATACTTGCTTTCTATAATGAAATGGGTGAATGGGTTACACTCAATTTCAGTTTGAGTGGATAAAAGGATTTCTTAAGAAACATTGTATTTGTTACTGGCCCTTTGGCCTTAAGTATAAAGGATAATACTTGTCAACTGATTGACACAAAGCTGGGAGGGATAGCTAATATGATGGATGACAAAATCAAGATTCAAAATGATCTCAACAGGCCAGAAAGATGGGCTAAAACCATCAAAATAAAACTTGGCAGATTTAAAAAAATCAATCACACAAGTACAGGATGGCACAGACTCTTCTTTGAAAAAGACCTAGCAGGGTACTAGTTGACCACAAGCTTAATAATAAACCAAAAACGTTTTTTCCTAGCTGCTAAGAAGCTAACATAGTCTCAAGCTGCATTAGCTGAAGTATAATGTTCAGATTCAAAGGAATTAGTTGTCCTACTGAACTTTATGATGGGCAAAATACATTTGTAGCATGATATTCAACACCAAGAGACAGTGAAAATCCAAACAATGTTTAAAGAGAGGTAATTAGGAGAGGTAAAGAGACATTAGTCCTATTACATAGGGGAAGAGCTGAAGGCACTGGGAATATTTACTTTAAAAAAAGACTTAGAAGGAACGTGATTGCTATGTTTAAGTATTTGGAGGACCATAATGTGAGAGAGGTAGGAGATGTCCCTTGTGTCTCTTTAGGACAGAGCTAGGACTAATGAATAAAATAGAGACAGATTTTAGCTTAATATAAGCATAACAATAAGGAACTGTGTCTGGTTCTAATGAGGCAGGAGTTCTCTAAATAATCTCTTTCCGTTAAGAAACCCATTTCACCTGAATGCACACATGTGACCTAAACCAGGTTCAGTTCTAGGAGAGATTACTTAAAACTGGCATTTTTAAAAAACATTTTTGGGGTGTGTGTCATGGAGCCCTTTAGCAATCTCTGGACCTCTTTTCTGAATAATGGTTTAAAGAAGGAAATGTTGAATTTCAGTTAGAAATTAGAAAAAATGATGATGTAATTTTTTTCCTGTTCAAGTTCACAGACTGAACCCCATGGTAACAACTCCTGACCTAGGAAGGTCTGACTCCTTTTCTCATACTTTTTTGGCATGTTACATCCCTCATCCTTACACTGAGGGGAAAAAAATATTTAAGGCTTAGGTGTTTGCTTATGTCTAGGGTCTTTCTCTAGAGAGAGAGTAGAAGTTAGCAAAGGACAATGTGAATCAGGTTTAAGATAGCTATTTATTTTCTACATGAAAAATAACTATTCAATATGGGATACTCAAAAACATGTATTTTACAGAAGTAAACTAAATGACTAGTAAATTAACTATTTTCACACCGCTGCGAGACCAATACTAAAAATCATCTAAACACAAAGCAATAGGTAGAACTGCTGATTAGGCATTTTACATTTTGCCTCAGCTCTGCAGTTTTTCTCTCAAATTCTACATCTTCCCAGTTAGGTGTGTGTGTGGGGGCTGTTGAACTCCTGCTGTTGGTGATGCAGGCACATCCCTTGTCATTCAGCTTCATGAGCCTAGGACCTCAAGGCATATCAGCTTTACAATGTTACATCCAATCCTAGGTTTATTGACCCTACTGGATAAATTCTAGTTGTTACCTATTACACCCAGGATCAAATACAAAATCCTCTGTTTGGCTTTTAAAGCCATTCCTAACCTGGTCCCTATCTACTTGTCCAATTTTCTTATACCTTATTCCCCACAACATACTCTGAGATCTACTGACAGTGACCTCCTGGCTGTTCCTTGCATAGATACCTATCTCATGATGGACAAACCTACATGCTTGGAATGCTCTTCCTCCTCGTTTCCAGTCACGGGCTTTCCTACCAAGGAAAAGTTTTTTCTGTCAAGTCTTAGCTAAAATTCCAGCTTCCACAAGAATTCTTTGCCAATTGCCCTCAATATCAGTGCCTTATCTCTAAGATTATCTCTAGTTTATCCTGTATGACTATGTTTGTATATATGCATCTGTCTGTATAAATTATTTCTGTATCATATATCTATATATCTATGTCTATATCTATGTCTCTGTCTATTTCTATCTATATCTATATCATTAGTTTGTTTTCATTTTGTCTCCCTCCTTAGACTGAGGTTTTCTCTCTTTTCTTTGTATATCCAGCACTTAGCACAGGGTCTGGCATATAGTAGGTACTTAATAAGAGCTTGTTGATATGACTAGATTTTACTTGACCTTCTCTCTTATTATATATTACTCCCCTCCAAGAGCACTATGGTCCAGCTAAGCTGACAGTGTTTCTGATACATAAAATGCCATCTATCTCTGAGCCATTATAATGGCCCTCCCTTATGCCTGGAATACATTCTTTCCTCACTTCCTCATCTTGGAAATACTGGTTTCATTCATGATTGAACTTAAATATTTTTATTTTCTAGTTATCAACGTAACCCACAGTTGTTAATTCCTCTATCTGTCCCTCCTGATTACCTAGTATCTCTTTTGTAATTGTTAAAAGTACAACTATATATAGGCATGCTTTCTTTCTTGTTGGAATGTAAACTGATCGACAGCAGATACTGTTTCCTTCTTTGTATCTGTAGCATCTAACATAATGCCTAGAAAGTATTAGGGTGTTAATTAATGTTTATTTTACTGTTTAACTTACTACTTAAATGATAAATGACAACTTTTAAAAACTACTTGGAAAATTATTGTGTGCATTAAAAACAGAAACAATCTACAACCAGACCTTTATATGAATTAGTATACATGTACATTCATGAAATTATGTGATTTTAACATGAATCACCTATCATTAGAACGTGACAAATTATCTTAGTCACCTTGATTCTCACTTACATAGAACATGGAGTTGCCAGCTTAAAACTCAAAAGTCATACTGACTTTCAAGTGCTTAGCAGTGGCATAGGATATCCTGAACCTGTGCATTTTGTTCTGTGTTTGCACTGATCAGTGTGGCACTTTCTTTTCAATGGAGGATTGAAGTCATAACAACTCATAGGTCTCCTGAGCTTCTCTGTTCAAATGCCACTTCTCTTAGCTCTCACACATGTATATAGAACACTGCAAACAACTCAAACAGATGGGATACACTTTACATTATCGTCACTCTTTAACAACACACAATTTCATTTAGTAGGTTGGAAAGTAGTTCCTTTGAGGAAAGGCTAACGGAATTGTTAAAGGAACTCAGAGAAGAAAAAGATGAAACTGGTGAATTTCTTTTGGTATATGAAATAGAAAAAAATATACCTAAATCACCATATTATTTGTCTCAAGGAGCAACAGCTGCTATTTGAGAGCAGTACTGTGTAGGATGACCCTAGAATCAGGAAGATCGCTCTTTTACATACTAGGCTTGTGGCCATGGGCAAACAACTTAATCTCTTAATGCCACAGAAAAATCATTAAGACTTTAATTTAAATGAATAACTGGAAAAGAATTTATGAAGTGGTTACTTTGTACCAAACACTGTGCTAAGCACTGAGGATACAAATAGCAAGAAAATTAATGCTTTCAAGGAGGTTTGGATTCTAATGTGGAAAGAAAATACATATAGAATGTTTTAGCTGTTGCTGAGATAAAAACAAAAAACAAACAAACAAAAAAACCTAGTGGTTCTTAGGGTACAATGGCAAAACAGAGGTTAATATGTTTTAAATATATATTTCTAAATTATTTGTACAATTTTTTAACATTCATTTAAAAATTAATTCCAAATGCTTTCCCCCCCTACTACTCATTACTCATTGATGAGAAGGCAAGCAATTTGATAATAATTACACCTGTGAAGTCATGTGAAATATAATTCCATATTGGCGATGTTGCAAAAGAAAGCACAGACAAAAACAACAACAACAAGAAAATCAATAAAGTCAAAAAAGGATGCTTCAGTCTGCATAGAGAGTTCATAGTTCTCTCTCTAGGGGCAGATAGATGGGTTTCTCATTATGCGTCCACAATTGACCATCCTTATAATGTTACTGTTACTTTGTTCAATGTTGTCCTGCTTCTGCGCACTTTACTTTGCATGAGTTCATGTAAGTCTTCCCATATTTTTCTGAAAATATTCTGCTTGTTGTTTCTCATAGCACAATCATATACTATCAGAATCATATGAGACGACTTGCTCAGTCATTCCCCACTTGATAGGCATCCTGTTGATTTCCAATTCTTTGCTACCACAAAAAAGCTGCTATAAATATTTTTATACAAATAGGTCCTTTTCATTTTTTGGAGCTCTTTGAGATATAGACTTAGTAGTGGTATTACTATGTCAAAGGGTATGCAGAGTTTTATAACCCTTTGGGCATAGTTTCAGATTGTTCTTTAGAATGGTTGAACTAGGTTTACAACTCTACCAAAAGTGCATTAGTGTCCCATTTTTTCTACATTCCATCCAGCAATGTAATGGGCATGAGGTAGTTTCCTAGCATTGTTTTAATTTGTATTTCCCTAATTAGTAGTGATTTAGAAGACTTTTTCATGTGCCTGTTGGTAGTTTTGATTTCTTCCTCTGAAAACCACCTGTTCACGACTTTTGGGCATTTATGAACTTGGGGAAATGGCTCTTATTTTTAGAAATTTGGCTCAATTCCTAACATATTTGGGAAAGGAGAGATTTATCAGAGAAACTTGCTGTAAATACTCCCTGTCCTGCCACCCCAATTTCTTATTTTCCTTCTAAATTTGGCTGCATTAATTCCATTTGTGCAAAACCTTTTTAATTTCCTGTAATCAGATTTATCCATTGTGTTTCCTGTGATCTTCTCTAACTCTGGTATAGTTATAAAATCTTCCCTTATCCATAGAACTGACAGGTATGTTTTCCCATGCTCTTCTAATTTATTTATGTGTCTTTTATGTCTTAGTCATTTATCCATTATTTTGGTTGTTTGATTGGCATAGTGATGAACAAATAAATTAATTTAGGGAGAATTTTCATTGTTATTGTATTGTATGGGTCTGCACTTAAGTAATTAATATTTCTCTAATTGTTTAATATGTATTTGTGTGAAAATTGTTTTGCAATTGTATTCATATATTCCCTGAGTTAGTTTTGGCAGGTGGGCTCCCAAGTATTTTATATTATCTGCAGTTATTTTAAATTGAATTTCTCTATCTTTTGCTATTATGTTTTGTTTGTAATATATAGAAATGCTGATAATTTATGTGCCTTTATTTTATATCCTGCACATTTGTGAAAGTTATTTTTTTTTAACTAGTTCTTTAGGTTTGGTTTTTTTTTTTTTTTTAGTGAATTCTGTAAGGTTCTCTAAGTATACCATTATATCATCTTCAAAGAGTGATATTTTTGTTTCCTCGTGGACTATTTTGATTCCTTCAATTTCTTTTGTCTTCTCTTCTTCGTATCTCTAGCATTTCCAGTA
>CM053586.1:83103581-83123514 GCA_028646515.1 Pseudochirops corinnae | reverse complement strand
TATTTATATGCCAACGTGGAAAAGTGATAATTGTAACTGATGAAACTTTTCTCAGTATGAGGATAGGTGAAGGGAATACAAATGTATATATACATATACACATACATATGTCTATATAGGAAGGTTTATATATGCATACAAACACTTACCTGAGTATATGTATATGAGAATACATAGAGGGCACAAGATCAATTGAATAGGAAGGGACAATACTCTAAAAGGTGAAATTCTGAGGTGGGATAGTCTTAGAATGAGAGGAGACAGGAAGAGACAGAATGAAGTTAATCATCTCATAGAAGAGGCAAAGGATAGTTGTTACAATGGAGGGAAAGAACAGGAAGGCAAAAGGGAAAGGATCAACCTTATTCTCCTTGAACTTGGCTTAGGGAAGGAATGACATAAACTCTAAACTAGGTATCTTGCCACACGGGAGAGTAGGGGGGCTGGGGATGAGAGGTGGGATGACGGAGGGGAGGGGAGGGTGGGGGGGGAGGGTTGGTGGAATTACACACTTCTGTAAAGGGACAGGGACAGGGTAGAGAATAGAACAAGAGGAGTGGGGGTGGGATAGGGAGGGAGACATAATCAGTCTCTCACAATATGCCCACTGTGGAGAAGTTCTGCGTAATTACACATGTACAGCCTGTATTGAATTGAAATTACCCTTCCAGTGGGGGTGGGTGACAAGGGAGGAAGGGAAAGAATCTAGAATTTAAAGTTCTATAATCAAATGTTAAAAAAAATATGTAATAACAATTATTATTAACTACATCCAACTGGGAATTAACATACAGAGGCATTGTGGTAGGGAGATCCATCCTGCCCTACTGGAAAGTCAGAGGAGTGAGGGGGAGGACATAGGAGACAGCAGATTGGGGGAGGGGTTATACAGTGGGATGACTGTTTTGAGATGTTGGGTAGGGGAAAGATGGGGAGAAAATTTCTAACTCAAAATCTCGTGGAAATGAATGATGTAAACAAGAAAATAAAATTTATTTATTTATTAACCAAATAAAAAAAAGAAATATGATGTCTAATTTTTTTTTTCTTTGTAACTTTCAGGTAGTCTAATACTTCTAAAATTGTGTCTCCTCAATCTTTTTCAGGTGAGTTGTTTTTCCAATAAGATATTTCACATTTTCTTTTACTTTTTCATTTTTTTTTTTACTTTTATCATTTCATGATGTTTTAGGGATTCATTAGCTTCTACTTGCCCAGTTCTAATTTTTAAAGGTTTATCTTCTTCCTTGAGTTTTTCTACTTCTTTTTCTATTTGGCCAATATTTTTAAGGTGTTATTTTGTCAGTACCTTTTTTTTTTGTGCTTCTTTTACTTAGAGGTTAATTATCTTTTTATAATTCTCTTCCTTTATTTTTGTTTCTTTACCTAATTTTTTCTCTACTTCTTTAATTTTTTATAAAAATCATTTTTTTAAGCTCTTCGAGGAATTCTTGTTGGACTTGTTTTCATTTCACATTTTATTCTTTGAACCTTTGCTTGTAGTTGTTTTGACTTACTTGTCACCTTTTGAATTTATGTCTTGGTCTTCCCTTTCATTGAGATAGGTTGTTTTTTTTTTATGTTCAAGTTCTTTTTTGTTTGTTTACTCAATTTTCTACCCTATTTCTTGATTTTCAACTTTATGTTAAAACATAAAGTTGGGCTTTTTTCATGGTGTATGTGTAGGAGGGCACTGTCTCAAGCTTCAGTATTTCTCTGTGTTGCTTATTTTAGATCTAGTTCTGATAATTTAGAAATTTGTGTTGCCTTCAAGGTGGTGTTATCTGGAAAGAAGTGTGGTCATTTCTTTCTTAGTCTGCACTCTGATCTTAACCTCTGATGGCCCTTGTTCTCTTGGGAACAGAAGTGATATTGCCCTTCAGGATCCCTGCTCCCTTTGGACCAGAAGTGACATTATTCCTCAGTGTCTTTGATCCCTTGTAACCAAAAGCAACAGTGCTTCTCAGTGCTACTGCTCCATCTTGACTGAAAATATTCCTCTTCACTCTTGAATTATGACCCACAAGTTGGTATGGGTAATAGAGTTTCTAAACAGTTTCTGGTCCTACATCCAGTGCTATAACAGAAGTCCCTTATAATCTCTTTGTGACCATTTGCTAGGTCCCTTTACTGTCTCTGGCTTAAGAGTTCCCAAGGATATTTCAGTTTCTGTTGCTGCCACCTAGTCCCATCTCTGGTGCTTCATCCAGCCTCCACCCCCATGTGACAGATCTCTTTTTACACCCTCCTAAGCTGTCTTAGGCTGTAAGAATCTCTCACTCTGAGCTTTTGTGGCCCTTCCAATCCATAATTTGGTTTGAGGAAATATTTTACAGTTGTTTGGAGCACAATGTTGGGAGAGATCAGATTAGTGCTTTCTTTCCTTTGCCATCTTGGATCTATCCCATAATATATGTTTTTAATGTTATTTCCACTGATCAAACCTTATTTTTTTTCTGATGTTTATTTGATTAATTGTACTGCCATGGATTGGAATGTCAAGTAATTTCTTTTATGGATTTTTAGGTGCTGTGACTTCTGAGGAAACAGGGGCTGCAATGCTCACAGATACAGTTATTAGATTACATGCGTATTAGGATAGCTTCACTGAGCAATGGCTGAGGGAAATGAGATGAAAGTAGAATTTCTGGATCAGGGGGCAGTGTAATTTTCAGATCTCATGGCCTCAGGTTCTTGGGCTATCTCCACTGGGGTTTGAGGGGAGGTGGTGGTCAAGGTAGTGACGCTTGTTTTCTTCCTCTTCTGTCATCCTCTAGGTATCTTGCTGTTTCAGCTAGGTTGGCTTGCCCATCCATGAATTGCCTGTCTTTATCAGTGAATGAAGTTTCCATATTGGGACTTTCCTATATCTGATATAATTACAGACAGAGACTCCCCTCTGCCCAAATGTCTACACAAATGTAATTTGTGTAAAGTTTCTCAAGATATGGTGAAATAGCTTAGTTAGTCTGTATGTCTGTGGGAATCCTCTTATAGACAATAAACTCTCAGATGCTTTTCAGTTCTAGGATAGCCCCCCATTGCACTTTTTTTCTTCTTCAAATGAGCTAAGGGCTCACCTCCCTCATTTTAAAAGTATCTCTTGAACTATATCTTATTTTTTTCTGGGTTCCAACCAGTCAAATCTTTTGTAGAGGACAACATAGGTTTCTACTTCTTTCCTATTCTCTTGAATCCTAAGTTATAATATAACCATTCCTCAGGTTTCCTGAGGGTTTTTTATTGCTAGTTGCAATTTATAGTTCTGGTCTTCTATATAAATATAAACTGAGCTTTGATCTACCTTAGTTCTTGTTCATTCTTTTATTTCTGCACCAATTTTAGTCAAGATAGCTATGAGTTTACAAGGTTGCTTGCATGTTTTTGCTCCATGACTTCCCCCCCACCCCCAATTTAGAACCTGCATCTTCATTTTATCTTCATTTCTGGCATACCTCTTTTACGAAGATACTTCTTTCCATTAATCTAAAAGAAATCCTTCCGTGGGCTTCACACTGTCCTACAATGACCTTACAATACCTTCCTTATCCTCCATCCTCCCTGCTGTTCTGGACTCTTTGGTAATAATATCGTATACATCTGACCTGTTATGTCCTTTCTAGTTGGTTGGCTTCAAGCAAATTCAGAAGCTGGAAGCTAAAGATGATTCTGTCTTTATGGTGAAATTCAGTTCCTTCACTTAATGTTAAAAGCTAGCTTTGGGGTCTTGTTTTTCTGGAAGGCCATTCACTTTTATGGCCATGTACCTGATACCTGATTTCCTGGAGCTTGTCTTCTTTATGGCTACTCCTTTCAAGTCTCAGGAACTAGCTTATTTTTTTTTTCCTTTTCAAAACCTGAACTTTCCTTTGGAAAGCCCTCTCAGTTTTTGTTTGTGGCCTGAGGGATGTTTAGTTCTAGGTTTACTTGTAAAAAAAAAAAAAAAAGATGCCTGACAAGTAATAAGCTAAATAACTGATCATGCTTTCCTGCCTCAGGTTATTAGCTTTGCCCATTTCCTCCAATTATCTTTGATGATTCCCCCCCTCCTCCTTCTAGTTATTCTCCCCCTTCCCCTCTTTGGTATAATTTTCCTTTTTTAGACAAAACACTACATGTACAACAACGAAAGCAGAATGGAAAACGTCATTTCCCCCCTAAAAATAGTGACCTACCATCACTAGCAAATTCTTTAGGTGAGCTTCACTGTTTCTTAAAACACCAGGTTTTTTTTTTCTTTAAACAGGGAACAAGTATAACCCAGGATCTGTAGATAGCATGAATTTGTAACACAAAAGAATAATATGCTGAGTAATTGCAGTAATTAGATGTATTCATTGTAATTAGAGAGTTGAGACAGTCTCCATGGATTGCTCTGCCACATTTCAGACAATTCTCAGCTATTGAAGGCTTTAGAGATATTTTCATGAATATAACCCAATCATACATGATAAGAGTATATACCTTATAATCATGTAAACTCAGAAAATTAACAATATTTGACTTTCCAATCTCATCTAAGTGACTGAGTTTACTGTTGTTAATGTTGACAGCCAACATGTGCTGATCCTTAACACAGTGCCAGTCTTCATATAAAGTATTGTGCAGAATGTAGGTCATCTTTGAGTGGCACATACAAGAAAGAGCAAGGTATTGCTGGATTATAAATTATGTGAAGGGGAACAAAGAATAAGAAAGCTGGAAATGTAGAAAAGAGCCAAACTGTGAAGGGCTTTAAAAGTTAAAAAGAAAATTTTATATTTGAATCAGGAAGTAATAGGGAGCCACAGGAATTTATTGAACAAAGATGGGGAATGATATAGTCAGATCGGTGTTTTATAAAGTTTAATTTGACAACTGAGTAAAAGACAAAAGAGAGTGGGGAGAGACTTGATGTAGGGAGAGAAATCAGAAGGTTAATACAAGAGAAATGAAGCCAAGATGACAGAAGGCACTAAATATTTCTACCGAGCTTTCCCAATCTAACTGTCCAAACAACTTTTAAAAGTAAATCAACTGAAATGCTGAGAGAGAGTTTTAAAAAAGTCACAGCAAGACATTTTTTCTCACAGGACAGCTTAGTAAGACAGAAAAAGAGATCTGTGGATTTGGAGTTATGGTGGCTAGGAGCAATGCACGGTAGAAAAAACATCAGTTGTGGGACTTGGAGGTAGTGGTAATGTTGGGAATAGCAGCAGTGGCAGCAGCAGGAGGCTGAGAGATTAAAGATAGGGTACTAAACACCTTGTCAGAAGGAGGTAACAGGGGACTCTTGTGCTAGCAATGGTGTCAGGAATATGCACCATTTGGCAGCTTTGTTTCCTATTGCTCAGTTCTGGATTGCAATTCAAGTGCTGGGGAATGGTCTGTGGTCTGGAAGGAAAAGAGCCTTTATCTGGGAAAGGACCAGAGTGAAAACCAGGATAATAACTGGAAATCTCCCCAGACCATGTTTCCCTAGCTAAACTGAAAATCTATAGACCCCCAAAGACCTTTAAGTTATCCAATCCTTCCAAGGCCCCAGAGTTGAGCAGAATCTAACTCTGATATAAAATCCAAAATCAAGAAATAGGCTGGAAAAAAGGATCAAACAACAAAAAGGAACCTAGCCATAAAAATTTTCTATGGTGACAGAGAGTTCAAAACAGAAACTCAGAAACAGACAACTTGAAATCATCCACAATGAAAGCCAACTCAAGTAAGACATAAGCCCTAGAAGTTCCTAGGAGAACTAAAAAAGAGAAAGAAATAAAAAGCTTTTTAAAATCAAATAAGATAAGGGAAAAGAAATAAGAACAATACAAGCAAATTATGAAAAGAGACTCATCAGTTTGGTAAACAAGGTACAAAACAACACTGAAGAAAATGATTTTTTTTTAAAAATCAGATTTGGTCAAGTAGAGACTAATGGCTCAATGAGGTCTCATGAAACAATAAAAACAAAGTCAAAAGACTGAAAAGCAATAGAAGAAAAACCCAAAATATTTTGTTGGAAAAACAACTGACCTGGAAAATAGATCAAGGAGAGATAATTTAATAATTATTTTGCTATCTGAAAGCCATGGTATATCAGCAAGCACCCTAAGCATACCCAGGATGGCTGCTAACACAGGTTCTTAGATCTGCTTTTCTAAAGGAAAGCAATTCATAATGGGTTAACAATCTTACTGTAATCAATCAAACATATATCATTTATGTAGTTCAGGGGAAAAAGTCAGTACCCTGAACTTCAGTGAATGCAAACACAAGTTACAAGCAAACAAAGAAACAGATCATCAAATGGGCTTCCAATTGTCTGACCATTACATCCATACCTATTCAGTTACCCAAGAGGGAAGCAGCAACATCTAGGTTTTTCAAAGCCAAGGGGCTCAACAGCTTCCCAGAGTCTCGTCTGGACAAATCACACAACTCTTCTCAAAGTGAGCCCCAAAGCAAAACCTCACATCAGGGTGTGTATATAGCCTTCTCCTGGATCAGAGATTGTCACAGCCCTCTTGACCCACTGCACAATCACAAAGCTACAAGGCAAGGACATTCCTGAAAAACAAGCCTCCCGCCACAGGCTCCATATGGCCACATTCAGCCTATTAGGGGGCAGATTATACTTTCAAATCAGGGAAGGTTCTCAGAGCCACTTACACCACTTAAGCAAAGGGCCTAGGGGCAGGAAAGATCTTCAAATTCCCATAACACATGGTCAAACAAAGAACGTAATTATATGTCAAGAAATTTTGAAGAAAAACTCCCTTGATAGCTTGGAACTTGAGAACGAACTAGATATTAAAAGAAGCCACTGATCATCTGAATAGCTAGGTGGCAGAGTGGATAGAGTACTGGGTTTTGAATCAGGAAGACTCATTTTCCTAAGTTCAAATCCAGTCTCAGACACTTACTGGATGTGTAACCCTGGGCAAGTCACTTAATCCCGTTTGCCTCAGTTTCCTTATCTATAAAATGAGGTGGAAAAGGAAATGGCAAACCACTCCAATATTTCTGCCAAGAAAATGCCAAATGTGGTCACTGAAAGTCTGACACAACTGACAAAATGACTGTTCAACAACAAAAAGCAATCACAATCTCAGATAAAGCAAGAACAAAAGCAAAAATAGACCTAATTTAAAAGAGATATTCATGGAAACTATATTTTGCCAAAATAGTAAATGTACATGTATCAAATAACATAATATCCAAATTCATGAAGAAAAGTTAAATGAGTGACAGGAATAAATAGATAGTAAAACAATCTTCGTAGGTGACCTCAATTTATCCCTTTTAGAATTGGATAAATCTGATCATAAAATAAACAATAATGAATTTAACAAGATGAATAAAAGTTTAGAAAAAGATATGATAGACCTCTGGAGAATATTAATGGGAAGAGAAAGGATTATATATTTGTCTCAGCTGTATCTCGTATGTAGTACCTTCACAAAAATTGATCATGTAGTAGGGCATGATCACATGTAAACAAATGCAAAATAGCAGAAAGTATAAATGTACTCTTTTCAGATCATGATGCAGGAAAAAATAACATCTAATCAAGTGCTTTTAAAACATATCTTAAAATTAATTGGAAACTAAATAATCTAATTGTAAAAATGAGTGGGTCAAAGAACAAACCATAGAAACAATCAATTTCGTTAATTATAATGACAACAATGGGATAACATACCAACATTTGTGGGATATAGTCAAAGCAAAACTTATGTCTATAAACTCATACCAGTTAAAGAGAGAAAGAGTGTGAATTGAATGAATTCAACATACAAATAAAAGAAAACCTAGAAAAAATAATAATAAAAGGTCATTTCTGGAAGACAGTAGCAGCTGGGGCATCAGGAAAGTTGTTATGCAAGAAATCCTACTTGAGATGAATTTTGAAAACCCTAGTTGAGGAAGTGAATTCTTACTAGACTTTTGCAATAGCCTGGTGGTTAGTCTTCCTGCATCGACTCACTCCCCACTCTGCTCCATCTTATACTCATGTGTCAAATTGATCTTCATAATGTAAAGGTATGATGATGTCAGCCTCTAACTTGATAAACTCTAGTGGATCCCTATTACTTCAAGGATCAAATACCTTTTGTTTCACTTTTGAAACCATTGATAATTTGGCCTCTTCCTACTTTTCCAGTCTTTCTACATCTTACTCCCCTCCACATTCTCTTTGATATTTTGACATTGTCTTCCTTGTTGTTCACATAACATTTTATAACTAAGGGAATTTTCATTGGTTGTCTGGAATTTTATTCCTTCTAAAGATATATGTTAATTTGATTTTGATGATTTCATTGGATACTACATAGAATTTCTCCAATGATCACTCTGTAACAGATGTTGGTACTGCAATATGAAATGATCACATGTCTCATGAAGTTAAGGTTCTTGTTGTTTTTGGAAATGACTTTGATTTTTCAAAGAATAACTATGAACTAGACTTATATTTGGCTGTAACTTAAAAAAAACTCTTTGGGGAGGCTACGTGGCGCAGTGAATAGAGCACCAGCCCTGGAGTCAGGAGGACCTGAGTTCAAACCCAGATCCAGCCTCAGACACTTAACACAAAACTAGCCATGTGACCTTGGGCAAGTCACTTAACCCCAATTGCCCTACCTTCCACCCTACAAAAAGCAAAAACTTTTTGGTTTTGTCTATAGAGAGAATAAAAGTAGTCCATTTTCTATAGAACAGGTATTATTAACCTGAGGCTCCATGAACTTTATCTATATATATGTGTCTGTGTATGTGTATATATGTATATATCTTCAACAATATTGACCTTTGGGGGGAATTCTACTTATTTTATGTTATGCATTTCAAAACATTATTCCATATTTATTAGATTAACCAGAATATAAAAGGGACCATGACATTAAAAAGTTAGTCATTGCTTTAGTAATATGCCTATTAGTTGGTTACTGTACAATGATCTCCCAACTAAAGTAGTGATAACTAAATTAATTTATAAATAAGCTAATAATGGTGATTCTTAGAATTTCTCAATACCAGTTCTCCAACTCTTCTACTCCCATTGCAGAAGTGAAATGTGGTTAGAACTGAGAGCCAGTTTGTATTTTTCATTGTTTCATGTCTTGCCATAGATGAAGAATTCATTACCAAGTGGTCAGTTGACTAGAGAAGAAACTCTCTGTGACTATTAGGTAGAGTTGTTTTTGCAAAGCAGATTGTCTCTTGCCAAACCACTCTCAAAGTGTTTTTGGCCTAGCAAAATCTACCAGAGCTTGTCATCTCCTGGCAGAATCTTCAGGAATTCAGGATTCCCTCCATGCCATGATCAAGTACTGGAGTAAGACTTTGCAGAAGATATATAAGTAAACACTAAAAACAAAACCCAAAATACTGATTATAGGTCCAAGTCAGGTTTTATACAAACTAGATTTGGGGGTAAACTGTGACCCATATTTGAATATATTGCAATAAAACTGTGACACAAGTTAGCAACCCATCGCATCCATATTAAGCTCATTTTTTTTTTATTTTATGGAACTCATTCTCATTCTAAACCTAAGGAATCATAAGTATTCATTTAAGCCCTCTAGTATAACCTCAGACCAAGCATGCATATTGTTTTTGACAAAATTGGAAAGACAGCATAGCTCTGAAAATGCACAGCATGAAGAGGGTTCTAACTTGTTTTTAAAATATGTAGAGTTCCAGGAAATTATTGTGCAGTATGCAATCCAATTCAACAGAATTGAAATCATAAAGCCGAATTTGGCAGATAAAATTTAATGTCAGCAAGTAGGGTTTTTTTGCAACAATTTAGTTAGACAATTATGTAAACTTGGATTTGGTAGTGCGACTGTAACCTAAAACACTTTTCCTGTCATGCTAAAGTAAAAAATCAGTTATATGCAGAGCTCACGAATTATATTTTAAATGAACAGGTGTGTAAGCACAGCAAAGTAACACTTAATTTTTTTTTTTTTTTACCCAGCAACAACCTGAGGTTTCAGAACTCAGATTGGAATTTCAGCCTCCTACAATCTCATAATCTTCCTTCTCCTCTATGACTCTGTTCCTTCACTCACACTTTCTTTCTTTCCTACAGCTTCAATCTCTCCCTCTCTATAGGATATTGACCCTCATACTGCAAACATGCTCAGGTTATTCCTATCATCATCATCTTCACCACCACCACCACCATCACCATTACAACTTTGTTGTTTATCATTGTTATCTAATTCTTTATGCTCCTTTTGTGGTTTTCTTAGAAAAGATTTTGGAGTGGTTTGCCATTTCCTTCTCCAACTCATCATACAGATGAGGAAACTGAGGCAGACAGGATTGAGTGACTTGCTCAGGGTCACACAGGTAGTCAGTGTCTGAGGTAGGATTTGAATTCAGGTCTTCCTGACCACAGGTCAGACACTTTCTCTGCTGTGCCACTTAGCTGCCTCAACATTAATAATTGCAAATAATATCTTCCTTTGGCTCTGATGCCTCCTTAAGCAAATGTCCCATCTCCTTCCCATCACTGCCAAATTCCAAGAAACCATAATATATATTTGCTTTCTCCACTTCTTTCTGACCCAGTCATTCATTAAGATCTTGTAATTAGTTGACTATTTTCTTGTCTATTGAAAAAGTTTTTCCAAGATCACCAGTGATGTGGTTATTGTCAAACACAAAGGATGTTTTTTTCTGTCTTCTTTCTTGACTTTGGTGGTTTGACACTATGAATTATGTGCTACTTCTTGATATCTTCTCTTCCCTTAGTTTCTGTAAAATTTATATTCCTTAAACACAGATCGGACCACATCACTTACCTGCTTAAGAAGCTCCCGTGACTCTCTATTGACTCTAGAATAAAATACAAACTCCTCTGTTTCATATTTTAAACTCTTTACAATCTGACTCCAACCTGCCCTTCTAGACTTACTGCAAATTTTTCTCTTTCACACATTCTACATTGCAGTTAAATGAACTGACTTGTTTGTTTGAAATAAAACACATTCCATCTTCCATGGCTTTGCAAAAACTATTTGTCATGTCTGAAATGTGCTCCCCCCCTCCTCTCTGCTTCTTAGAATCCCAAAATTCATATTCCTAGTTAAGATGTCAGTGTGAAAGGTTACATTGAAGCCTGACTTTTCCACATATGCTCCATCAAAATGTAAAAAGACTCCAGATTGAATAAAGATTAAGAAATCAAAAGAGAAACAACAGAAAGCTCTTTCTTTCAGTTTGGGCCTGCACATAAAGATAGTTAGAAGCATTAAGGACAACACTATTAGGAAAGTCAGTGCAAGCACAGGTAAGGAAGCCAGCATTCTGCCCATGCTCTGACCAGAGATGTTCCCATGGCACCTGAAAGCTGTATCATTATTATATTCCTGGGGGGAGGGGGGCACTGGAACATCAAGTGAAGTCAGAAACTTGCAGTGATCTGACCAGTCTGATCCTCGACATAAGGCTGGAAGTTGGCAGTGGGACACCCTGGACATGTATATTTGTGGTATGGGGGTAGTTAAGAAAGAAGTCTGCAGTACTCTGACTGATGGCATCCCTGAGGACCATGAAGACTAAACTACTCTGACCCCACACAATAAAGTGGGATCTGACATCTGGTAGTCCTTTCAGTATGGAAATGCTGTGTCTGTGGTGGAATGGGGAGGAGAAGAAGACATTAGTGGTAGTCCAGGAAATCCATGTCACAACTAAATGGGGCATGGACAACCAATTCAGTAATACAGAATGGAGGCAAGGCCTGATATCTATATGATGTCCCAAACATGAAATTGTAGCTCTAATTAAAGCAGGAAATAAAAAAAAAACCCTATAAAGGAATATTATGGATCAAGAAATGACCAAAAGGTAAACCTAGATGAATAGATTAAGTCTGCAACTATAACCAGATCCTCTCTCTCATGGCACCACTTTTTTATAGAAAAGAAATAGAAACTTAAGGGGAAAGGCTATCTGTGTGCTAGGGAATGGCTTTAAAACAATGGGTATTTGACTGCAACGGAATATTATTGGACTTTAAGAAATGATGAAAAGAATGGATTCAGAGAAACTAGGGAAGCTTTCTATGAACTGATGCAGAGTAAGGTAGGCAAACCCAGAAAAACAATCTATGCAGTGATCACAAGAAAAACAGCTCTAGATGATCCAAAATCTCTGGCTAATGCAATGACCTTCATTTTAGATGACTGGTAATGAAATATGGTTCATATCTCCTGAGGGAGAAATGATTGTTAAATGAAACATAGTTTAACATGGTCACTAAATAGAATAATTTTCTTTAGCTATGTCTGTTTGTAAAATGGAAGATTTCAGGTTTTTTTTTTGGGGGAGGCAAAGGAGAGATGGTGATTATTAATAATAATTCTAAAAACAACAAGAAGAGGAAATGATAGCCAACCATCAATCTTTAAGGAATGAACAGATGGAAATAGGAAATTGAGAAGGAGAAACACACAAGCACAATAGCTTTAAAACTGTGTTGAATTTATCATATATGCTTTTAATACAAAATAAGAATGATATAGTAGAAATTTACAGTTTAATATGTAATTCTCTCCTCTTTAAGAATGGAAATATTTGTTTGATGGTACTTGTAAAGTTGAGAATAACAAAAATTAAAATTACTAGAAAGAATCTCTGGCCCCCTTCAACTTTTAGCTCAAGTGCTGCTATCTATATAAGACCCATCCCAATTTCATCAATTGCTATTTTGTATTTAGTTTTTACATATTTTCATTTACTTTTCATGTATGTTACTTTTGTCTAAGAGAAGATAAGGCCCTCATGGCAGGTACTACTTTGTTAATATCTTTGTATTCCCAGCTTCTGGAAGAGTCATGGAACATATTAGCAGATTAATAAATTCTTGTTTAATGCATTCATGTGTAAGTCACAAAATCTAATTCAGGGACCTCAGATGACATCTAATCCAAAAAATATCTGGATAAGACCTCTAGTGAGGAGAAACCCACTTCCTTCCAAGGCAGCACATTCTAGTTCTGCATAGCTCTAATTATTAAGATTTTTTCTTGTCTCTTTGCAACTTTTACTGATTAGTCCTATTTCTAGATTCCAATGCCAAACAGAACAGAGCTAATCATACTTTCACAACAGCGTATTGAGTACTCGAAAACAGTTACTATGTCCCTTCTAAGTTGTCTCTTCTTCAAGCTAATTATCCTTTGTCTCTTCAATTTATTCTCGTAGGACATAGTTTTAAATCCCTTCATCTTCATTTTATTATATTTTTATTTTTTTTCTTTCTAAATTGTGGCACTCAGAAATATACACCATATTTCAGATTTTGACAGAATAAAGCAGATATTAAGTGGATCCTTGAATACTTAGTCCTAGATAGTATAATTCTCATAATAAAACCTAAAATGGCTTCATTTTTTTTCAACTACCTAATCATACTGTTAATAAAACTCATGCTTATAATCTGATAAAACTGTTATTCCCTCTGACCCTTTTAAGGCAAACTCCTATTTAGCCATGCTTCCATCTCCAGTTAAGTTTCCATTAGCTACTGTATATTGGCTAAACTCTTGATCTTGACTTCAAGACCATTACAAATTCAATCTATATTACCGCATACACATAGAGGAAGTATTTTACATTTTGGTCAAACTATACTATCCCACATTCCCATTTTGCCATATATTTCTTCTTTTCTCATGTCATTCCTCATATTTGGAGTGGACTGCATTCCCTGCCCTAACCTTTATTTCTATTCACTGAAATCTCTTTTTTCCCATTCAAGGACCAGTTTAGGTACTATATCCTCCATGAAATCCTCGCTGATACATACTATAATTTCTCTCCATCTGTCTTTCCATTGTCCTATCACAATGAGTCATACTATCATACTTTTATACATACATCTCTTATTCCTTCCCTGACATTTAAGTTCCTCATGAGACTGTAAACTCCTTAAGTGTGGAGACTATTTTTTTAAATTTTTGTAGGTTTAGTGTTTAGTATTATAATTTGTTCATACTCGCTAAAGAAAAAATGGGACATACTGACAGAGTGAGAAACATTTTTACACACGGCCAATGTGGAACTTTATTTTGCTGGATTGCATATTTGTTGCATTAGTTTTCTATTTATTTTTCCTCTTCCCATTTTGAGTGGGTGCAACTGAGAGACAGTAGATGCTTCTTCATTGAAAAAAAAATAAAATCCACATAAATCATCAGTATTAATGTATATTAGCAAGAAAGTCCAGCAGCAAAAGATAGAGAAATTCCATTAAAATAGCTGTAGAAAATATAAAATATTTTGGAGTCTATCTGCCAAGACAAACACAGGAACTATATGGACACAGTTACAAAATACTTTTCACACAAATAAAGTCAGATCTAAGCAATTGGAAAAATATCTATTGCTCATGGGTAGGCAAAGCTATTATAATAAAATGATTATTTACTTAAATTAATTTACTTATCCATTCCATAACAATCAAAGCTACTAAAAAATTATTTGTAGGGCTAGAAAAAAATAATAACAAAATTCATCTGGAAGAACAAAAGGTCAAGAATATCAAAGGGATTAATTAAAAAAATGCAAAGGAAGGTAGTCTGGCTGTACCAGATCTAAAAGTATATTATAAAGCAGTAATCATCAAAACTAACTAAGAAATAGAGTGATGGATCAGTGGGATAGTAGTAAATGATGACAGTAATATACTGTCTGATAAACCTGAAGACTCCAGATACTGGGATAAGCACTCATTATTTGACAAAAACTGCTGGGAAAACTGGAAAATAGTATGGCAGAGATGAGGTATAGACTATCTCACATGGTATGCCATGATAAGGTCAAAATGGGTATATGATTTAGACATAAAGCGTGATAGCATAAGCAAATTAGGAGATGAAGTTTACCTGTTAGATCTGTGGGAAAAGGAATAATTTATGACCAAACAAGTGATGGAGACCATTATGAATCACAAAATAGATAGTTCTGATTACATTGAATTAAAAAGTTTTTGCACAAATAAAACCAATGCAACCAACATTAGAAGGAAAGCAGAAAGTTGGGAAATAATTTTTACAGCCAGTGTTTCTGATGAAGGCCTCATTTCTAAAATATGTAGAAAACTGAGTCAAATTTATAAGAATACAAATCATTCCCCAGTTGATAAATAATCAAAGGAGATGAAAGGTAATTTTCAGATGAAGAAATTAAAGCTATCTATAGTCATATGAAAAAGAAAATGCTCTAAATCGCTATTTGTAAGAGAAATACAAATGAAGAAAATTTGAAAGTACCACCTGTCACCTATCAGATTGGTTAATATGACAGAAAAGGAAAATGATAAATGTTGGAGAAGATGTGGGAAAATTGGAACACTAATACATTGTTTTGGACTTGTATGGAATTGTCATGGTACAGTTGTGAGCTGATCCAATTTGGAACTATGAGCAATTTGGAACTATGTCAAAAAGGCTGTAAAACTTTGTTATATCCTTTCATCCAGCAATAGCACTACTAGGTCAGTATCCCAATAATCCCAATCCCATAAAAAAAGGCAAAAGGACCCACATGTACAAAAATATTTATACCTGTTCTTGTTGTTATTGCAAAGAATTGGAAATTGAGGGGATGCCCATTAATTAAGGAATGGCTAAACAAATTGTGGTATATGAATGTAATGAAATGCTATTGTTCCATAAGAAGTAGTGAGCAGGCGAACTTCAGAAAAACCTGAAAGACTTAAATGAACTGATGGAAAGTGAAATAAGCGGAACCAGGAGAACATTGTACACAGTAACTGCAATATTGTATGATGATCTACTGTGATAGACTTAACTCTTCTTAGCAATACTGTGATCCACAATAATTTCAAAAGACTCATACTGGAAAATGCTATTTACATCCAAAGAAAGAACTATGGAGTCTGAATACAAATTGAAGCATACTATTTTCACTTTTTTTTTCTTTTTTGTTCTTTCTCATGAGTTTTCCCTTTTGTTTTGAATCCACATTCACAGTATGACTAATGTAGAAAAATGTATAACATGATTGTACATGTATAACCTGTATCAGATTGCTTGCTGTCTTGGGGAGGGTGGAGGGAAGAGAGAGAGGGAGAAAAATTTAGAACTCAAAATCCTACGAAAATGAATGTTGAAAACTATCTTTACATGTAATTGAAAAAAATAAATTATTATGAAGTGGTAAAGAGAAAAAAAAATAAATTAAAGCTTACCTTTTCCATAGTAGTCCCTTAATAGAGGTGGCATGCAATAGAGGCCGATTTAAGGGAATTATATTATTTGTTATTGTTTTCATTCAGTCAGTTCAGTTGTGTCTTTCTTTTTGTGATGCCATTTGGGGTTTTCTTGGCAAAGATACAGGAATGTTTTGTCACTTCCTTCTCCCGCTCATTTTACAGATGTGGAAACTGAGACAAACAGGATTAAGTGATATCTGTGTGAGTCACACAGATATTAACCATCTGAGGTCACATTTGAACTCAGGAAGATGAGTCTTCCTGATTTCAGGTTTAGCATTCAATTCAATGCTCCACCTAGCTGCCTTGGTGTACTATATTAATCTCCTGCTTTTCTCTAGTTATTCACCACTAATTCATCTAAGGAAATTATTTTATAGTAATAAAGTTCCCTTGTGCTACTTAGAGGACAGAGATACAATTATCCCCATCTGGACTAGCTACAAAATCTGAATTACAAACTAAGTTGGCCACACTTTTCAACAATGAGTGTATATCCTTTGTTTCTGACATTTTAGAGTCTTATAATAGAAACAGTACATCATACAATTAATTAAATGATAGATATGTCATTGCAATAAAAGTGATTAGGTAAGGTGTCTTTTCCCACCAAGGTACACATATATATAACCCAGGATTCAAACCTAACTATTTGTCTAAGAATCTCTTCAGTGGTGGAAAAAAAAATATTACTTGATTCTCTATACCTATGTGAGCAGTTGACTCGATGAAACTTGGTGGGAAGAGAGTTGAGCCTTCAGATATAGCTTTACCAGTGGTTCTCAACCTGTGTGTCACAACCTCTTTGGGGGTCAAACGACCCTTTTACAGGGGTTACAGGGGTTGCCCAAGACCATCGGAAAACACATATTTCTGATGGTCTTAGGAACAGAGATACTGCTCCTCCTCCAGGTGAATCTGCCCACATGCAGATATGCCCACATATGAGTATTAAAGGGTCACGGCAATAGGAAGGTTGAGAACTACTGCTTTAGACCCTCCTTACCTGTTAAGAGATAGTATCTAGGAAAAGTTTCCTCTAGATTAGTAATTTGTAGATAGCAGAGAGGTTTAGTTCTAGCCTTATACTCCCTCTCCAAAGATAGCAGAGTGGTTAGCATCAAAGCCCCAATATCCTGCTCTCCTCCTAAAAAGAATCAAAGTTTCCCTTGGAGTGGTTAGCAAAGATAGCTATTTATATCTCCCTGAAAATTACATTCATACAAACCTGTGTTGACATATACCTAACCTACATGGGCAACGTAAACATACCCTACATGTGTATATATCTGAATCCTCATATCTTAACAACAACGACAACATTCTACCTCCTCAAGCCTGTTCTCTCATAAACTCATCTTATTCTTCTAAAAATTTAATTTTTTTCAGTGAACAAAAATCTCTTTTCTCTCCTTCCTGTCCCATCTATTAAAATAGATTAAAATTAACCTCACTAACTAATGCAGAGTCAAATTAGTAGAACCAGGAAAAATTATTTGTATATAATAATAATAGTGAAAGACAAATGACTTTAGAAGACTTAAAAAACTCCCATGAATATAAATAACCAACATGATTTTAAAGGAGTTATGGTGACAGAGAGGTGATAAACTCAGAATGTAGAGACAGGTATATTTTTGTACATGGTTAATACAGGGACTTATTTTGCTTATCTATGCACTTATTATAATCTTAATTGTATTTGTTTGTGATTCACCCCCTGTTAGATTGTAATATCCTATTTATTATTAGTTGTTGTTTAATCTTTGTAGTACTAGATATGACCATAAAGGCAGGTGCTTAATAAATATTTTTAGACTAGGCTTGTATTTGTACATTCAATAAGGCAGCAGGTTGTATTTTTACTGACAGCATAAAGTGGAAAATTCTACCACATTTCTGGTTTAGCAAAAATATCTTAAACAGTTTTTCGAAAGATTTAGATTTGGCCAAATCCAGAGCATGGGGTTTTTTTTTTTTTGGCCAAGTATTTTCCATCCAATAGTTTTAAAATTCATGGATTTCAAGGTAAATGTAATCCATATGACTCTGATTCATTTACACTTAACTTATTATAATGTTTTGTAAGGGCAAGTTGGTGTCCAAGAGACTTTAGTCTTTCAATCAGGAAGTCACATTTTAACAGCACTGAAAAGGACCTTGAACCTGGAAAGGTTTAAATTTCATTTTAAACTCAGAACCCATGGAATTTGAGTGGGTTCAAAACTTGGCAAAATGCCTTCACCCTAGTTAACATATTGATGGAGTTATATATCCACGGACATACAGGTTAAAAAGTATACATGTTAATTCTGTTTTGATATTGACATGAAATATATTCACTTTGACCTTTTAGTCTGCTTTCCATAAGGAAACAATTGGCCACTTGTTTAATATTTTAAAAAATATTTTATATATTGACCCATATCTTTTACACATGCAATAAGTGTTATCAAACATGTAACAAAGCTGGTGTATGGAAAATGCATAATTTTCCCTATGGGTTATTTGCTAATATGGAACACAGGCCACTAAAATGTGATGAAAGGAAGGGCTGTGGAACAATGGGTCATGATGGCTAATTTTATAGAGAACACATGCATACAATATAATTTAAAACACATGCTATAGCAGTTATACTAAAAGGCTCAGAGAATTATGAAGGAATTCTGCCTCATAAAAGAGAAATCAATTCCTTTCTCCTAACAAAATTACATTTCTCTTCTAGGAAAACAATCCCATTCTCTAATGCTTTAAAATTCGCTAAGCCCACCCACCAATCCCACATCTCCTCTCTGCAACCCCTGCCTTCTTCCCTTTATTCCCTTCCATTGCCCACTACCATTTGTTTAGAATTCTCGAGTAATACATGAATCACATGGAAGCCATATTTATAGATTCATAGACTCCTGTAGCTGAAGGAGACTTTAAAGATCATTTAGTCTAGGCTTATACCTCAATTTGCCTATAAATTTTCCTAGAAAATCCTCAAAAGCTATTTTTTCACCATTTAATTTTTGCCAATTCACTGTACTGAGAGACATTGAATTATATCTTATTAATGTAGAACTACATCTTTGGAAAGGCTATGAAGGAATCATCTGCCCCAATCCTCTGCTTCCAGGAAAGTGAATGCCTAAATCATGCAAGACAGATGATGAGCTTGTTTTGAAGATCTCTGGGGATGGTGAGCCTACAAACTCCTTGGCAGCATGCTCTAGTGTTTCCTCACTCATGGCCAATGAATTCTTTCTTATGTCTAAACAAACTCTCCTTTGGTACAATTTAAATCCATTTCCTCTTCTTCAGTCCTCTATGGAGATGAACCACTTGCTAGTAGCCTCTTAATAGCTCTTTACAGACTTAAAGATAATTAGTAAGTCACCATCATCAATCAAAAGCATTACAAAGTGATGTTTGTTGGGTACATTGCTGTGCTGGACTCTTTCCAAAGAAAAAGGCAGAAACACGGTTCCTGCCCTTAGCCTTTTCTTCTCCAGGCTAATCAACACTAACTACCTTCTCACTTCTTCTTTTTTTTTAATTTTATTTTAGTTTGCATCATTCATTTCCACAAGATTTTGAGTTACATATTTTCTCCCTCTCTTTCCCCCACCCACCACTCCAATACAGCCATCAAAGTGTGTCCCCCCTCCCCCAGTCTATTCTCTTCTATGTCACTTTTCGGTAGGGCAGGAT